>JAUPFP010000005.1:6803854-7192397 GCA_036925085.1 Brachycybe producta | reverse complement strand
ATGGCGGCGAAAATGAACACATAATGGGCCATCTGGACACCAGGAGAGGACATGCTCAAGGAGGTGCGGTAAGCGACACCTTACACATATGTATGCCCGACACTTGTGCAGGTGGTGTCACACACCCCCTTCTTTGATGGAGGCCTGTCCCTGGCCCTCTAATGAAATTAATTAAAGCCCCAAGAAATTAAAAATATGGAAAGCCCCCGGGACTTCCCACAATCGGTTCGACTGAAAGTGTTAAAAGTTTTCAATCAGGCACGCCGGGCCCCCCAACCTACCGCAGTCAAAGAAACACAAATACAAATTCTTTAACACGTGATAAATACATTTTAAAATGCCATTACAACATAAACAACACCTGCCAACTACGGTGGCCGAGAGGTGCAATCCCTATATACAAACACACGACAACACCCAATACTCCACGACAACTTCCAAAACTCTACAACAACTTCCAAAACGTAGATCTACAACTTCCAAAACCACAACAACTTCCAAATCTACAACAACTTCCAAAACTACAACTTCCAAAACCACAACAACTTCCAAAACTACAACTTCCAAACTTTACATCATATTAAATATTATTTCATTTATATTTATTTATAATTATTGCATTCAGTATGCATGTGCACACACGCTCATTTGTGAGTGCTTGAGCGTGCAAGCTCATTTGTGGGTGTGCATGATTGTTTGTGTGTGCATTCACAGTTGTGTGAATGCGTGTGTATGCTCATTAGAGTGTGCATGCGCATGCTCATTTGTGAGTGTTCACGGTTGTGAGTTGCAAATTACTACCACGGCCCACCGACCAATAGGCTTTAGGCCACTCATGCCCGAGGGCATACAACAGTCTATGTTACAGACACAATGAGAAAACAATACACACTGGGGTGCTTGAGGGCAAGAGTCAGACTAAGTGTAAATTGTAGATTGCTGAAAAGTTCATGGCAGTCTGGTTGGTGGACACAAGCCATCTGTACCAGATCTGCTACTGGTGCTGTTGTTGCTCCTGTCTGAGCCATCAGTACTGTCATCATCTGTAGTGGTGTATGCGAAAACTGCCTCATTTGCGAAGGTACGCAGGGCTACCATATGGTTGCAGAGAACTGATGGAATTGCAAGATAGACAACACCCACTTTAGAGATTTCAGAAACTAAATGATCACGTGCAATGACCCGGCATGGGAGAAAACAGCGGTAAAGTATGTGATCCAGTGAATCATCCTCGCGAGCATCACACGGGCAACATCCACCCGAGGTATAGGTGGAATCTACGAAGATAGCAATTGAATGGCCCATGACCAGTGAGCAGAAAAACAATTTTCCCTACAAAAATGCATTGGAACTGGTCTACACGTTGGATAAAGACATGTACTTGGTGCCATGTATTGGCAAAAGTCCACATTGCTTGCCACGCCCGCAGACTTTTGGCACGACCTGATGCATGCAAGCTCAATAACAGTGCACTGTGGTGAATTGCACTAGGTGCATTAGTCCACTTTTTTGCCAGTTCATCTGCCCGTTCATTCCAGGTGTGACCTGCATGAGCTTTGATCCAGGCCAGTCGAATGTTTCTCCCATAGCTGCAGAATCGGGTAATCGCGTTAGGTGCAGTTCGGTATGATTTGCGATTGCTAGTTTGAAAGGGTCGCTGGGCCATGTCTAGTAAGTGGATAATTTTCTTTGAGGTTCCAGTACTTCCCCAGACCTCTGCCCCATAAAGTAGCATGGGAAGCACTGCATGAAAAGACTGCTTGAAGTACATTAGGACTCATACCCCAATTACGGCCACATATAGAAAACAGTCTGGCGGACATGCATCCCACCCTTTCTTTGAATGTACCGTGCATGGTGACCCCAGGTGAAGCGAGGGTCGATCATCACCCCCAGGTAGAGCAAGGAGTCTGCTGGCTTGATTAAGGTGTTGCCCATATGAAGATATGGTTTTCGTACGAGTGGCTGGGCTGGGTGAAATAGAAAAACTGTCTTGTTGGTAGCATGTGAGAGTTTGTTAGCTGATGCCCAGTCTTCACATAGTGTCGAAAATGCATGAAATTTAGCTTCTAGAACTTGTACTGAAGGTCCACAGAGCAATCCAAGTGAGTCATCTGCAAAAGCTAGTATGCGATCATTGGCAGTTAATACTGTACGAATGTGGGCCAGCCAAGACGCCATTAACACTAACCACAGCACAGGTCCCACACATGAGCCTTGAGGTACTCAGGTACTTGTTTGAACGAGTGACTAAGTCGTTTAAACGAAGGAAAAAAAATTCACATAGTGTATGTCCTAAAAGGGGATCCGTAGTAAACACTCACAATCCATTGAGTGTATGCATAATCAAATGAACATACACAGGCACACTCACAACTGCACACTCATAACCGCATACACTCACAAATGAGCGTGTGCATGCACACTCAAATGAGCGTACACACGCACTCACAACTGCGAACACAAACTCACAATCATGCACACACGTGTGTGCATGCGTGCTTGCGTGTGTGTGCACAGGCATACTGAATTCAATAATTATAAATAAATATAAATGAAATAACATTTAATATGTTGTAAAGTTTGGAAGTTGTTGTAGTTTTGGAAGTTGTTGTAGTTTTGGAAGTTGTTGTGGTTTTGGAAGTTGTTGTAGTTTTTTAAGTTGTTGTAGAATTTTGGAAGTTGTCGTGGAGTATTGGGTGTTGTCGTGGAGTATTGGGTGTTGTCGTGTGTTTGTATATAGGGATTGCACCTCTCGGCCACCGTAACCAACTGATGTTTACATTACTTGCAGCTTGTCCTAATATTACAATTCGTTTACATGATACGACCATAAATCTTAACCGACGCTAGTGAGCTGCAAGAGACTACCTCCCCTTCACTCAAGCCACACATACAAAATATCAATAATAAAAAAAATTTTGATTATAAGTTTATGGTTAGCAATACAATCCTACTACCAAGAATTATAGCATCTGGTCCTTACTGCTTAAGCGATTATGTATATATCATTTTTATTTAAGCAACGAATTGATCCTAAAATACTCCATCATTGGGTGCGACGTCCCTCCTATTTGCCTTTACCTGCCGGGTCCTTTCCACATCTGGGCATGACGTATGGAGAGGCCTTCTCCATTTCTTCATTGGCTTCCGGGTCCTCCAGCCGCTGGCCTAGCGCTGGATGGGTGCTGTATATCACGCCACTCTTTCGAGGTAGACTCGGCGAGTTGCTCAACTCTGAGAGCAGATACTTGTGATAGTGGCATCAATCCTAGCACTGCATGTACGACTCGGTTGTACAAGAGTACGACGTTCTCCCTGTAGCCGGACACCGCGGCCATGTTGTCATAGCCGATGCTCAAGAATTCGGTGGTCAAAAAGCGCCTTACAGTTCCGGTGCGGGGAACGGCATTCATTTCAAAAAATGAAAGTCTTCTAAATGCCCTGAAAAGCACTGAAATGAACTCAGGAGAGCCCAACAGGCTTCCTAGGACCATAAAAACCCATAAATTAAAAAAGTAAAAATTGAAAGTTTTCCTTGAGTTTCTGATTACGGCCAATTATGTGTACGGCCACATTATTGTACTTTCCAAGTATGACAAGAACAAACTCCGAGGTTAGGTTTCTCTTTATATTATTATAGCTCACATTTGTACCACATATGCAATTATATGGGTCAGGCATTATTAATTTTAAAAGCAATAATAAAAATTGCAATTACAGAATAATAGACATTCTATGTACTCTTCTTTATACTGTCTTTTTTAAACACTGCAAATGTAATTAAAATTATAAAAACAAAAACAAATACCGCTTTCAAGGGAGCTAATAGGCTTATATTACGAGGATATAAACGGTTTCACCAATAACATTTTTAGAATAAAATTTAAAACTTAAAAATCAAAATGAAACCAATATCAATCAGAGAACAGTAATGCAATAATTCAAAAATAGACAAGATAAAAGAGGGTAAAAAAGTGTAAAAGTGTGAATAATAAAAAAAGCAAATACATAATGCTCACTCATATCTATATTAAGATCTTATTTATAAACAAGTACGAGCTCCTTAATTTTTTTTTCTCTTAAATTAAAATTACATCAGTGTTGAAACAAATTACTTTTCAAAATAACTACTTACATCAGTGAAAAATAATCAAAATTACAATTACTACATTTTAAAAGAAATTAAGTTACAATTACACATTTTGAATTACTTTTCAAATACAAAACAAGCGAGATTTTGACAGAGAACCAAATGCCAAGAAGAAAAAAAAAACAATAGGAGTTGTTCATAGAGAAAGGTACAGAAGTAGAAATGCCGTTTTTTGAGGTAAATGTTATCATAATTTCGGGGTAAAAAACGTTTAAATATTCTTTTGAAATTCGAAATTCAGCATTTTTTAAAATTGTTTTACCAATTTTTTATTAAAAATACATTCATAGTCAAGTAAATAATTTATTAATTTAAAAAAAAAAAAAAAAAATTAAATGACAAGAAAAAATTCAATTAGGAAAATTCAAATTAATTTTCATGATTTTATATAGTTTCCATAACGCTCAAAGCTTACTAACATTTTACTATTATATACTAATATGCTGGTGTCGATTCCCTATTTATTTAAAAACTAGCAGTGGTGCCCGTCCTTAGGAAGGTTTATGTTTGTTTAATTTAAATTACAGAAGAAACGTACAAATGTTTCTTATAAATTTTAAATTAAAATAAACCGTCCTAGAACCGGCTCCACTAGTAGTTTTTTATATTTTTACAAAACCCAAATTTTTTATATTATTTTGTGTTTAATTGCAGTGCCTCAGAGGTAAACTGTACTAAGTCACAAAACCTAAATTTTACAGAGGAGTCATTTGAAAATGTTTCTCTCTTCATACTTAACCATGGTATACCACCATCTAGCGGCCGATGTGTAAAACTGTGGAGTTAACACTGTTTACCGCTGATAGAACTCATAAGATGTAAAAAAAATCGTGTATTTTAAAAAAAAATGTGACAACACAGTATATCTCGGAGGCACTGATTTGGATTTTGCAATTTTTTTTTGTTATTTTTCTAACTCTGTAGAATGAAATTGAATTTAAATTTTCATAGCCATGAATTTATGAAGAAACGAAAAAACTTGTACACACAAAATAACGGCATCCCTTGTAATAAGATTGTCATATGACAGTAAATTGTCATATCCAGCGCTCACAATCTTGTAACAGCCACACACAGAAGATCACAAACAGTACCCATAAGATAATCACATGTTTATGAGTGTCATAATATACTGTTCACCAATCATTCACAAAAATACAGTACACGTCATATGTACAGTATGAGTGAGTATTTATCATATAATGATATTTTGTAATTTGCTTTTGTGACTGTTATAAGATTAGATGCTTTATTGCAAATAAATCCCCTAAATCACAATAAATATGAAACTGAAGTACAGTCGCCACACTATAAATTAAAGTTTGTGATATCAAAGGTGTTGTCCAAAAAGCTAGCTTTATGCCATTTTCTACGATAGAAATGTTCAGAACTGTTTTCAATCAATGCAATCGATTCGGAAAACCATACTCGGTTCAGCAACATCGTGGCATTCGAACCTAACGGCCAAAAGGCCTTTATCATAGATCGCACAGTCCAGTATGAGACAAAAAAAAAGAAAAAAAAAGACCTGCGACAGGTGTTCTGCATTCTACAATGACAAATATTCACCAAACTTCAGATCAAGGGAGTGGGTATTTCGAGGACTATGGGTTTGAAGCCGTGGTACCGTTGGGAATTCTGTATTAAAGAGTTTATTTGCCTAATTCAAGCTGGACGATTCGTGGATCGAAACCATCTCCGAAGAGGTACTAATATATTGACGTGCACATCATTAATTAATACTGTCATTTGACTGATCCGTATGCTGTGCCCATAGCAACTTACAATACGTAGGCAGCACACTTTGTTTTGTTTTTTCAATAGTTTCTTCTTCTTCTTATGTTGAGAACTTTCGCTATTATATGTTTTATATCAGGCTGATGAGTGATGCTACAAAATTAATACAAAAGCCAAACTTTTTGGACAACCCCTTTGGCATCACAAGGTTCAAATTACAGCAAGGCGACTGTAAAATGCCCCAATCAAAGTCAGATGAAACTTTTAACAATAGTAAGGAGAGTTCACACAAGTACGGAGCAGTTTAAGTCAAATAATTGACCAAAAAAAATAACTGAAGTAACTTCAAAAGTAATTTAAAACGTAAAAGTAACTGGATATTTCTATAAAACGGTAATTGTAATAACAATTGCAACTTTAAAAGTAATTTGGTGAATTGCTAATTACTTGAAAAAGTAATTTACAGTAATTCGTTACTTTTGGTAATTTCCTTCGCAACATTGAATTACATCTACATAAAAGTGCAAAAAATGGCTATAAAAGTTTCAGTCCACTTTAACTTTGCTGTGATCAATCCAAGAAAGCGTTCCACTGAACCGAGAGATTCTCAAGAGCCAATAATTCGATCCACAATGAATTAAGTTGCCTTTTATTTAGGAGGCATTTGATAATGTCAGGAAATGTGTTTGAAATCGACTCATCAATCTTGAAGCAAAAGCAGAGAATTCTCTTATTGGAATTTAATGCTACTTCAACAAATTGTTACTGTTCAATGGCTACATGTATCCTGTAAGTACTGCTCTCAATGCCACAAACATAGAAGGTCTCAAATGTACCAAAATTCTGTCCAGTATGCTCCGCTCCCGGTATTAAGCGATAAATATCGCATAAAGAGCGCTCTTCAACATGTTTTACTAAAATTTGACTTCATACACTTTGTCAGCTTTGTTTATTTTTGTCAAAATTGCATGTTTAACAGAACACTCTTTCTTGAATTGATTATAGAAGTTTGCTGAAAATTACTTTTCAAGTGTAATCTAAATTGCATTATACTTGAAAGTTAACAAAGAGTCTTCAAAGAAAATTTCATGTAAAAGTGAAGCACAACCGACATACAGTAGTGCGAAAAAAATCCCGCTTGATTAATTCTTAAATAAGTGACAATCACTTGTTTCAATGTGGTTCTTTATATTTTTTTTAAATTGTATATGATTCTCCATGTATTCCATGTATTGTATGTACACAATATTTAATGTAAGTTAAACAAGAAAAATATTTTAATTGTAAAGCCGTTTAAAAACGGTGGGGAAAAACGTTGCTACCATTATTCTTTTGAATAAATTTGTTTAACATAAAATTTATTTAACAAGAACAAAAACATTAATAACGACTGGCAAATTCTTTTTCGCCTTAATCACAGCCGCAAACATGTTTGTCTTCGCGTCAGGTAATTTCTTGTTAGTCGCCAATGGGATGTTTTGCCACTCCACTTCTATTCCTGCCAATTAGGTTAATCCATCCAAATTTCCATATTTCTTAATGTTGTGAAGATTCCGTTTCACTTCTACCCACCAGTACTCTACCGGTTTCAAATCCAGAGTTTGCTAAAGCCACAATAAAACACTGATTTGGTTGTCGTTAAACCATTGTTTGACAAACCATGAGGTGTGTAAATTTTAGGTCATTGTCATGCTGGAAAACCACGCAGAATCTGGCAGACTTTTGACTTTCAAATATGTTTTGGTAAATAACATCGTCATAATTCCCACCACATAAACATGTTGTTACTAGAGATGGGTGAATAACACTTTTCACAAATTCGAATTCGAATATCAACCAGATCTCAAATATTTGAAGTTTTACAATTGAAAATAAGACCATATGTTTGCACTACTCGACATTTTGATTCATCAATAAATAAATGATAGCAGTAATACACATTTGCGTTTTGAGTTTAACTGTAAACTAGCGTAAACAAAATAAAACAGAGGAAACTTCACGCAAAAATCACGACAGAAAGTTAAAAAGTTAACAACGCATTAACAACAAGAATCGAGACTGTAAACAAACCCAATGGCTGCTCGCTGCACAATGGCTGATATTAGATACGCTATGATATTCGAATTTCTTTTAGTGACATTATATTCGTTATATTCAAGATGACCGATCTCCGATTATATATATTATTCCATGTAATCGAGTATTCGCGGATATTATTCTCCCATCTCTAGTTATTACCTAAAAACAAATATTTGATTTAAATGAATGAAAAACGTGATGTGGCAATTTTTTCTGTCGTTTGAAATGGTTTTACAATTACATTCTTTCGTGCGTAACTTGACATATAAACTATCATAGTGTTCACAAACACATGAAGAATAGTAACCAATTTAAAAAAAAAAAACACCGAAAAATACTTTGAAACAAATGATTCTCACTTATTTAAGAATTTAAGAGGGGTGGTATTTTTTTTTGCTACTGTAGATGCTGCAAAATGAAAGTAAACATTCAGCATACATGTACTTGGAAATATACTAAGATTCCCAATCTGTAATCAACAGCCACACCTCACTGCTAAATGAAATTCTTGATGTTAATAAACTAATTTGAACTTACAGACACTACAAGAAGACTAAATGGTAATTTTGTAACTGAACCAAGGCTGAAGATTTCTTTCATCATTGATGTGTCCACTTCAAATATTCATTTCAAGCATTAAAATTTGTTTTTGATGAGACAACTCACAAGAAGTAATAATCTTATCATACATGTATTTGATCATTTCTGGCATTAATTAACAAGTAGAAGAAAACCATGGCACCGCGATATTTATAGAGATAGTGGATGAAATGTTCCAGTCGAACAATTCAAAATGGCCAAAAAAAGAAATGAAAACAATGTTTAATGAAAAAGATTGCAATTGAAAATATACATCCTTGTAGTAGTGGTACGACCTTAGTAGCAACTTGGTTCTTGGTTCAGGAGTGTCCCCCACCAGAACTCACTATAGCTGTTAACCATAAAAGCAGTCATCTAACATGTACGACAATCCACCGTCACCTTCCACTTTTATTTAACCAAAACTTCTGCTACTTCTGGATTGCTGCTGCTTACCTTTTTAGCTGTAAAGAAAGCTTTACTATAGGTGTACAGCAAGTAATTTACAAACACAATGGACGTTTTTTGCAAATAATTCCTACTCAGTGTCGTCCAACTCTTCCCTATGTTTATGTTCTGTAATTAAAGTTTTCACCTGATAAACTGTAATTTCCAAAAGTTAAAATCAGAACGAATATTCCATTTGATAAATTTTGATTGAACAAAATTAATCATGGTAATTGTTCAAAATCCAAATCCTATGTTCATCATATTTAAATTATTCAGCCATTTTGATTTGCTCATTAATAACATGGAAGTTATGATTCTATCAGGGTTCAAATCAACTTTCTCTATCTCTATAAACTATGGGCAAAGCCAAGACACTTGTAAGTTCAATAGAATATTTCAGATTGTCTCTTTTTGTTAAAAAAATGTCAACATTGAAAATGTGCGATGAGACGATTATTTATTACTACTATAGTAAGAAAGAGAACTTTTGATGCTTTCGTAAAGCATATATTGGGTTCTTTTCTCACAAACGTGTTTTTATAAAGTTCCCACTCCTTATATATATATTTTCTATATCGATATAATTTTTTCATAGTTCCGTCTTTTCGATCGAACATCTCCATTCGGGAGATATCGAGTCGCATCTGGAAACAAATGGCAGCAAAACGCTAGTTTAAAAAAACAAACAAATATGTAGATTATTAATATGTCTATAGTTAACAAATTCATAATGGACGGGAAAGAGGAGAAGGAAGAATGACCATCAATTGTTGCCACCGGTCTGTTTTATTAATTTTTAGAGTTTTTTTTTTTCATTCCGAATTTTCCGTCGATACATTGGTAAAAGACCGGACACAAAACACTCAAAACACACAAACATAAACACACACGGAAACAAGTTGAGGGAGATTCGATTCTCGGCCTAATTCTCTCTCTCTCTTTCACACGTACTCACTCTCTCCTGCCTTTTCTCCTCTTTCGATTGCGATGAACTCACACGAAACAAACTCAGTAATTTAAAAAAGGAGGGGATTCTCGGTTATTTACCCCTCTTAATTGTTAACCACTTGTTCTCTTGTAGCTTGATTTCTACGCTTTCGATTCATTATTCTCATGAATGATCGTCCTCTCCTTGTAGTAAATCTCTTCACTTTCCTTGTCGCAAAGTAACAACACAACAGCTCCAAATAAGAAGATGGCTGCACCCCATCCGACTCCATATGCAAAACCAAACTCCCAAAGCGGTCGGTTGCTCGCATCGATTTCGGAGGCAAAACACGCAGGATATACAATCAAGGCAACAAGGATGCTCAATACTAACAAGAAAAAACAAACATAAACAAACTTTTAGATTGCATTTTGAGTTGTCAAGATGTCTTCTCTTATAATAGATATCTCATAAAAAAACATATTAAATAAAGTGCAAACCAGAAAATGGTACCTCTTGAATACACATTTACGTATTTTCTTTGTTCGATACGATATTGGGTAGATATAATGTATACAGAGCTCAGAAAAATCAAGCTATACAGTATTACAAGAAAAAGTGTCCCCACAACTGTTGATACTTTACTTTTTAAAAACATTTAAGAAAAATTACTCAATTTTAAGCAGACGGCACTCTCTTTGAAATATCCCTTACTTGATTGAGCTACCCTTCCGATTTCTAAAACACATTCTAGTTTATTTTAATTTTACTCATAAAAAACAGAATAATAAGAGTTCGAAAATCAGCTATTCATAAACCACCTTAGAGTTTTTAGAAACTAAAAAACAAAAGCAAGTATATCATGTTCAATTTTGTTCATGTAATTCCTTTTTTTACGACAGGTTAAGAATTACAAAATTTAAGCCTTCGATTGTTAATCACAGGAATTTGACGTGGGAAAAAAAAATAAAAAAAAAAGAATTTCAAATAACCGTAAATAGTTTATTTTTAAATAGTAGAAACTAGAGAAATAATCAGAATCACGTAAAAGTAACTTACAAAACATTTAATGACAGTATACAAATTGAAAAATTGTAATAGAGAGACCAATTATATCCAGAAATACCTTTTCAAAATATTGTCAAGATTTATCCAAAGATTGCCAAAACGATTTTTAAAATTTAAAATAAGTCATTAAAACCATTAAAAAAAACTTGAAAATGAAGTGACTTTTCCTAATTCACCAAACGACGCCATTTTAAATTTCCTAAAACGAAAGACTCCCCCCCCCCCAATTTTGTGGCAAAGGTTGTCACCTCACATTTCCATGTGGAATAATTCAAATATTAAATCCATAGTACTTTGAAATGAAAGTAATGTGAGCTGGTGACAACACTTCAGAATGCCAATGTCTGTTGTTTGGTGGCGCATCTATCTAATAAAGTTCATTCATATGAAATCAACTGATTTTTAATTTTTAAATTATATTAATCACTTATTTTAAATTTTAAAAAAACGTTTTGGTAATCGTTGAATAATTCTTGACAATATTTTGACAAGAAATTTCTGGCGGTAATGGTCTCCAACTCATCGTTTTTATTAACTAGTTAGAAATCTTAGTGAAAAAACCTGACAATTGTCACATAAAATAGTTCTTTTGAAAGATATTGTTACGATATTAATTTGCATAGTTTTATTATTCTCATAACTTTGTTACAAACGTTGATATTGGTACTTGTATTAACTACGAAATTGTTTTGCATTTCTTTGTATACACTGTATACTCATTAGTCCTTTGTATACTTTCATAATCAGGAAAATATTGCTCAAAATTAAAGCTAAGCTTAAAACATAAGGCAAGACTAAAGTGGTTCTTGTATACATTTTTAACGGCCGTATTCTAAAACGCTGCTAACGACGAAACAAATAGAAACTCTCCATAGACTAGATATAGAAAATTTTAACAACGTCATGGTTTTTAAAGCAGATTATCTTTAATTTAAGTAACGTGGCAGAAATTTCAAGACCGTTTCAGCTTAGTTTTGCCTTAAGAATACACTTTAGTATTTTGAGATAACAGTAAGTTCTTGTCCGTAGATCAATAATAACAACAACAAAAATGGTAAAGATTAAAAGAGTCTTACGTGCTAGAATCATGGCATAGACAGCGTACCGATACAATCGGTACTTTAGTAAAGGATCCTTACTATAAAGTCCACAAGCGGTCATGGCAGTGGCCGCAAGGTCAAAGAGCAGGCAGAATACACAAAAAGTGGCCGCAGCCTTTATGTATCCTTTTAGAAAAAGAGAGACAAAAAACAATCAATAATAAATCAGTTCTTCGATTCCGTCTTTTCATTTTATCTCTTCCTCCTCCTCCTCCTTCCTTACCAACGCTCCTGACCGAGAAGCAACCACCCTTTTCCGTTAGATTGAACGGTAAAGGTATTTCGGCATCTTCTGCAATGCAGTGAACCCATAAACCCTGGCGAAACTTGTCGGCCAATAGCCAATCTGGACTTGCCAAACACAGGATCATCAGAATGATCACGATGAAACCACATATGAAAGCTATCACCTAAATGAAAAGAAGTTATAAAACAATTAGAAAAATACGTTCAAAATCTGAATAAAAACCAACAAAGAGCTGGAAAAATTGCGTTCAATAGGAAAATCCTTGTATTTGTTTCATTTCTTTGAAAACTTAGGCAAACTTCAGATGTGTTATAAACAGCTGGTTTTCGAACTCTTATGCTTGAATAATTACTCTGCAAGCAACCAGAGGAGTAGTCCACAAGCAGCATATAAAATGAATTGTCAAAATAAACTTCTATCAACTGCTATAACAATTGCCACCATGCAAATATAATACTAAACTGAATGGGAGCATTAGTATATACACTTATACAGTATATATGTTACTGTCAATCTGTGGAATCAATCTGCATATTTCCTAGGCAATCTGAAAAATCATTAAACTGATAAGGAACCTGCAAAATTCATTACATCTAGGGTAGGTTTATACTCCAAACTTTGCTAAGATTTGCAAGCTTTGAAGTTCTGTAAAATTAGCTCCCCAAAGCTTAGCTTGTTCACACATACATGTGGCCTTGCAAAGTTTACCCTATTTTATGACCTTTATATCCTATAAAACAGATACACAAAACAATAGAACCCTTCCCCTTCTGGAAGAAAAAAGGTGTGACTTATTCACCCCTTTTGTCTATCCGTTTCCTGATTGGTGCTTTGAGTTGCTAAGCTTTGAAAAGTTGAACAATTTCAAAGCTAGCTTCATGCTCTGGCGAAGGCAAAAACCTGAAGCTCTGACGTCATTTTTGAAGCTTCGCAGGCTGCTTTGCCGCTTAGCAAGGGAGTATAAACCAACCCTTAGGTGTTGAATTTTGCAGATTCACCAGCAGGTTGGTTGTTTTCCGCAGATTGACAGTAACATATGCATACTGTATATATATACTATATATACACGTTGATGAATAGCACGTTTACGTTGCAAAGACCTTCTCTGGAAGTAAATTTCATTGTCAAATGACCATAGGTATAAATGACCAAAATGACCAATACCCATTATATACAGATTTTCGCACTACACTACTAGTGGCTGGCATGGGACAAAAGTGACTCTTTTAAGGTAGCCAAATGCTTCGTCATTTAATTGGTGACGTGCACGAATGAATTAACGAGATTCTCACTGTCGCCTACCTACAAAATTGAGAAACCGCAGATATGAAAACAAATATCGTGAAATCAGTGGGGGAAGAAGACCCTGTTGCGTTTTTTGTGTTTAAATGTTTAGGATGAAGCCAGCCCTACAAACTGCTAACAACACTGTGACAAACGAAATAATATTTTCCTGAAACAAACCTTATTCTACGTTATTTTGAAAAATATCAAACATGAAAATAATATTAACTGATTCACAGCTACCAGTTCTAGTTTCTAACACACCCACCCTCCACTTTCATAACAAAAAAAATTAATTTATTCAGTGCATTTCGTTTCATTCTGTCATAATTAGATACGTGCAACTAACATTTTAGTAAACAACTAAGGTGACTAAAAAATTAGACAACTATCAAAAATTAGTCAACTAAAATGTTTTGACCTCATAAATTTAGTTGACTAAAAAAATTGAGACAACTTTTAGTTGACTAGTAACACGCCTCTAGTCTTTCATCACAATGTATTATGTCTATATGAAGTATGAATATTTTTTTTAAAATGCTAACAGAATTCCCAAAATCCCCTTACTCTTCCTGACAACATATCCACAGGATCTCAAATTAATAGCCACTGTTATAAGCCATAACAATAAGAAAAACAAAAACAAAGGAATAATCATGATGACCTTTTATACTGTATATTATGTTGTTTGTGTTTATGACACGATGCCAATAATTGACCATTTAGCCATAACTGAGCATCAACGCTTAAAATGTTATTAAAAGGTTCTAAAAGCATCAAAACTTTATATTGCGACCGACCATTTTGTGTTTTTCTTTTGTATCACTATGGCAGCCATCTTGCGTTACTCGAGTTAAGTTTCTCAACCGTTATGAAAGGATTCAAAATCAATATGAAAAGACAAAAGAGAGAACGAAAAACCAAACTGTTATTTTATATATTATGTAATCTCAAAACAACAAACAAAAAAAAAAGCGACAAGTACTTTTGAGCACCATTTTCACAAATGTTTCCTTTGTCTTCCCTTTAATTTCAAGATCCTCTTTAATGGAGAGCAATAGATTAAATCTAAGAAAAAGGAACGGAACGAAACGAGAGCAGAATACACACAAAAAGAAAAACATTAATTTTGTTACAACTGCAACATTAGTTACTTTTATTCAAGAGTAAACTTTTATTTACTTCTGTACACCGTAAATTGAGTTACTCGGAAAGTAACCGTAACTTAAAAGTCTTAAGTTTTAAATGTTTTTTTTTTCTTCTTTACATTGGCTGTGTTTTGTGTTCTGTAAAAAAAAGCCAGAAAAACAGTGTCCGGAAATAAAATGTGGGTGGAGAAAAAAAAAAGGCTTTTGAAACCGTGATCGCTGCACGTATATTTCTCAAAAAAGTGGAGGATCTAATCCACATAAACTTGCCTTATCGAGAAGATTAAATTGAATACAGATTATACTGTTATATGGTAACTTTCAATGGGAAGGTCAAAATGTAAATAACGTGTATTATGTGGATGTCATGTAAGCATCATGTCCTCTTTCAATAAGGCTTTGTATGGCCTCATATTTGAGAAGAAAATGTCAAAATCAAGCACATCTAAGAAATTGTTTTCTTTGTTTCTTGTTTCTCTATTAGGTGGAGCAACCACACTTCTAGATTATTTGCAGCCCATAAAGAAATAGGTTGTAGTTTTCGGACACATCAAGACATTCGAGAAATTTTAACACTTAATCGTTGGAGGCTTTTTTTTTCTTGACAATTTTTGTTGAACATTTTTATTTTTTCAAACTTTGTATTTTTCAGAGATTTTTCAAGATTTCCAAAAGATGTGTGAAATTATTCTTCGTAAACCTTCTTAGACCAACTTAAAAACTTTCGATTTTTTTTTGCTGTTTATTTTTTCTAAACGCAATCCAAAAAAAAAATCAAATTAAAAATAATGATGCTTGCTAAGGAGCAACTCCCCCCCAAAAACCCATGATATCAATTGTTGGTCGCCTAATCAAACAAGCCCCAACGCATTAAAACTAACAAAATGTCAGCAAAACTAATAATTAACTCCCCTTTTTCCTCGTCACTCATCCCTATTTTATATTCTCATTAGCATAACTATAAAGCAAGAGAAGGTGCTAATAAAACTTCAATATAACAAACACACACACACATAGATATACAAGAATAAGGGAGTTAGAAAAGGGAGGTGGTTTCCTCTATCATATAATGTAATACATTCCTCATCTTTTTTGATTCATCTCTCCCCAAATCATAATTTCTAACGGAAACATAAACATAAATCGCCATTTTTAGTATAACCTATCCGTGTATCCTTCCTCGAAATCTCATATAATAAAAGCATCTCTCCCCCCCCCCCCCTTCTTCCTTTTAACAGTATCTGTGTGTTATGTTTATGGCATTATGTGTTTGCGTTTCGATATCTAACATTGTGTGTGCATGTTTCCCTTTCTACATTCTTGTGTGTGCCACACCATGTTTGTGTTTTCCGTTTGTATGCATTAGGCGTGTCATTATATTAAGGCCAAAGTTTTGCATAAAATGCAAAATAAAAACGCATAATCACGGTTTAAACCCTTTTTTGGTACACTATGATCGCTATTTCAATCAACTTAATATGTTTTCATTAAAACCATATAAAAAAAAACCAAGTGATTTAAATCACATTTTGAATTTTTTGCTTTTCAGAATTATTCTTTAACACTTGTTTTCTTAATAAACGTGATTTTTTTCTGTTTTATGAAAATAACTTCTTAATAAAGGTGCGACGAATGCTAAATTTTCTCGAATCCGAATTCTAAAAGGTTCTCGAATCTCCCGAATCCTTAATATAAGAATCCTATATTATTCATTAAGAAGACACAAATGAAATCATATTAAATATTAAATTATTAATAATAAAAAACAAGTGTGGCACTCAGGGTCGCCACAAGGTGATATTGGTGATCCGGGTACCACAGAAATTGCAACAATCGTCCTTTTTTTTGTTAGTGAACGCTTCTATTGAACGTCAATGGAGTTAAAACTAATTTTTACCAAAGTTTTTAACAGTTTTTAAGGTTAGGATTCGAAAGATTCGAAAGACGAAAAAAACCGCGAAGATTTGAGTTTTCGAATCTCGAATATTTTTCAATATTTGTGAGATTCGAGGATTCGAATGTCCCATCCCTCCTACAGTCCTACTTCTTATAATACTGTGCTTGAAAGGTGAATAAACAGATTGAACACTTTGTCAAATAAAAAAAAACAATCGATTTAAACCAAATAAATCCGATTTATTTTATAAATTATGATTTTTATCCACCCTAACTATGACAAAATATCAGAGTGCAATAATAATACGTTTAATCAAAAATTAGCAATGCATAAAACGCACGAGTTGCATACTTTTTGAAAATTTACATAAAGCGGCCTTATTTCAGTTATTTCTATAAAAAACAATGAATGGAAGGCATGTAAAGGGCCCCAAATCGTTTTGATTTTGCATTTTCTGTTATTGCTACTGATACGAGTTTTAGCTATTAATTGCTTCAGCCATTTAATTAATTGTACTTTTCATTGGCTTATGGAACCCATTTTATACTTTTTCAAACATTTCAGAACCCCAATTTTTTTTTTCATAATGCCTAAACAGATTAACAAAAATGCCAAAAAAAAAAGAGAAAATATTGATAAAAATAAGTAGGACCCTAATTAGCGTATTACATTAGATTCACTGTCTATTAAAAAATGTTTATTAAAAATCGTTTAAAAACTACAACACATGTTACGTCTTGTTTGAACATGCTACTAACTACTAAAATTTAAATGAAAAATTATTTTAACAAAGTTATTATAATTATACATTTTTCACATTGTGACGTTTATACATTTTTTTTACGTTTTTGGCGGAAATCATACTTTCCTTCAAGGGAACACTGCTATACAGATATACATTTATGTTTACATAAAATGAACATTTTTCGGTCCTATTTTGCATTTTTGTGGTGGTATTTTCAATTTGCATAAAAAAGCACAATTTCTAAAAACAATTTGCACGTTTCAGAATTTTTATTTGCATAAAATTTTAGCCTTAGTCATTATGAGTTATGCGTGTTTATATATATATATATATATATATATATATATATATATATATATATATATATATATATATATATATATATATATATATATATGATTGTACGTGTGCGCGTGTGTCACAGCATGTTTGTGTGTTAATGTCATTGTACGTGACAATGTACAGTATAACAAGTGCTTGTAATGTTGATGTAATTGCACTTATTCACCTTTGTATAAATGTGTGTATACATGTATAAGCCTACATATGTTGAATTTTGCACACTCACTAGCAGGCTGGTTGTTTTGCAGATTACCTAGGCAATCTGCAGATTGACCGATTCCGCAGATTGACAGTAACATATACTGTATGTATATCTTCCCCTTCCCATGTTATCTTTTTCAGGTAAAATGGACCAGAAGTGACTAAACGATAAAGAAAGAAAATGACCCAATTTATGCAAAAATAATCCATTAATTTCTAAAACGTTAAGTATAAAATTGTGCGGCGTTGAAGAATTAAGATAGCGAGAGATTTTAAGGCGTGGTTCCAACCCAAATTCATTAATTTCCTCCTACTTCAAAAACCTAAATTTAAGACTGAGTTAAGATCACACATACACACAGAGGACATAAAAGCGAGAACTTCATCGTCATAATAACATCATAACATATAAAACAGCAAACCTGATTTATATATTTATTATAAGAACCCTCCCCTCATCATCATCATCATCATCATCATCATCATCAAAAATAATAAAAATCCTTATTCAAGTAGAAACTTTCCAAAAAAAACTTATACTCTTTAATATTAAGATGAGATCTCTTCAGAAAAAGAAAAAGTCAAACACAGATTTCATATTTTTGAGATATATATATAACAAAACAATATTAAAAGAAAAATGTCAGCCTTAATCAAAAGCAAATAAAAAAAAAAAGTAAAAATAAAAATAAAAATTGAACCAGAAGAAAAGAATTTAAGAAAAGAAAAGAAATCAATAATTTTCTCTAAGACTGAGATAGATAGATAGGCAGACAAGATAGAAAAAAAGCACACACTTTGAGATAGAGAGAAAAAGAGAGAAAGAAAAGACAGACGACAAAGAATGTCGTCAAAAGTCCACACAAAAAAAAAAAACAGCAAAATAAAACATTCTCGAAAACTAAAAAGAAAAATAAATATAGAAGAACTTTAGCCTCTTTTTCTAGCTCTCTTCCATTTTCTTTTTCCATACTTTAAAAAACTAACATAAATAAAGACGTTCTTCATTTTCATGCAACACCCCCCCCATCCATCCATCCATATAACAACAACCACCTTAAAATAAAAATAAAACTACATAACATGAATACACAAAATATCACTAAAACCAACAAAAAACAAAAGCGGAAGAAAAAACAAAAGAAAATTATAATCCTTTAAAATAACAAGATTTAAAAACTAGATTGAAACCTAAATAAGTTGAAAACAAACACAATTACAAGATGTCAATGCAAATTATAAAAACAATCGCTCCCCCCCCCCCCAAAAAAAAGGAATTTTCATACATATATTCTAATCAATGCATATACAGGTAACAAAAAGGTACAACTACAATGACAAGAACCAATTAGTTCCTATAATGTTCTCAGGGGACTCGAGATTCTGACAAACTTTAACAGTCTCAAGAGAGATCCATACTATGGCACTAATAGACTCCAGGAGGCTGGCTCAATAAGTAAGTAATTAAACTCAGGGTGCTGCTCTCAGGTTAGCCATAAATTCATAAACGAACCCTGAAAACTCACTCCTCTTTCACTGCAATTTGTAAAGCCAAGGACTAACCGCGCATAAAAAATACTACTGAAAACAGAAACGTTTTACAATCATACATTTCTGTTACAATTTCTATAACATACAAGTGATCCCCCTTGCACAAAACGAAAAACCTGAACCGAAAACGTAAAAAAATAAAATAATGCTCCATCTATTGGTATGGAGGTTTAGAAGCATTTAAAGACTCCAGCTAGCTAGGAGGAGGTGTGGCATGCCTGTGACCCTTGCCGTCACCTCATTTCTGACAACCGTTTCTATTTGCTGCTTTATAACAGAAACCGTAAACTGAAAAAAAAAGTTGAAACAACCTCAATTTCGTTTTCAGTTGTTGTAAAACGAAATGTTTTATGTCTTTCGTTTTTTTTTTCTTTCTTCTCTTGCTTTCTATTGATATTTTACGCATGTGGAATCTTAGCTTTAGCCTCAAGTACTGACTGACCCACACTATTTTACCCCCATGATCCACTGACAGGGTTTGTAAACGGACTAGAAGTATCGGATTGAACATCAACTTGAACTCTCCTCAGCAGGGTACTCAATAAAATAATACCTTTCTTGCTAATATCTTGCTCAGAGGTTTCACAGTGAAAGTTCAAATGCCAAGTTTCCTTCTTGAATTTGAACCTTAGAGTACCTTGCTTTCATAAAATGAAGCTTTATTGAGAGAGAAGAAGAAAAAAAAAAGTCATAATAAAATTTCCGGAATTGGCAATTGCGTGTCAGTCTCTCACTCTGTGGAAACTTCCGGGTTAACAACCAAGTACTAAATAGAATAAAAACCAAAATTGATGTGTTCAAAAGGTTTTACTCATGCATAACCTTTTGTATTTCTTTATTGTTGCTCTTGCTGTTGTTATTGTTCTAGACTCAATTTTAAATGCTAAATATACACTTTTGTATCCCCTGTAATGATAATTAAGTTTCAGGTCGATAACAAAAAACCTTTTTTTTTTTTTTTTTTCTAGAGGTAGGTGGGGGAGTTCTAGCCCCTTCTCTATACACAATCACACAACACAGTAATGTATGATAGGAATGCCTCACTAGAGGAGCCCAGTGACGAAAAACGATGAGCTATTTTAAGAACTAAAAGAATAACATTGAAACAGACGGGAGCAATATACACTGTATATACACACACATACATACATACATACATACATACACAAAAAAATTCGATAAACTTCACGTAAATGTAGAGAAAACAAACTCTCTTAAAGTGGTTCCAAACGCAAAGTGAAAAGAACCAAATCGATAGAAATGCAATTAATTTTGTATAACTTAAAAGCAAACACACATTTTGAATAAAGGAGAAATATTTTTTTTAGGAAGTTAATTATGAGGATCCCACATTTTATATAAAAAAAAATTATCACCTAGTTGATTAGAAGAAACTTTAAGAAGAAATTGAAAATTATGTTAGAAACTAAAAAAAAAGGTAAATGAATCACGTGTAGGGATGATTTTTTTATGTTTGAATACCCCTTTAAAAAATAAACATTTTTATGGATTAATAAAAGCTAAACGTTTATTAAAAGTGAAAAACAAAAATTGTTTTTTTTTCTCATAAAAATCTCATAAATAGTTTATTTTCAAAGATCTTTTTTCTCAGAGAGCTTCATGGAAATCAATTTTTTGAAACTTTTGTTTGCTCTACTTGAGAGTCTACTAGTTTCATTTTTTTAAGAAGTGAAATTATAAGAACTCAAACCGTTTTGAAAAGAACTTATTACCAAGTGGTTTAAAAGTAAATTTAAGAAGTAATTGAAAATGTTAGAAACTAGAAGGGTAAATGAATCACGTATGGTGATTTTTAAGATTGAATTGTCTTTAAAAGTGAACATTTTATTGGAGTTTTACTAAAATCTTGACGTTTTTCATTGCTGAAAAATTAGCCAACTCAAAAGCAAAAAACACAAATTGTCCTTTTTTTAAAAAAAAAAAAAAACTTGCCATAAATGCTTTTATTTTCAAAGATCTTATTTAGGAAATTAAAAATAAAATCACATCTGGTGATCTTTATGTTGAATATCTTTTAAAAAATAAACATTTTATTGTACTTTTATTTAAAGCTAAACGTTTTTCATAACGGAATTATTGGCCAATTCAAAATTGAAAACAATTGTCCTTTTAAAAAAAAAATTGCCATAAATAGCTTATTTTCAAATCTCTTCATAAAAATTGATTTTTTTTTGCACTTTTGTTTGCTCTTCTAGTTTCAAATCCTGAAATTTTATTTTCAAAAGTTGCATTCATGTCTTAAACAAATAAACATATTTAGAGGAGTCCCATTTTTAAGTTTTCTCCTCTTACCTCACGAATATTTGTGAAAACCCTTTCCAAATAGAATCTTATGAGCTGAGCATTATCTTCCTTAGAAGAGGCGGCCACAAAAACGGACCAAACTCCAGATGTAGGTGGAGGAGGTGGTGGTACAGAAGAAGAAGAACAAGAGGCAACAGTAACACCATAACCAGCACCACTGCTACTGACCAACAGAGATGAAGGCGGTGGCTGAGGGTAATGACTTCCACCAACACCAATCATAGCCACATCTTCTTCGGGAAGAACTTCAAGTCCTCCACCTACAAGACCACGTCCTCTAAGATGATATCTATCCGAAGATGAAGTAGAAGAGTGTGCCACCATCATCATATGAGGAGGTGGAGGTGGTGGTAAAAGAGGTCCTCCACCTCCACCTCCTCCAGCCACCATCATTCTCATGGCTTCATCATCTTCATCCATGTCAATACTTTCAATTGGATGCTGGTGATGATGATGATGATGTAGTTGTTCAGAAGGAGTTCTCGAAGGAAGATATTCACCATCATTGACACCATCACCACCATCACCACCACCACCACCACCAACACCAACATGACCAAAGATGGCACTACTCGATGACCTCAAGTTTTGAGCCACTGCTTGAGCTCTACGGACTAACTGAATGGACAATCTTCTTGCTGTACGGCGTACACGACCAACTCTACCTCCAACACCTCCATCATCATCACCACCACCACCACCTTCTTCTTCCTCCGCCATTGAACTCCTCTCATCTTCATCTCGGCCACTTTGTACTGCAGTCGCAGCCACTCTTCCTTCCACCTCCTCCTCCTCCTCTTCTTCCTGTTCTTCCTCAACGTGGGCCGCCGTTTTGATGGCTACTTTTTTGTGTAATGAACGACACTTGTCACTAGCAACCTTTAAAGGCAACTATTTCATGTATAAATCGCTGTTGACTAGTCCACAGTTTTCTTCGTTTAAAATTCATTTTTTTTTCACTATTCTCTCTCCTCTTTCACTTTTCACAATCTTAATACAAGTAGATTTCTTGCTGTTTTATTTGCGAGACCTCAAACGTTGTCGTCTTCCTTTACATTGAACCATTGTGGCGGCTAAAATATATTACTATATACTGCATCGCCTGCTGTTGGCAATGATGGGGATTCGTCTTTCTCTCCTTTAGAGAGACAAACACACACATACTGGGTGCAGAAATGTGAAATCGGAACGGAAGCCGATCCAGAGCCGCCGCCGACGTTCGCCACCACCACCGCACCGCACCTTGGAGCAATCCACAACTTGCTTTCACTCTCCCCCTTCACAATATTGCATTTCTTTTCACATATTGGAATTCTCCACCCTTTTTTTTTTTTGCTTCTTTTCTACCTGAATCCATTTTAGTAGCTAGATAAGGCACCCCCCCCCCCCCCCTCTCCCTTACAACTTTCGATTTCTTCAGTCACACCCTCTGACGGTTGAGGCCTTAACCACAAAAACAGCCACATTTCTTCACCTTCTTGTGTTATTTTGTTGTTGTTAATAATTAACAAACAGCAGTATCTTCCAATAAAAACACGCTTTTATGCTTTTATTAGTTAGCTTACCATTGCAAAATATGTAAATAAAAGAAAACAATACTCAACTTTTTAAAAGTGTAATTTGAAAACAGTTATTGTTAGAAGATGAATTTACCTGATGGCATTTTTATGTTAAAACATAAATGTACAAAATTAACTTTAAAAAAATAGTCTAAGTGTCTACTTTAGGCTCAAATTGGAAAATTCAAAACTCGGCACTCTTTACTTTCAACTTTGAAAGAAACACAGTTCCAACAATAAAAACAAGGCGTGTAAAATCATTATTTCAACAAAAAAATATCAGATTTTTTAAAAAAAAAAATCTAAATCGGATTTAGATCAGACTTTTTGATTTATTTAAAATTTCATGAAACTGCTCTTTAATCAACTGAAAATCCACGCATGACAAAAACCACAGTATTTACGCTGTTTACACACACGTCAAGTGCATTATAACATATTTCATTAAAGAGAAAAGAAAAACACTTTAAAAAAATAATAATTGGATAAATTCTAAAAAAAATTTCAAAATGTGATTAAAATCACTTTAATAATTTAATTTGATGGTGTTACCAATTTTTTTTTATAGTGCAAAACCACTAATTCAATAGTGAATCTACACAATAACATTTCAGGCAATGTGCAGAATATCTAATCCAGATGAAAGTTTTTAGGAATTTTTCACATTGCCTTTCAAAAATTGCTGTGTTTGCAAACATGATCTTGAAAATAATTTTGCCATGTTAGAGCTCTGCTCAGAGGGTTCAAAAACAAAATTAAAACTAGAGTTCCGAATTACCTTCTGAATTTTGAGATGAAAAATTAAATTTATAAGCACAAATTGTAAGAGAATGAAATTAGGTAAAAAAAAGAATTACGTTTCGAGCATGTTTTAATTTTTAAAGTAGAAAACAATGCAGATAAATGTGATCAAAAAAAAAAAACAAACAAGACTAACAACCCCCCCCCCCCCTCCAAAAAAAAAACTGGACACAAGACATTCTTTGAATGCCTTAGACAGGATTTGTATCCTAATTTAAAATCCTTTTTATATTTTATAGTATAAAAGGGATGTTATATTGATACCAACAGATCGATGAAAAGAGAATGAAAAAAAAGGGGAGGGAAAAGAACGTTATATCAAAAGGGTATAAAAAACAAGGTTTTATATCACTTTTTTTTGGGGGGGGGGGAGGCTATATAGATAGATAACTGATGGAAGAAGAAAAGTTTTATTTTTGAAGCTAAAGGAGAAAAAAAAAAAACGATTTTTTTAACAAAAAAAAAAAAAAAGAAAACGACTCTTGAAACCATTTTCACCAATAAAAAGTAGGAGAGATTCAATCATGTTAATGACACATGGCGACTAGATAGGATAAATATACTTGAATTTGGCAGAAAAGATCGAAGATGAGAAACAAGATTTAGAAAAATCGTCTTACTTTTTATACTATCAAATGTGCTCGGCAGCCAAAATTAAAAAAAAAACATCTTGAGAGAGAGAGAGAAAGAAAGATAAATTTATAGTTGATTAATTATATTATATATTCATCATCAATAAATAGTGATGCACGCATTAAAAAGCGCTTTCTCTCTCACTCCCTCCCCCCTTCTCTAGTTTATTTGCTATTTTTTGTTCAATTATTTGCACATTTTTCGATCAGCTGTCATCTTGTATTTGTTGTCTTCTTGAAACGGCGTTTCTTAATCTATTGGGCGCGTTCAGTTACCGTTTGGCATCATAAGCTAGAAGAATTCACATTAAATGAGGAGCCATTTATGTAAAAAAAAATTCACATTGTTTAAATGAATAGTTCAAATTTTACGTTTAATGTTTTTATAAAAGTCAAAACTTCATGGTTAAAAGTCGCCTTGCGATAAGGGTTGCCCGTCCTTCCGTAGAAAATACATTAGCGACGACAGTCCAGACAAGCTCTATTAAAAGCTTAACAGTTTACTGAACGCATTCTGTTACTTCCTATCCAAAAACAATCTGTCGCCAATCATTTTGAATTGGTCGCGATAATCACGAAATTTTTAAAATTTAAAGTAAATTTATTTAAGCTGTTTTTTTTTAAGTGTAAACGTGTCTCATACTGTGGTTAATTTTGTATTTTAATGGTAAAATTATGTGAAACTTGATAAAGTTTTAGAAACTATAGAAGGGTAGATCAATAATCGCAAGGCTAATTTAATTTGCCTGTTGATTTTTTTTTAAATAAGCTTTTTAGGTGAGTTTGAAAATGACTCAACTTTAAGCAGATAATATTTCTTTTTCAAATAAAATGTTTGTATATGAAAAGCTTATTTTGAAAGACGCCAACAACATGTAATTCAGCCACCCGTTCTAGTTTCTAACACACTTTATATTTCTCCGTAATATGGATTTATGAAAGACAAAATATCCACAGAGCTAAACTTATTTTTCAAGCTTTGAGAATTTTAGAAAAATTTTCTAAGTAATTTATAAAAATCAGCTAATTTAACCTGCTGTTAGCCTCCTTATTTGAAAAAATATATATGTTCGCCAACACGCCAAAGTCAAATAATGTGAAAGAACTGTACACGGAGGCTAGCAGTATTTCTTTCAATAAGCGACATGTATATTCTCTCGTTCATAAATATGTTTTTCTTTTAATACCTTTGTGTGTTAATTTTACTGGGTTAAATCTTTAATAATGTTCTTTTTGCGTATGTGTGTGCGTGGTTAAGATTACTCTCTTCCAGATGTCACCATTAAAATATAATATTAAATATTTCGCATTTCAGAAAGAAAGAAAGAAAAAAAAAACACCAAACATAAAATGCCCCTAAAGAAAATGCTTAATCAAAATGCATACATTTTTTTTTTATAATTTTCAAATAAAAAATAGAAAATTTTTTTTCTAATATTTATAAGCGATTTTTTTTGTCATTTTTAGGTTTGTGTGGAAGTACATTCCATACGGACAACAGATCAATCTCGAGCTGAAATAACAACAGCAAACCGCCGTCATTTGTTTTCCCCTCAATAAACAGAATGGAATCATCTAACTTAAAAATCATAGCAAAAACGAAAAAAAAAAAACTCGAAAAGACAGGAGTTCATTCTAGTCTTAAAAACATCTTTCATTTCAACAAAGAGAAAGAGAGAGAGAACGAAAAAAAAAAAAATCCGAAGCCAGAACGATGCTAATGAGAAAAGACAAAACCATTTTTCCCCATCTGAATTCATTTTCTATTCTTATGAGAATCTCATCAATCTTAATGTCTTAAAACAAAACTTGGCACTGGAGAAAGTACACACTAAAATTAATACCAGGTGGCGCTTTGCAGATGCAGATGCAGATGCAACTTGTCAATTTTAAGAGTTGTGAGTCTCAAGACCCACCCTCATTTTGACCAGTTTGTTAGCCAAATCTAATGAAAAAAATGTAGAATTGTCTTTTTGAAACTGTCCTAAAAGGTTTGTTTTAAAAGATATCTTTATGAAAAACCTCATATATGATATGGTTCTTCTAGCTTCTAACTAACTTTGAATTTCTTTTCAAAATTGCATTATAGGGCCTTGGCACACGAACCACTTTTTAGTTAGATTAGGTCGGCGTGTCACTCATGTGCAAAGGTCTGGCGTCCACTAAAAAGTGGTTCATGTGCCAAGATCTTAAATGAACACGATCTTAACTAAGGCCACATTCCGAGATTCTAATCGTTGGCTACTTGTTTGCAACGTTAACGTTCCGTTTGCTTATCACTTTCTTACAGATATTATTAAGATGCTATGACCTATTTTTCTGAGCGTTGCTAACAAGTAGAATTTAGAAATGTGTGCCGAGCTTAAAAATAAGCGAGAACGCCGGCTTCACTAGACAAACAACGGGTCTTGGCACACGAAGCACCTTTTAGTGCTCGAGTTCGACGGCAAAATGTAGTTGGTGCTTCGCTCCTGCGGAAAGGTCCGGCGTCTTTCCATAGCAATACATAGGAAGCGCAACACCAACGCAAAATTGGTCGTTGTTTAAAACTTCAGAAGCCGCTCCTGTGCAAAGGTCCGGCCCGGCATCTTTCCATAGCGATACATTGCCAACCACAGCTCAGCCACCTGCGACAACATTTTGCAGTAGACCCAGATCACTCTCAAGAGTGGTTCGTGTGCCTTAAAAATCCTCCTTGACCATTGTTTACTTTTGGTAGTTAAAAATGCCGCAAAATATGATAAAAAAACAGGCTTCTGAATTTCAAAAAAGAAAAAAAACAATCAGAAGCTGTTTAAAAATAAAATGAGCAAATTAAATGAGAGATCTATGAGCTATTTATATATTTGCTTACTGTTCAAGTGCCGCCACTCTCAAATGTTCATGCTAATTAGCTAATTTTGTGGATTCTCCGATTTTATTTTCTATCGCGAGAAGAAAAAAAAAAGATCATCATCATCATCATCATGATCCAATGAAAAAGACGTCTAGAGCTCAACGAGTCGAGCGAGAAAATTTCTATGGCTAGATCATCAGTGAAAAGGTTTATTGAAGCATAAACTCAGCCATATGGATTCAAAAAGCAAGGCGACAAATCGTTCACTTTGGACAACACACAAGTTATATTATTAAAGACCCTTCTTCTCTCCCTGTTTCCATTACACCAACGCAAAAATCGATCGGACATTTTCCGTACGTCGTCGGTTCACAGCAAATCCAATCAGACATAACGAAACTAAGAGAAGCGCCTTATAAATACTAGAGGCTAAATAGAAATTTAATATCATTTTTATGCTATGCTATGACATAACAACAGACTAAGTACGGTTAGCTTTTTCATGAATTAAAAAAAAAGCTGCATAATTTTTAGTAACTTATTTCCTGTGCTTTAAGTTAATTATGAAGCTGCGAAATTTTTCTAATTAGGCTTTAATTAATTTTAAAGCTGCGACATTTTTTACATAGGAGATTCATTAATTGTGCTGTTGAATTTTTTTCCCTCTTTGATATTTTAATTAACTTTGTTTTTTAAGTAATTTTATTCTATTGTGCCATATACAGTAGCGTAAAATGTTCAGTGACGTCATACAATTGAGCGGTCAACTAGTTAAAGCTCCCAAAGTGTTAATTTCACCATGTATATGTCGCATCCATTTTATGCAATTGTCCATTTCGCGAAATGAACATACATTTCGTGTAATGGACAATTACACCAAATGGATGCGACATATACATGGAGGTAGCCCAACTGAGGAAAAAATCTATAGAAAGAGCTGAACCACGTCAACTCTGAATTAGCCTAACATTTGAGGCGCATATTGCACACGAGAAATGTAAGACATTCTTGTCTTACAGGCTTCGCTGGGAATGTAATGCACCCAACATTTCCATTCCCGCACTTCCGGTTCATGTGCAATGAACTTTCAAAGTCGCATTGCACGCACGCATAAAACAAGTTACAATAAGTACAAAGTTAAATTCAGTGGGGATTTTTAAGGGGGTGAGATATTATTCGATAAGTTTTAATTAGCTGTAATTCTTACATTTCAAAAACCAACATGACATAGAATTTGAATGTGCTTTACAACTAGAAGAGTAAATGAATAATGTGCAATTATTCTGAAAAATAAACTTTCTACAGACCAAAAATTTGAAAAAGAAACAAAATCTGATAGTTAAAAAACCATCAAAAAATTGATCATTTTCAAAATGTCAACATAAAAAACTACATTACGTGAGTCACACTTAATGATTTTTTTTTTGAAATGTTGATTTTTAAACACGGAAATAGCTATAGATAAAGTGCAAGTGACGTTTATTGACTTAAAGGTGTACTTATAGTATTTTGTTTTTAAAAAATCTTTTATGTCAATTATGTAAATCCTTTACCCCATGATACAAATTGCTTCTACAGAATGTTTGAAAATTGTTTGTGCAATGTCACAATGAAATACACTTTCATGAAAAAAAAACACTCTGAAACGTGTCAACTCCATCAGAAAATCAAAATTCTCAACTGAAAATACACATCAATTGTATTTTTTTCAAAATTGCTGTTACAAGAAAAAAATCTATGTTGCCCCCCCCCCCCCCGCCCACCATAATATATTTTCCTCCCTCAGAAACACACTTTCATATTTTCCCAATTCAGATAGATGAAATTGTTAGCAGAGCATATATATATATACCTGAAAAAACTAAACGAAAAACACTTTTGAAAAGAGAAATATGAGTTTATAGATTGCAAATTACATAGGAACTTGCTTTTAAAAAAGCGGTCCTTTTCTCCATTTTGTATCAGGAAAACTCACTAACTACTACGTTTACAATGAGAGAAATTAGCTAGATAATAAATAAGTGGGATTATATTCATATGTATATTCATAAGCACTTCAAAAATTAACTGCTGCTAAAAATCCATTGTCCATGTGTTTTTTCCCTTATCAAATTTTGGAATGTTTTAAAAGTAAAGTCATCCGAAATTAGTAGGTAATGGTTTCTCTCATGTAAACGTATATTAGTAGAATAACTACAAAAAAGGCCACCATTTTGTGTCAGGGACATTCTGCTACTTTTCAATAAAAATGCAGTTTTGTTTATCATTATATACACCGTAATACTTATCAATTATGTAGCAAATTACAGCTCGAAAAAATATCAAAATATGTAAATTAAGTGTTATTTCTCATCATCATTCTTGAGCTTTTATAACAACTATTTAAGTGCAATAAGACAAAAAGGCCTATTTTTGCTATAAGCTGCACTATTTGTAGGGATGTGCGTGTGGGGGTGGGTTATATTTTGGGGGTAACTATGGATATAATAGAAGAGACTTGCTATGGCTCCCACCCTCATTTATGACCTTCCACCCCTTAAACCCCGCTCTCTCCTCATCCTCACCCTCATCTCCCAACGTGTACACTTGTAATAACATGAGGAAGGTATATAGTAATAAATATATATAACAGAGTTAGGACACACACACACAAAAAGGAGGGTTACTATAAATCGATATAAAAGGTCATAAAAAATAATGTCAGTCACAACTTTTGTATTCGAAATACAAAAAAAAAAATATATTATCTTGACTAGAAAACTAGAAAAAAAATAATTATTATATTATATATATAATATCCCAGGTCTGTGTGTGTGTGTAACGTCGGAATTTATATAAATTTGAATAAATGAACTGCTTTTTTTCTCAAGGTCAACTATATGTTGCACCCTTCCCATCCAAGAACCCCATGATATTAAATTGGAGAGAGGAAAAGGTTGGAAAGTATAGAGGGGGGGGGGGGGAAGAGAAAGAGAAACGTGGAGGAAGAAAAAAGTGAGAGGGGGAGACTGAAATTGAAATGAAAGGAGTAAAAAAAGAAAAAAAACGACGCGCATGCGCACACCAGAAAAAAAAAATGAAAAACTCATTTACTCTTTCAAATATAAAAAGGGGAGGGGATAATAGCAGCAAAATTAAAGTAGAATTTAACACGGGCAACTGTGCCCAGCATTAGAATTTCTTTTGCTCAGCCCTTTTATGAACGTCATCAATTTCTAATTGGTTTGTTACTTGGTGGACGTCATAAAAAGGCGGAGGAAAAGAAATTCTAATGCTGGGCATAATTGCCTGTGAATTTTGCTCCCGTCATTTATGACGGGTTACCCCACTAGTAATTAATATAACTTCCAAACGTAAAATTTGAATTTTTGATAAAAAAACTAAAACAAAAAAACCAAATACAATTAAAAACAGAATCAATGAACAAGTGGATAATTATTAGATGTAATAATAATAATTCAGGTTTCTACCTTGAGTGGCCTCACGATGGTCACTGTCTCTATTGTAGTCGTTGGTGCCATCATCTTTGAAAAGATTTACCTCCTCCTTCTCTCCTTTTCTTTTTCGCCAGTTTCTTTCTAATTTTTTTTAAGTCAAAAGACGACGACGCCAAGTCTTTTAAAAGTCACAATAGAACTGGATTCGAACCCCAATCTCTGAAATGGAAAGAAAAAACATTAATTATAATATTTGGGCAAGTGGTGAGGGGCGTAATCTTCTGAAGAAAGCAAGTGAATATGGATTTGATAAGATTGTTTTCTTGAGAAATGAGTAGGTGGAGTTAACATTGTTCCCAGGCACGTTTTTTCTTTAAAGACGCCTCCGCCGTCCACATGTTGTTTCCGGATGCTACTTTTCTGTTTTCTTTAGAGAGTTTTCCATTTCCAAATGCGACAGCTGTAAACTTTTAACGTGAAAATGTCACCATAAGTGTGGATTTTATTGCATTTTTAAACCAAGTTTATTTAAAAAAAAAGATCACTTTGCAGTAATATAAATTTCGAATCCATCATTACAGACTGAAAATAACACAGTGTTTGTTTTGTTGTCTTGCAAACTCCACTGGGAACCTATTGCACAACCAAGAGAGTCGTTGCTTTTCTATTGGTTCGTGTAGACTATTTTTTGTTAATTACATTGTCGTAACTCGTAGGCACTTACGACAATGCAATTAACAAAAATTATTTTACCGATGTTCCCACCAAAAATGTGCCTGAACAGTTCCAGTCTATTTTTCAGGATGAAAAAATAATGCACTTAAATTTAGATTAATTTGTGCACGGCCAAGACCATCGTACATGAATTGCCTTTCATATTCCACAAGCAATTTTTCTTAAATTTGCTCTGGCTCTCCTATAATAAATTCATTTCTTTGTTTTGCAATGAAAATTCACTGACAATTGAAAATCGGTATCTGTAATTTTTTTTTTTCAAAGTAGAAAAAACCGTAAAGTAAAGGCCATTCGAAATTCAGGTTTTCTGTCTGTTAGTGTTTAGGTTACTGTCTATCTGCGAAATCAGTCAAATCTGCAAAACAACCAACATGCTAGTGAATCTGCAAAATTCAACACTTAAAATATATTGAATTTTGCGGATTCACTAGCAGTTTGGTGGTTTTGCAAATTGCCTAGGCAATATGCAGATTGACAGTAACATTTACATGTAACAAGGACTCGTTTTTTTTTTTTTTTTTGCGTTTCAATTTGACAATTTGACTTTTTAAGTAACTGGACTTCTGGAGTTTTGAAAAATAAAAAAGCTCTTCAATTTACTTCCTTGTCTTTTTGACAGGTGGTGTCTTGTCTAAGCCTTCTAAGGTTAATAATATTTGTGCTTCTACCCCGTTAGATGTCGCGAGCATTCCAAGTGGACATGTTTGTTGAAGGTTTTCTGTTTGTGAATTTAAAAAAAAAGAAAAACAACTTTAAAGAAGTGAAATTTGTAGCAAGATCTTGACCCTGATTGACCGAGAAACCTCTCTTTCTCTCTCTCACCTGAAAAACTTTTCTGCTGGTTTTCAACTCCTTTCTTTGTTAAAAAAAATATCCCCAAAAGAAGTTCATTTTTTTTTCCTTTTTTTTTGTGCTCTACTTCATTCTATTTGTAACTTCAATATGAATGTAGGTTACAAGTTAGAAAAATACTTCAGAAAAAACACGTTCTTCTTTCTTCTTCTTACATTCCATTGGCAACATTCCACTTGTTAAAAGACTCAAAAGAAACACGATGACGACGGCGAGGAGGAGGAGGGACTCAGGACGCTAAAGCTGGTTTTACAGTGTAAACATCCTTCGAACTCTTTGATTATTCTGTCTTTCAGAAGAGCAAAATTAAGAGAAACACGAATAGTGTTTTAGAAACATGAAGGGTAGCTGAACCACACTAGGGTATTTTCATGTTAATATTTTTCAAAATGAACTTTTTATAGAAAAAAAAAAGTTTAATAAAATATCGTCTGCTTATAAGTTGGTTCATTTTTAAACTCACATAAAAAGCTTATTTTAAAAGATATCAACATAAAAATACCCTTTAAATGATTGCACTACCCTTCTAGTTTCTAAAACACATACAAGTTTATCTTTATTTTGCATCTGAAAGACAGAATAATCCAGAGTTTGACGAGGCGTTTACATAATTTAAAAATTAAAACCAACTTAATCATTAAATGTCAACTTTTCATATTAAAAATGATAACGAGAATTTTCTATCAGAGAAGATGTTTCTTGAGAGTTGCGAAACACTTTTACTCGTAACAAAATAAGCACTCTACTCGTTAAGACAGTAAATAACAACCTCGCTGAAACTCAAAAATATTGAGATATTTTAAAGTGGCTGAAAGATGTTAATTTATGAGAGTTGTTTATACTCTTTAATGTACATTTTATGAGTACTTTTTAAGTTATGACAGTATTTCATGAGTCTCTCAAGACACCATCTGACAGCAAAAATAAGCCATAAGGTTGCTACACAACTATACATCGGATCGGAGCAGACCGCATCGGAATATTTCGATAACAATGGAGCACCCCCCTCCCCCCCCCCAAACTAGCTTGAATCTGATCGGAAACGCCACACTTTGGATCGGTTTGCCAGAGCGGGAATATTATAACTGATTTCGAAACTATGCGCATGCGCTGGAGCTCAGCGTGCAAACTCTCCTCACTATTGCCACAAAATAAGGAGATATACAGAAGGGGAAACTCTCGTGCGGCGCCTTTCAAGTTGCTGTGACAGAATTTCATGACCTTGGACAGAAAGCTTCTCTTATTTTAACCGGTTACATGATATCCGGCACTGTTAAATGTATTACTGTGTGTGTGAAAGTAATGCATTTCAAAATGGCGTTTGTAACCGGTTACTTGATAGCCGCCATTTTGGGATGTATTACTGCACATGTGAAAGTAATACATTTCAATGTGCGGCGCCGACGCCGCACATGCGCAGACAAATTCTGTCACAAGTTAATTGCTCAGTTTCCCTTCTGTATGTCTCCTTATTCTGTGCTATTGCTCTCTGAATGCTATTTTTTTTTCCGACTGACATGAATTCCGCTTGCCAGTTCCGACCTAATAACATGCCAACAAAACTCGTTTTTCGTTCGTAAGGGTTCCGATTTCCGACTGTTCCGTTCCAATGTGTTTATGACAGTTTTTTTTTTCTTTCGGATTTTGCTTAATTTGAAAGTTATCATATAAAACTTTCTTTTGAGAGTTTACACTCATGCGTTATTTCAACTTATTAAAACTATAATTACGGGTTTTTAAGGTGTCAATTAGCTTTCAGAGAGACAAGTAATGAAAGGCAATGGAAAAGGAAAGCTCAATCACCTCAAAACTTACAAATTGAAATATCTTTTGTATATGCAAAAATAAGAGAGATAACAATCAAGAAAAGACTCTCATTTCACTTCAAGTCTTTCTCTCTCAGGTATTTTTTTTTTGGTAAAAGTTCAACACACAACTACAAAAAAAAACCACACACACACACAATATAAGAAGAAGAATAGTTCACCGACTCTTTAAAAACTTTCTTCTTTGTTTTCTCTCCTAAAGTATTTTTCTCAGGTTCATATAACAAAAGAAATAATCATCTTTTATCATCACACACATTCATGATTATCACCCCCCCCCCCCCCTTTTTCTTTCTTTCTTTTCAACGTTCTCTCTTCCATCACAACCTTAAATTCAACGGTTGAAATTCAAGAAGACAACTTTATACCTGCGTAGAACGTGAATTATCGGAACAAATCGAAAGTTCATATAATCGAAATCTTATTAAAAAAAAAAAAGGTGGAGAAAAAGAAAGAGAGAAAAAAAATTACAAAGTAAATTTTTGTTAATTTCCATAAGTAGTATATTTTCATAAAAATAAATTTTTAAAAAGATGTGTTCCGATAATCGAATCTGCTCTACTGAACTTGAATTTCAACTTTAACCCTGAAAATCAGGGTTGCAACATAGAAAAAAAAAATCCAAGTTCAAGAATACTAAATAAAACACGGTTTTTCTGCGTTAAAACCCTTATTCAGTGGTTTTAAAGTGTAAAACGGTGATTCTTGAACTCTTTGATTATTCCTGTTTTTCAAGTAAGAAAAGAAGAGAAACTTTAATGTGTTTTAGAAACTAGAAGGGTACCAGAATCAATAAGGTTGATATCTTTCAAAATACGCTTTTTATGTACAAGTTTTGAAAGCAATCCAACAATTAATGGATCGATATTTTTCTATTTTTCTCTAGAAAACGTTTATTTTGAAAGATGTCACAATGACAATGCCCCCCCCCCCCCATTTCTGAGTAATGAACGAGCTACCCATCTAGTTTCTAAAACACTTTCTTAATTTTGCTCCTCTGAACGACAGGAGAATATTCAGAATTGTATGTGAATTTAAGGTTGAAATTCAGTAAGATAAAACTTGACACATGAATTTCAACTTGAACCCTCTAAACAGGGTTACATTATAGAAAGAAGAAAAAAAAAACCCGGATAAGTTGAACAAGTACTCAATAACACAAAATCAGAAGAAAAAAAAAAACACCTTTCATTCAGAATTTCAGAGGGTTCAAAAGTTGAACTTCCAAGTTTCCCTCTTGAATTCGTGCCTTAAACTTTTTTTTATGCAACAATGAATAATATTTTTAAAAAAATATGTCAATTCATCTGACTTTATATAAATTCAATAGGATTCAGAATCCTAATAAATATATTCAATTAGGGCGAGGTTAAGGAACTGACCTCATCACGAGAAGATGACGTCATGACCGAGCTTATACTGTTACATATTAATAAAAAAATTTTAAAGGTCAACACATGACGTCATCAGTGCGCGCGCGCGCCTTGTTTGGTATCAAAATTGAAACATTGGGCACGTGCCAACAACAACAAAAAAATCCAACATTGGCCTACAGGCTAGATAATAAGGTAACTGCGCATGCGTGGCCTATTTTATTTGTCCTACTCATTAATTATTCAAATAGTTTTCAACCCGTTTTTTTTTTTCTTCTGAAGGTTTACGAGAAGAATTTTTTAGATAAAGTTGATTAAAAGCATAAGTGTGTATTATTCTAAGGTAAGTACACGTTAGATTAGCTTTAAAAGAGGGCGTTAGTGTCGTTAAGTCAATTGAAGTTCACACGTTTAGATGTGAAAAAAATACAAATTTTAAACAAAATTAAGATGAATTTGTTTAAATTTGGCGCATATTTCTACGTTCGTAATTGAAATCCTTACCTGTTTTATCACTTTTTGTCGCTTATCACCAAATTAAAACTCATTTTTCTTCGTCAAGAAACGTCAAAGCAAACATCTCACTCGTAAGATAATTGGAGGCAGACTGAGCGACGCGACACCTGTCGGAAAACCTGCAACCTAGTCGTCATTTTACAGGTGCTGACGTAAACAAATCAAGGACGACGATCATGCTGCCATCTATTGCATAACAATGTAAAGAACAATAAAAACTTTAAAGATCAACTTGCCGTCTATTGTTCAATAATGTCAACGTATTTTTAACGTTAGTGGCGACATCTATGAGCAGAACAACAAAGTTCTACATAATTCCTATTATTTTTTTCATTAAATCTATTTTATTATTTTTTTTTGTATGTAAAATTATTTATTTTTTAATTCTATGCTTTCAGTATTTTTTTTTTTCAAAATTATTTTTTTTTAGCTTTTTTCAATATTTTTATGTGTGTCACACATAAAAATGGTGCTCAGTGGCGCGTTTCTATCTGTTGAGGCGCTTAAATACTGTGTCATTTCTGAGCCCCTGACAATTTTTCCCCATTAAATCAATAAGAAAATTAGGTCAATTTTTTTTTTTTTATTTATTTCATAAATTCATCTTTTTTTGTAAAAAATATTACAAATAAATTGGTAAATAAAATATTTATAAGGCCTATACTTTACTAAAGTTCTGACTTTTTGTACCACCAAAAAATTGAAAGCCTTAGACGCGCGATTAATGCAAAAAATGCCAAAAGTTGCTAATAATGACACCATCGTTTTTAGTTAAAATCATTTCAGTAGAAAATGTTTTTCAATAAATTTTCATCAGTAGATGGTGCACAATATACATATCATTCGAAATTTACTAATTACAATTTGACTTTTTCAATATTGCCAATAGATTGCTTAACGATAGAGATGCGTTCCAGTAAAGGTGCGTCAGTACAAAGAAACCTATAGTTAGGTACAACTACATTATGTCATAACTAGGTGTCCTCAGTGGTAATATTAAGCGAAGTATCGCTTTTCTTCATTATTTTTTAGTTTTTCAGCTTTTTTCAGAATTGATTAAAATAAAAAACTGTTTAATATTTACTTAACTACGAGATAAAAGCTTTAATGATATTATGAAAATGGCTGAATTTGAATGAAATTGACAAAATTTAAACAACTTTGTGGCACCACAAAGTGGTTCATCCTGGTTTAATCCTCTTCACAGGGATCAACTTTGAAAATAATGGCCTATTTTCAGTGCGGTGGGCAACTGGTATAACCTGCCACTTAATTGTACCAATTGTGGCGCAAAAAAACAAACGGTAGCAGTGGCTCAGTTGAGCACGCCGCACGCCTATATAATCAACGGTCTGCAAAAACGACCAATTTATGTGGCGCTATACGAAGTAGTCTGTGTCTGACATTTTTTTTCTGTACATGGAATGTGTGTGCGTGTGTTTCTGAGGACCGAATCAAATCTTGGAGGTCTGGTAGAGTTAACAAGAAGGTGGTCATGTGAATGATACCAATTCAATATACAGTAAATTTTGTGAAATCACACATAGAAAAGAGTTCCAGGGTAAACTTGATAAAAGTGTGTCCAGAATTCCCAAATGGACATCCAAACCAAATCTTGTCGTCATGGTTACAGACCTCTCTTTCTTATTATTTTTTTGTTAACAAAATTTACTTTTTCATCGAGCTGTTCTTTTCTACATTAAAATAACAATGTTGAATAAAAAAAAATTATATAAAACACTTGCCACAATTTACTTCTTGTCGTTGACTTTTGTCATTTCCATGTGTGTGTGTGTGTGTGTGTGTTTTAACATTAGTATTTTTTCTCACCTAAAACAATAAAAAGCTTAGTAAAATAAACAAGCAAATTCACAATTTGTTTGCAGTAAATTTGCAAAGAAAATATGAAAAATAGAAATAAACTTGGTACTTAAAAACGTATAAAATTCCTAATGAAGCCAGATATAAGGAATAAATTTCTTATGTTTTATTTACAGCTATAAATAAATTGCCTATAAACCAATCAATATAACAAATAACAAAAGACCTCCTTGCATGGAATTTATGATGAAGCCAATCTTACTTCACAATGCAATAAAAGAAAATGTGTCTAGAAATATAAAATACACATCAAGAAAAAAAAAATTCAATAAGAATAACAGAATGTTTCATTTCGACTTTCGAAGCAAGTTTTTGAGACAAACAACAAAATACATTTTTTTTTTCTTTGCTTCTTCGGTCTCTAAATTTGGATATGATAAATTCATAATATTATTTACAAAATTCAGTAGAAGTATTTATCACATGAATCAATTTGTTTTTAAAAGACTAAAAAAGTCTACAAATAATGTTATTAATATTTTAATATTGTCATTTATCTATTGTTTCAATATTGTCAAATAACATAGATGTAATTTAGATGTAATTGAAGAAAATTTTATTCTTATACCCTGTCTACACCTGGTTCAGTTAAACGTATTTATATCATAAATATGTTGAACATTTGTGTTGTAGACAATTGTATTTAGCTAAAACAGTAATTTAACTAGGTTAACTTTAGATGAGTTGCGACAAAAAATTCAATGCAATAGATTGCACTTAGTTAGAAAGTACTATTTTAGATTATTTAATAATTGTTGTTATTCTTTCATAAGAAATGTCAGTTATTAGTAGAGCTCGGATTTTTATGCAATATCAAGCAACTGTTTCTCAATCTGTATCCTTAAAGAATCAATTGTGGAGTAATAATTCCTTTTAGATCAACCCAACAATTATGGTTTTTCAATCAAAAACACTGGTTAGAGCCTAGAACTCTAATTAACAACAAATAGTAACCAGACATCTAGCCTCTAACCAGCGTTTTTCAGTTCTTCTAATGATATAATTACCTCACAGTTGGCACTTGGGCCACATATTGAGAAGCGTCCTGATTATTTGTTGTACATTTACGTGATTAAATGTGTTTAGGATTATTTCAAGGATATCCAGGCTGCAAAACATGTTTAATTCGAACGCATTTAGCTCAGGTGTAGACAAAAATAATAATTGTTTAAAATACGCTTTCTAAAGAGCATCAAAAGTTTATTTTAAACTATAAATGTAATTAAATGCAATAATGGTATTTTCATAACAATAGCTTTAAAATAAATAGGTTGAAAAATAAAGTTTTGCTTCTCTTAGCAATTAACAAGCACAATTTAAAGGGAAAACTGAGTTCTTTGTTATTTTTAAATGCCATTAAATCTGTATTTTGAAAAATATTACCAGAAAAAAATATTTTAAAACCCTTATCGTTTGAAACAAATCTTCGAGTTTTTTTAAACATTACTTTTAATGCAGATTTGCAATTAAAATATATACAAGAGTAAGAAGACGAGAGTCCATTTAAGAAAAAAATTGAGTTTGCAGCGCCATCTGTTGTTAGGGTTTAGGCTACAAGCATTATTACTTCTAGTGTTTCATTGTAATATACACGGTATGAAGAGTTCAAACTTAAATTGCATTTTTCTCAAAACTTAGTAAAATGGACCCTCATCTTTTTTTTTCTCCATTTGTTCTTCAAATGTTGTCTAGTTAGATATTTATAATAAATATTACATGTATCATAATATAAGCAGTTCTTATAAAAATTGCATCACTTATAAAATTAAAAAAAAATTGAAGAAAAAAGCATTAGTATTTCTAAAATATAAAGTCAAGAATTTAAAATCATTTCTTGAAAATAACATAATATCAGGCTCGTATTCTTAATGATTGCAATATCAAAACAAGTGCAAAATTCATCAAATGTTAAATAAAATTTACTACCATAAGTTGATGAGTTTAGCACTTCCTTTAACTCAACAATCACTAAGGTGGCTGAATAGATTATTTATTTGGTTTTTGTCCCCCTCATGGCGTCACTGCAGTGGCTAATGCTACGCTGCTTATTTAGAAAATTTGGACGCAGAAATGCCAAGCGAACGTTTTTATTAGAAACATTAGAAAAAAAAAATTCAAATTGTTTTCAAAATTAGATTGATATAAGATCAGGCTACTAGTTTTATTAGTGACATTATCTTTAAAAAAATAAACATTTGATAGCAGTTTGAAAATAGCCGTTTTTAGATTTTTCCATTGACATTTCATAAAAAATAAAAAAAATTATTTTCGCCTTTTTCAATCTGTTATATTGCCACTGTAGTGGCGCAATCCTGGCGGACAAAAAAAAATAAACATCTATTCAGCCACCTTAAAAATGCCATTCTCAGAGCCTTCTTAAGAAAGACTTGAATCTGGCCCCTTGAAGTAAGCAATAACTGCAAACAACAATTCTTTGAAAGAATTGGCTTTGCCGAAAATTTCTAAAAAAAAAAAACTGCAAGAAAATAATATTTTAAAAAAAGCTTAATTAATTTGAGTTCTTTCTAAGAAAAAAAAGCTTCAATATGTCTTGTGTTTTTTCTTCTTTCTCATAAAACTGGAAAGAAAAATCTAAAATAATAATAATAATTAATCCAAAATATACAATTAGTTTGCTTTATGACATTCTTTTCAGTAGGTATATATAGGTATATACTAAATACACTTACATATAGTTTTTGTGCTAAAACATTTTTGTACTTGTGTATTTTCAAATAAAAGCACCAATTTCAGTCGATCATTCATATAAATAACAGTCTGGAACAGCAGAATAATGGAGGTCGTTTCTTCTTATTGACCAAGAAAGAAAAAAACAACAACTAACAAAACATTATTGTCTTGGCAACGTCTAATCGAAATAATGAGCGCAAAAAGAAACAATTAAAAATAGTACAAACGATTTTTCTTCTTCTTCTGATTCTAAATCATATGAAGAATGCGTATAATGTACACGATGTTATGGTGCATTTAACAAATTCAAAAAGCAAGTGAGTTTTATATATAAAAAAACTTCTATATATACGCTTGTATATATATGTCAAGGTACATTATGCCCACCAAAAAGCCCTATTACAGTATTCATCCTAAGGGCCAATATGTTGTTAATATGCTACTACATCGTATACTAAAGGGGATGGATAATAAAATTTACCATTTTTTAATATAGAAAATACTGTTTTACTACTGGAAATTGTAATTAATATGGCTCAACAGTAATTATTACGAGTATAAATTGAACGCAAAACGTTTTTTTTAAAGCAATTCTTAAAAAAACTTGAAAAGAGTATTTTTTAGAAACTAGAATAGTTTATATTTTAATTTTTTTTAATGTTGTTTCGGAACGGTAGGTTTAAAATAAACAAAGTTTATGAAACTGTTTCAATTTAAACTTAAATTTCTAAATGTAATTGCATTTTTTTGCACAAACATTTGGAAAAAAAAAATTATTCCAAAATTATTCCGGGGTTCCTGGGGAGGGGTCCATAAATTTTTTTTAATACTTTTATGTAAAATGAAGTTGAAATTGTTTAAAATTAGAATTAAAATTACAAGGCAAACAAATTAAAATTTGAATAAAATCATATTAAAACTAACAGGGGCGGCCTGGGAAAAAAAAAAATGGATTGAAAAAATTATTTGCCTGGCCCTAATAAAGAAACTTCAAAAAGGCTTAAAAATCCACCCACTTTAAATGTGGGCGTATTTATTTTATCAAAATTGAATTATGGTTTTACGAGCATATTTTCATTTTTTCCTTACAATAAGTTTCAATTTTTTTTCAAAAAATTTTTTTTCATATCAAATGACGACGAGGGCTGGATGAGGAGACTAGTAATGATTTTAGTTAATAGGATTGAAGTATGATAATTTGGTTGCCAACTCGTAGAGCCGGCACACTCGGTACTCAAATGTAATCTTCTAATAGCCAGTCTTCACCTCCAACCCTCGACAGTCGTTTGAGATGATTACAGTCATTAAAGCACATTCGACTACTATTCTAGTTTCTAACAAACTTTGATTTTTTTTTAAAGTTGCTTCTTAAAAACAATTTACTGTATGTCGATTATGTTAAACCATTTCTTCTAAACTAAATCAGGTAATTTACATGTGTGAAGCACATTTTAAACATTTGTAGTCTGCATACGATTTTGAAGCTGCAGAAGCTGCTGCTGATGATGATGTTGTTTTTGAGGTGCAGTTGCGTTCAATACCATGGCATTGATATCTTCAGCACTCTTGACTCGACGTGAAGGTGTGGCCTGAGACAAAGTATAACGAACATATGGACTTCCGACAAAAACCGAATTCTGACGAGGACGAGCGGCACAGTGGACATGTGCCGGTCCTGAATATAAGAGACGTTCTCTTTCAACAGATGTGAAGGTGGCCAACTGTTGAGAAAGTCTATTATTGAGAATATGAGGACATGAGGGTGTACGTGGATGTTTGTAATCCGGTTGGTACGGTTCTAACATTCGAATCTTGCCCCATTTGTTAAAAAAGAGTACAATCACAAAGACCCATAGGGCCAACACCACCACCACAATGGCCACCTCCTCGGGTCGCACGGATAAGGCGCCAACGATCACGGCTCTGCTGTCATTCCCTTTAAAACAAACACAAAAAAGAGAGAGAGAATAGAATTAAAGTTTTGTTTTTACAACAGAGACAAAACAGAACTATAACAACACTATATCTGTATTTGTATACATTAGAGTGAATTTAATTAAAAATTTTCCATGTGATATACATGTAGTCTACACTGAATGCATCAAAGTAATTACAATAGGCGGACTTGTTCAATGTTTTGAAAATGAGCTAAAGCATCGTTTCTACTTGTACTCAAGAGTCTGTAAATATTTTCATTAAAATATAAATGGAATCTAGAATCACATGTATAAGATTATTTTTGTGTTTCTACCGCAAAGACACATACTTATTTGGGGGATGTAAAATAGAAAGGACAACTATAGATCCCCTTTTACGCGAACCACTTTTGTTGGCTGATTTCGACTGCAAAATATAGTCGACCTGTCGCCAAATTAGACCACTCGAGTCGACGAAACCGGCGCTCGAGTCGACTGCGGTGGCTGGAAAGTGGTTGTGATGTACATGTAGTTGAGTGAATTGCAAAAAAAGTGGTATTAATCGACGACAGGAATGGCTTGATAATTTATTCAGACAAAAATGGACTGTGACAAGAACACGTTTTTCACCAAAGTAGAAATTGAACAAGACCAAAAAATATGGAACACGTGGTTGCAAGTGGTTCGTATGAAAATAAAAAGAAACATTGTTGCCAGTGGTGGTACCATCTTCTGATGACAAAGATTTAAACATTTTTCAGAAACCACTCGCCTGAAAAGGTCTGGCCGCAGCCCAGCCACCTGTAACAATATTTTGAAGTTGATTTCGATCACTCAGACTGGTTCATGTGAAAGGGCACTTAGATGCGAACTGAATCTCTTTTTTTACTTTCTGTACATTTTTCTATGAAGTAACAAACACAGAATATGTTTTGCTTTCAGAGCTGGTGCTCGCGTCATCAGCCCAGCACAATTTTAATTGCTTTTGCAACATTCTTTACTTTTATATAAAAAAATATGTTGTTACCGTCATGTTGTAGACTCAGTCTAAGTGGAAATGTATCATAAAAACAACAACAAACCACAAAAGACAATTTCATTTTTTCGATTGGTTTGGTTGGTTGCCATTAGAAAATTAGGCCTACTTGAAATTAATTTTTTTTTAATACCAAAATGACAAAAGGAACTGGTGAACCAGCGCTTTCAATTTAGGATTAGTTTAATTCTTGTACTTATCAGAAGTGATTTTTAAAAAATTTAAATTTGTTAGAAAAGAGACTAAATAAATCATCTGCAATATAATCTCATCAGTCATTATGATTAAATCTTTCAAAATAATTTAATGTCAGTTTGAAAATGGATTATACTTTAATAACTTATGTTTTTTACTTTAAATTTGGAGAGAGAAAAACACATGAAATTAAATATTTTTTTTCGAACTATAGTAAAACAGTTATTTATATAAAAAAATATCGCTATAAAAATACTCAGAAATACAGTAGGCCTGCGTTATTCTTTTACTCATCCAAACCAGAAGTTCTCAAACGTTTTTGATAGGAGGGGCCTCATAGAAATATTAAAAGTGCTGGGCGGACCAGCACAGAAAATATTTATTTTTTCTGTGCTAAATGTTTTCATTAAGGTGGTTTTAAAGTTTAAATGTCCCTCAAACTCAATTTATTCTGTCTTTCAGGAGAAAAATTAAAAAACGAAAGTATTTTAGAAACTAAAAGGATATTGCAATCAATTAATGATAATTTTAATGTTGATATTTTTTGATTTTTTGTCTTTATTTTAAAGTTTAAGTTTATTAAGTAATTCAGTTACTGTTCTAGTTTCTAACAGACTTTCAATTTCTCCTTATACCTTGTACACGCATATACAGTTAAATGCATTTAAATATTAAACACGTTCTACAGAGCCCTGTGAAGGGCAAATGGACAATATGTCGAATTCAATTTATTCAGTTAATAATCCCAAAATATTGTCTTAATACTTAAATATAATATATATTATAAAAACTACTGACAAATTATTGATTTAATATTTCAATTTAAAATATTAATAATAAAGTCAATTTTTATTTGGTTTGTATGTCCTTAACTGGATTCCGTATAATTCACTTGAACATATTTAACTTGAATTCATTTAGCTCATGTGTGTACAAGGTATTAGTGTTGCTCCGAAATGTAGAATAATCAGAATTCGTAAATCTTAAACCTTTATTCATATAAAACTATAATTAATTTAAATGTGAAAAAATACATACAAAAAAACTGAGAAAATTATGTATTAATGTCACAGATAATGACTTTAAATAAAATATAAGTGGGCCAGATAAAATACCTTTGCGAGTCGGATCTGGCTCGCCAGCCCTAGCTAGTTTGGATACCAAAGAAGCATTGATAAAATGAAAAATGCATAATAGCAAAATTTACTCATAGCTAAAATATCACACTTAGTGTTCATTAACGTGCAAATTATATATTAAAATCTATCCAACAGTAAACAAATTATCTTACATATTAACAATAATTCAACTTAATTTGCACTGTTGGGGATCTCAGTAATGTGCATAATCACTCTTTATGAGAGCTACAGTATAATTAATTATTGATGTAGGCCTACAATCATTCAAATTGTCAGTCATAAAATATTATGCACATATGATAGCATTTTCAAATATTATCACGAAATTGAAATGTAATAAACTAATAATAATTATAATGACCATTACAAAATTCTAAAAAAAATCCAGTTCGTAATATTATCCTTCTGTAACGAGCTCAAGATTCTTAAATGCTAACTAACATTTAAAACTTCCAAAATTAATTTAAATTACGTGTATATTTTATGTTACTGTGTAATATTCATGAGACCTTAGCTTAAGTTTAAGTGGAAATAATGCTAAAGCAAACACTCTGTGAGACACACATCAACACTGTACAACAAATGTTGTACAATACATTACTACATTTATATTGTCTAATTATAAAAAAAATAATAATAGTTAACTTGAGTAGCAAATTTCAATGAGACAATTCAACGTGTGTCCACTTTCTACTTTAAGCAATTCAATTATTCCGCTATGATATAGGCCTAAACCTGCTATGGTCAATAAGAAGCAAAGTGTCACACAGATTAGACTTTGCCACCAAATTAACTTTGTAATGTACGATGTTTGTCTAGAGAAAAATCGCCACAACTACTAACACCATTATATGGTTCAATGGTTATTTTGTTGGCAAACAACAAGCGCGGATATTACTTTACAAGGCCGATTCCACACAACGCGTTTACTTGTCGCATATTTTTTTAACTCGAACTCCTTGCCTTCACATTGACTCAAAATGAAAAATCCTACTTTAAGAATACTGTACTTTTGAATTAGGGTTTTTCTGTGTCGGAACTGTTTCCAGAAAATTCAAGGTGAAAATATGTGACCCAGTACACGCATCGTGTGGCATCGGCCTAAACTCATTTCTTTACGCGTCAGAAAATAAGCCATAACGACTCCAAAAGCAGTAAAAGAAGTGGCTAATTACATTTCTAAGACACAAAACACTAGACGACTGTTTCTATGAAACAATAGACAACAATAGTGTTCCATAAAAATGAACAAAAAGCTAAACAATTAACATTTAAGTGAATAAATAGAAACTACATATTATAATGTTACAAGCAGAGCCAAAACTAAGCAAAACTTAATAAAATAAAATAAAATAAAATAAACCTAAATTAAATTTTAATGTCGCGTTACTAATAATTTATTAATTTATTATACAGAGAAAAATCACTAATTTGCAAAAATAAAAAGTTGTTTTAGTATTTCAAATGCAGATAAAAAATATTTATGTTATGATGTAAATTTCCTGATAAATGTTTTAATTGAATTAAAACTGCATTTTAATAATTTACGCATTTAAAAATGCCCCATTCATTTTGTAAAAAAAGATGTAATAAAAATCAAGAAATATAAAGACCAAAATTATCAGTACCGGTATACTGTCTAGATCAGTGTATCATAACGCTTTTCAGGTCACGAAACCCTAAGAAATGTTATTTTTTTATGCAAACCCCCTATTTATGAAAGTAAAAATCATTAATATAGTATTACTTTTAATTATTTTTTTTATATTTTATTTTAAATTTCTTATAACATTAAATAAATAATAAAATTTTCGCAGAACTTCGCATAACCTAGGGTTCTGTGAAACACAGTTTAAAAAAACACTGGTCTAGATTACTGAAAAGGAAAATGTAAACAAAATAAAAAAAAAACAACAACAACAAAAACATTGAAAACAACTTCCAACAACTTAATTATGTATTTTTCTATCTAAAACTCAGGTAGAAATAAATCTCATAAGCTTAAAGCTATATTCTAAACTCTATAATACAACAAACTAAAAAGGTTTTTCATGCAACTGGGAATACTTATCTGCAACCAATTTATCAAACTTTTACCATTGAATTCCCAGAATGCCCCATATCAAAAATACTTTTTTGGAAATCATCTTAAGAATACTGACATACATGATAACAACAACAAAAAATAACCTTCTTGAACAATTTATTTGTCATATGATCGATATAAGCAAAAAAAAAAATTTGTAAAAATCCTATATAAAATCACAGAATAAAATAAAATAAAATATTTCTAAAATATGGTCTATTCGCCATATTTGGCTACAAATCTAACTATGAGCTGGTGGTTTAGACCAAAATACAAGCTGGAAACTAAAAATCTGAACATTCATATCTAACATAGAAAAATCCTATCATAGAGCACTTAATAATACAAGCTTTTTTCTATGTTGAAACTCTACTCAGAGTGTCAAGTTTCTTACTCCAATTTTGCCTTAAAACAACAAATCATAATTTTTATTTTATTGTTTTATAAACCTAACATACCCCACTCCCTTTTTACAGCTACTTTTGGTGCAATAAAACATAAATTATCGTTTCTCATTAATCAAGTCTAAAGGAATTAGGCTTTCTTGGTGTAAATTTATATTCTACATGGTTTTGTTGGTGACATTTCCAATATTTCTTTCTAATAAAGCAAGATATACATTACAGCCTACATACAGGTAGCTCAACTAGGAGCCCTACCTATGCAGCATTCTATGTCATACCTGAGTGTAGCAAACTGCTACTTGAGAGCTACATTATTTAAAAATTCAATGGCTACACAAACAGTGCATAATTATGTCCTTGTTAGAGATTAAAGGTTATCTTTATAAAGAGTACTAGAAAGATAGACTGAGCTAAAAAGAATAAAGAGAACCTTGAAGAGAGAGTATGAAGCTAAACCTCACACTCACACACTCTTCATCTCTCTCTGGAGTTGAGCTACCTTATGCATACATTTTGCAATAAATTATGGTTATCAATTTCTTCTCCCTGGTATTAATATTCCAGTCTTGTTACTACCAATGAGATTATTTTAAAGCAACGATATATAATTCAATATTTCTTGCAAGGAGTTGTTATTGCCAGTGTGATAATTTGCCTGCAACATTTGTAACATTTTGTTACACACTGACTTGCAGAAAATCCTTTTATTTTTTGACACTTAATACAACTGTGCAATATGTAGAGCAAAATTTGTTTGATTTCTTGCACTAAATCTCTTACTATAAATATTGCCAGTGTGATGATCGCCCATAAATGCCATCAACAGTCGAATTATTATAGAAAAAGACAACAGACACAAAGCATTTTTTAAAATGCTTCTTTATTCGTGTCTCTTTTTCAGAAAACAAGTTTAGAAAATTTATATTAATATAATAAAAACGAATTCCAGATTCTAGTCCTTACACACGAGCTTACAGTATAATTCAATAATGCTATAAAGTCTGCACACGTTTCTTATATAAAAAAAGTTTAAATCAGAGTTAAGACAAACGACACAATTTGACAGAAGATCTAAAATGTAAAATATAGGCCAACTCCATTTAATATGAGACTTGAAGTTGAAGTATTTTTTTTGAAAAAAAAACAGAAATTTGATTACAGTGGTTCTCAAAGGGGAACTTACAACTTGCTCACAAAAAGAAAAATCCCTTGTTCAATTTCAAAGCCATCATATGAATGAATAATAGGCAAATCTTTCATAAATATTGTCACATTTTTTATTCGTTTAAGGGTAACACATATCTTAGTAATGTATAAAAACATCCTGAAATTTTTTTTTAGAAAAAAGATGTTTAAGAAGAATTTTATTTAACCCAGTTTAGGCGAAAATTTAAATCGAGGTATCTTTAAACTGATTTAAAAGTAATTTAATACTTTAAAAAAATAAGAAAAAATGTATTTAAAGTACTGTATATTCACTGTTTATTGCTAAACAAGGCGATTATCAGTTCATGTTTTAATTATTTTACCCATTTTAGTTTGACCAGATTTTTTATTTAAAATAAAAAATAAATTTTGTGATAATTTTACATACCATTTTAATCTTTTCATAGCATTATATAAATATTAAGCCTCGTCTTTCTGTCTGTCTGACCTAACACTGTACAAACAAAGACAAAAACCTTGAAGCACGTCGGAATTTATATAAATTTAAATGAATAAATGAACCGCTTATTTTCTAAAGGTCAACTATATGTTGCACACTCCCCATCCAAGAACCCCATGATATTAAATTGGCGAGGGGAAAAGGTTGGAAAGTGTAGAAGGGGGGGGGAGAGAAACGTGGAGGGGAAGAAGTGGGAGGGGGAAATTGAAATGAAAGAAGTGAAAAAAGGAACAAACGACGCGCATGCGCATACCAGAGAAAATGAAAAACTCATTTTTTTTTTCAAATATAAAAAGGGGAGGGGATAATAGTTGCAAAATTAAACTACAGTTTATCACAGGCAATTGGGCCCAGCATTAGAATTTCTTTTGCTCCACCCTTTTATGAACGTCATTAATTTCTAATTGGGTTTGTTATTTGGTCTGACGTCATAAAAGGGCGGAGGAAAAGAAATTCTATTGCTGGGCACAATTGCCTGTGAATTTTGCTCCCGTCATTTATGACGGATTACCCCACTAGTTTTTAATATTCACGTAAAATATAGTTAATATTAAAAAAAACATCAAATTTCATTTGAGTAAAACTATCTGATTTAAACCAAATAAATCAATTTTAATGTTTTAAAATAATGTTTTACTGAAAATTTTGTTTGAACCAGCTTTTAAATAAAACAATCTTTTTTTTTTCAAACTGTCATGAAACTTTAATTTCAAAACCATGCTATAATAATTGAATTTCATTATTTTCTATTTTAAAATATATTGAAAAAGTGACATTTCAACACATAGTTAAAATATGAATATCAAATTAAGTTTCATTTTTACTTATATATATATATATATATATATATATATATATATATATATATATATATATATATATAAATCTTTAAATTGACAAAAAAATAGAATTTATATAAAATGTTCACAAAAGAACTTCCTATGAACCTAATCACCAAAGGCGCCAGAAAATTTTGTGTAAATCTCAAACAAAGGGCCTTTTGTTCACAGCATGACTTTTTCATTCTTCTAAGTCGGATGTGTTGATATAGAAAAACTGACCAATGACAATAATACACCATTCAAGAATTTCTTTGTATTACGATACACAATATAACAAAGAAAGTCACTGATTTTGTTTTCTAACAACATTCTTCTTCTTTTCTTTCATCTTTCCCATCATAACAATCAAACTTTGCTTTAACAACAACAACAACAAAAAACATTGATTAATTACAACTTGATCGATTTATCCTTTAAAATGCATCCTTTTCATCCACACACTTCTCATGGAGTCAACAGCAGGCATAACTGAAGGACCCAGATTACAAGAAAAAAATCTTAACAAAACACACATAAAAAACAAGATCTACACATGCCAAAAGTATTGATCGCATTAAATACTTGAACTTGAACATAAGAAACCAGATATTTTTTCCCCCTCCGTTGCTTAGTTTCATTTTTATATTGGAATCTATCTGGAACATGAAAAGGAATTGAAAGAATGGAATCTCAGAACAGATTTAAACATGAAGATTACCGTTAAGAAAAAAAAAATGTAGGCACACTGAGAAAATACGGAAAGATTATTGTCATCTTGTTTTGTTTCTACAAGGATTTCTAAAATATAAAAGCAACATGAAGCAGAAACTTTCTACATTCTCACATTTTACATTGTGTCTACAAATATCTTCTAATTCCAATTTAATAAAGAAAAAGAAAACCTAAAAACAGGAAGTTTCTTATTCTAAATTATTTAACTAAAACAAGAAACCAGACATTTTCTAATGTCTGATTGAATTAGTTTTAAATCACAACTTTGTCTGCATTCAGAATTTTAAAGCCGAAATTATAAATAAAGCATGTGACCTATAGAATTCTAGACCATACTTCAGCAACACCTGTCACCCATGCCTGAATGGGCATAAACCAAATTGAGACCCCCCCCCCCCAGAAGAAGAATATAATTATTTACTTCATAAAAACTAGGAATAACACATGAAAAAAACGTGATAATCACAAACATAGCCTCTAAAAAATTTTAATTATAAGTTTAAAAATACATAAAACATTTTATGAAAAATAAATAATTCCAAAGTTTCAAAAGAAATCAGAAAACTCTACAAACGTAACCCCTGAAAAGATATTCCTGCCATGTCTTCTAGTTTTTAAATAGAAAATTATAAAAGCGAGCACCTCAACTTCATGAAACACCTCGAAACACGAAATCAGGACTGAATTTAAAGTTGTGGTGGGTTCTATAATAATAAATGTATAATAAATTCAGTCATAATGTATCAATGAGCCATATAATACGGGACTACGTATGTGTCGATGTATGACCTCCTAAATAATGTAGAGACGTGTTTTTACCCGTAATTTATACATTTATACATTGTGGAGACAGGGTAGGTGGGCCTACATTGATACTCAAGTAGTTCTGACTCCTGTGTGTAACAAGCCTCATATTTTATAATGATGATACTTTATTCTGGCGTTAATATATTGAACTATAATAGATTATTTGTGCAAAAGGATTGTTAAAAGTGTGGCTCCAGACATTGTTACATCCTGTAATATAATTATTAACATTTATCCACAAAAAAGAACGGTTATTTTTCTTTATATATACAGTATATATGCATTTCGTGTAAATGTAGATGCATTTATAAAGGTTTAAGTGTCAGTTTAATGGAGAAAAAAAAACACACACACAAAAAGTCATTTTCTATATAATGGCCAAAATAAAACGAAATTGCTACACATTTGCAACCAAAAATCATAATCATAAATGAAGAAGAATGAAGACAAGAAGAAAAATAACGAAAATATATGTGACCTAAGAAAAAGAAGAAAAAACGAAATTCCAAAATAGATAGAGAAGTCGGAGAGAAAAATATACGAGTCCTATACTAAGAAAGTGCTAGGCCTCCACGGGTTAAAGATAATGCTGGGGTCTCACTGATTTATAAACTGTAATACAAGGATGCACAACATGTACATGTTCAAACTAAAATTTACACCATAACTTAAAAATCTAATGTATATTATTCAACTTATCAATAATTTAAGTAAAGTTTGGTACCTACTGTAATTGAATTCAATTCAACTCAGTGCAATTGTAATCAGCTCGAGAACTATGTGGCAGAAGGAATAATTCCCTATTATAATTAATGATTGTCATTTAATCAAAGTTTAGACATTCAGGAAGAAAATGTCACAGGCTGAATAAATTTGGAAATGAAGATAAATGATAATCACAATGGCCACAACACACTGTAACATCCCCGTTTCCGTCGGGTTAGTAGAGTGATCTCTGCTAGCCATCTAGAAGTGTCGAGTGGATGTTGATGATTAAGTCTTTCGGTCTATTGGCTCCTGTGTTGCTACTTAACCACCAGGGACACAAGGGTCGGTACCTCAGGAGACCTGTGGTAGAGAATATTGTAGAGATGTCGTCTTACACTCGGCTGCTGGAGACTTCGTTGTCCGGTGGAAACATCGGCTACGTGGCGGCTATAATTCTAAGTCCCACTCCCATAAAATGACTGAGTCCACACATTGAATTCGTATGTTGAAAATGCTCTTTTATTCAATAAACAGAGAGTCCTGTAGATTGAGAGATATCGCATCGGTCTTAAGCATAAAGACGGTCTGTCCGATCTGCCTGATCTATCCGATCTCAATCTACAACCTCTTGTATTTATACTCAAAATACAATACAAACATCTGATTATGATAACAAAGGCTCCAGGTGTGTCCAAGTCTCTTGGACACACTCGGACCTAGAAGTGAACTATCACTTGACAAGAAAACGAAAACATCTATAAGATGTATAAATTATAACAATACAGAAGGATGTACGATCATCCTCCTATTAACAATTTGTAAAGATTCTCACGTCCAAAAGTTCTGCATCGATGGTTCTTCTAGGATCTATCCTATTAACCATCGATGTAGTACTTTTGGGCTATTCTTCTCATCTTTGGAGGGCAGGGAGTCATCGTCGTAATGACCTCCGGGCCACCCCCAAGCATGAGGTGAGAACCTTTCATCGATACAACTTGATTACAGGGTGTCTACAAAAACGGACGAATTCTAAACGGTGAATTCGTTACACCCCCCAACTAGTTTAAGAGTACGTCCCTGTACTCTCAAAAAGTTAACCAATAAAAATACCCGTTGGTATGAAAATCTATACGATAAAAATTATAATCCCGTTGGATGATAAAATTTAAAAATCACAGCTCGTGATACTAATAGCATCTCGCTATTTTAAAAATTCCCGTTCGGAATTAAAAGCAATTCTAAGAAAAATTGACAAATAGGCGAAAGCCTATCAAATTACAAAAGGGACAATCCCCTAATATAAAAACTTCTATAAAAACGCAGGCAACTGCCTTAAAAACTACGAAAAATTCTAGACAACGGTCTATAAAAATAAATGCGAACGTGCATTAAAAATACAAAATACAAAAAGTATAAATATAATACTTAAAATGCTACAAAAACAAACAATCAAAACAAAGCAATATTACGACCCCGGCCATGCTAATACGTCTGGTCGGCCCATCCAATCGCAGGGCTCTCTGGTCCTCGACGCAGTTCCATTTCGAGGAACTCGGCGGCTCCAGCCGATCCCTTGTAGTAGCGATGACTTCGGCGACCCTCGGCATGACTGGTGGCTTCATCGAACATGAGATAGGGACGGTCATCGTGGAGGGATGGCCTACGAATCGGGTTCCTGACGATGCGAATGGGACGATCTTGATCCCATCGAAAGAACTGTCGCATCCACCGGCGAATTTCATCGTCGTTTTGTTCCAGGTGGAAGACATCGTCGTAATAATGCACTGTTGTCTTGTCCAGCCGATTGTTGATCACCAAGATGAGCGACAAAGCCCGGACGACGAGTACGACGATAAAGACTTCTGTGTCTGCAGGAAGAGAGTTCCTCGGTGGGGTCTCATTACTCTCGAAGAGCCCCAGGTACAGATGGCGACGCGGCGTTCGTTTGCGCTGCCATTGAACAAATAAATTGTTCAGTATCGTCTCATCCTCTCGTGTACTCCGGTGTGGCTTCGTGATGGGCTTACCATCAGGGACCTTCAAGGAGACCGTGGGAGCCCCCAATGGTAACCCCAGACGCTCCTTTACTGGCCTTCGTTTTGGCACAGCACCCATAGCCTTGGTCGACTCGTTCTTTGCCTTGGTTTCGATCCCGACAGCTTCTGTTGCTTCGGGAAGCGTCGTGGAAGCCCTAGGACACCCAGGAGCTTCTACTTCGCTCCCGGCGGCTTCCATTTCGCTGCTAATGACGACGTCATCCTTGTAAAGATGCCCCTCCGTTCGTGGGCAAATGTCACGAAGCGTGATAGCATTGTTTGGGGCTTTGCAGAATAAACTCTTAACCTCAGAGCGAAGTTTGGTCCTCAGGCCTCTGCTGGGACGGTTTTGTTCAACGAGAGGCCTTGGCTGCCTCCAACGTCGAACGCCGCGTACCAGCAGGTCTTCTGGGAGGCCTGAATCCCGAACCTTACTGCGAAGAGTTGTTTCCTCTCCCCAAATTCTGCTGTCGTACAGAATGACTCGTTCACCATCGTTCGTCTCATATACGTTATTCATCAAGGAGAGTCCCTGCTGATGGTATGCAACGGCCAGATCGACTAACTGATGAAGTTGCTCCTGATATTTCGCCCTTGGATCTGTTGTAGGACTGTCCACACTCTTGTTGGTGGTCTTCAACTGGACATAAGTCCTTGCAGCTTCCGGCTTGGCAACCTCTGGCTCGAGGAGATCCATCCCCTCTTCATCAATATAGAGCATGTCGATATCTTCGTCGTTGTTGCCTTGCAACTTTTTCGGGACTTCCTGTGACACGGAGATCATCATCACCTCGGCTTCATCGATCTTGATGGTCCGTTGGTTGAGGTGGGCCACAGCGGACTCCGTGAGCCCTTCCTCACGTCGACGCTTGGCTTCTCGGTGTCGCCTGCTTGGCTTGTTCTTCTTCCGCTCCAAAACCTTGATGGGAGCGACTTCTGCGGCAGGTGGGCTGGTGAGTGGCACTGGTCGTTTTAGTGACGGCACGGCTACCTTCACTTTTGCTGCTGCTGGCTCTACCAGCTCCATGTAGGCTTTTTCTGCCTGTTTCAGGGCGGCACTCTTGCGGACGTATTCGCCTTTTTCGTTCCAGATTTCGTTGACGCTTCGGTGCGGTACTGGAGGTCGGTTCCGACGACTGTGGCGCTCCCAATCTGCAGGGGTCCACTCGCTGGTGTCGTTCGGATCACTTTCTTTGCCCCATTTTCTTGGTTCTGCGCCTCCGGGAGCAAACTCTCCGGGCTTGATGGCGTTAAAGAAATTAGGCTGCCCAGCCCCAATGACTCCTGGCAAAATCTTGGCCTTCTGTTCGGCCTCTTGGCGCTTTGTCATTTTGGGTGCGGCTTCGCAGGTCCACAATCCATCGGCGATCTCTTTTTCTAATGCCACCGCTGCAGCATCGAAGATTAGTTTGGATCCGCCTGGTATTGGTACGATGGAACTCGGTCTAGCCTCTTCTCGCTGATCGAAGTATCGTCCTCTTTTGTGGGCACGACCCTGCAAGGTGGGCCCACGGACACCGTGACCCCAACCCTGCCTGGTAGTGGTCACTTCTTCGTAGAGATTTGCTAACGGCGACTGCATAGTCGTACTCCTTTTTGAGAAAGACAAAGAACAAGTGTTTGGATCTCGGAGCCCGAAATTCACATGCTTTTCTTGGCTCCTTCTTACCTCTTCCGATCCATCTTTAGATTTTCCCTTATTCTTTTCGTTGAAGTTTTGCACAAACGAAATAAAACTTCCGAAATTTTTCACCAATAAAATAAACTTTTCCGTTGTTTCGATGAAGTATTCCAAACAATTTTTTAGAAGAAACCGATAAGTACCCAAAAAATGGCCGTTATCGAGAAGAAAGCTTCCAAAATGGTAAAGATACCAAAAAATAGTGCCGGTACATGTGTATAGCACATGGGCACAACTGTCAGTCGTGAAGAAGATAAACAATAGGACCCGGATCCATAGTGGTGCGAGGCTAGTTGACAATTCACTGAATGTATCCCTCCGCCCACGTGTTCCTTTCCTGCTGGGTAGCGTCATTGACCGCTCCCTGTTTACTTCCTCATTTGAGATGCCATCTTCCTCTGTGGCGTCACTAGCATCGATATTATTGTTTATTTTTATCGTTCCATCGATAACTTCCGCGTTTTTCACCTCCATTTGAAATTCCATCGGCGAATTTACATCTTTTTCGTCGATTTTCATCGTTTCTTCAGGAATTTCGCTGATTTCTTCAACAAATCCAATGGTTTCCATGGTAAAATTCGTCTTGTTACCATATTCTCTGGTGAATTTCATCGCATCTTCGCCAGGTAAGTATGAGAATTGTTGCTGGTTATCGTCTGCTGCCATTTTTCTTCTAATTTCGACGTTACGGTCAGAATGCTTTCGGATTGCTTTCGTAATTATCTCAATTTCTTCTTCATCCTCAGAAGATTCGATCCAAGCATTTTGGCATCTGCAGTGTCCACAACATCTCTTCTTACGCGAAGGTAAGTTTTTCTTCTTGACAAACGCTGTCATTTCTTTTTCTTTTACAGGTTCTGATTCGGATTCTTCTGGCGATGAGTTACCCATGGACTCCAGGGTGTCTCCAGTCGTTGGAACATTGGGTCCGTCCTTTTGGTAAGTCTCATATAGTGGTCTCAGGTTTGCAACGTTTACAGAGTCCTCCACTAACCTTCCAGCTCGATTCTCGTAACTCAATCGGTATACGGTGTCCGATACTTTCGACACAATCGTATATCCCTGTCTCCATTTCGTTAAGAACTTCTTGTTCTGTCCAGGCCTGATTCGCATGTCTCGTACAAGTACTTTCTGTCCGATTTGGTACTCGTAAGGCTTCTTATGCCTTTGATCGTAGTACTTCTTTCGACGATCATGTGCTGCTTTCAGGTTCGCCCTGGCTGTTCTTAGTTCTTCTTCTTGGCGTTCTTCCGCCTGTTGTCGAACGTCCACGAGGTTTCCTGCCTCGTTATCCACAATAACTGGTCGTTCTGGAACTAAGGTGTCTACTTTAGTTCTGGGCTCCCTCCCAAACATGAGTCTGTACGGCGTAAACTTGGTGGATGAATGTACAGATGAGTTGTACGATTCCAAAACTTCATCCAGTTTTGTAGCCCAATCAGTCTGGTTCTTCGCAGGAGTCAGATACTTTTTCATAGTCTGAATAATGCTTTTATTCGTCCTTTCGGCGAGACCATTACTTTGCGGATGGTATGCAGTTGTTGTTTCGTGCTCTATCTTGTTTATTTTCAAGAATTCTTGAGTGTTTTTCGCAACAAACGGCGTCCCTCGATCCGAAATGAGTTTCTCTGGTATCCCGAAGATTCTCTTTACGTCTTTTGCTAGGAAGTTCATTACGATTAGTGCGGTTGTGCTTTTCACTGCTTTAGCAACGCAATATCGAGTGGCGTAATCGACTGCCAACAAGATATGCTTGTTTCCTCCAACCGACGGTACTAATGGTCCAATGAAATCCATTCCCCAGCAATCACAAGGCTTTCCAATGGGCATTTCTTGAAGGAACCCTTCAGGTTTCTCCGTACCCAACTTGTGTAATTGACAAATCTCACATGATCGCACATATTCGAATATGTCGTGCTTCATGTTATTCCAATAAAATCTTTGCCTGGCTCTATTCCAGGTCTTAGTTTGTCCCTCATGACCAGCATCGGGCTCGTCATGGCATAATCTCATTACTTCTGGGATGAGATGTTTTGGAACCACATTCACGAGTGTGGGTACGGAACTTCCGTGAAACACACAAGCGAACAACTTGTTGTCGTAATCGCAAAACAACTTATGAAGAGGTGACTCTGGTTGGCTACGCAACTCCTCACGAATCTTCAAAATCTCTGAGTCCAATTTTTGCTCCACCTTCCAATCCCATTGTAAGGTTACATTAAAGATCACACTGTCATCTAGGTCTTCCGCTTCTGGGATGGCCTTCCAGTTAACAGGCACTCCTGCTGGATATCTTGAGAGGCAATCGGCTTCGATGTGAAGTTTCCCCTCCTTGTAGATGATTTTGTAGTCGTACTCCTGCATTAGCAGCTGCCAGCGACCAAGTCTTCCTTCTAGACGTGCTGCAGTTTTCATGTAGCATAATGCGTGGTGATCCGTTACAATTGTAAAGGGCTTCTGGAACAGGTACGGCCGGAACTTGGTGACTCCATAGATTACTGCTAGGCACTCTTTATCCGTCGTACTGTAGTTCTTTTCCGCGTCCCTTAGAACTCTGGAGACACTTCCAATGATCTCCTTTCTTCGTTTATCCTCTGACTTCTGGTAAAGCATTGCTCCAATTCCGTATCCACAGGCATCAGTATGCATAAATATTGCAGCCTTCGGATCATATACGGCAACCAATGGAGATTTCGACAACATATTCTTTAGCGTGCGGAATGCATTCTCGCAGTCAACTGACCATTCGAACGGTATATCTTTACCCGTCAGGTCTGACATGGGCTTCGCTATGTTGGCAAATCCAGGTACATGCTTTCGATAATAACCCGCCAATCCAAGGAAACTTCTGATTGCGGTTACATTGTCAGGAACTGGGAAGTTCTTTATGGCGACAACCTTATCTGGATCTGGCCGAATTCCATCAGGCGAGATCAGGTGTCCCAAATACTTCACTTCTTGGAATCCAAAGAAGCATTTCATTGGATGCAACTTCAGGTTTGCTGTCCTCAGCAGGTCCAAGATAGTTCTCAGTCTTTCCAAAAATTCTTCGAACGTTCTTCCAAACACTACGATGTCGTCAAGGTAGACAAGGCACGTTTCCCATTTGTGCCCGGCGAGTAGGATGTCCAATGCACGTTGCATAGTGGCAGGAGCGTTTCGGAGTCCGAAAGGCATTCTTACGAACTCGAACAATCCTCGATGAGATGTAAATGCGGTCTTCTCGATGTCGCTTTCTTCCATCTCGAACTGCCAGTATCCACTCTTCATATCCAGCGTTGCGAAGTAGCATGCTCCTCTCATGGAGTCTAATGCATCATCAATCCTCGGTAATGGATAAGTGTCTGCCTTTGTAATCGCGTTCAACTTCCGATAATCTGCACAGAAACGGTAGGAGCCGTCCTTCTTCTTTACAAGGACGATGGGCGATGCATACGGCGATTTCGATGGCCTTACAACCCCAGATTTCTTCATCTCCTCTAGCGTCTCATCAATTACGATGCGTTCCCCAGGCCCGCATCTTCGTAACGTGTCTCGAACAGGTAGATTATCTCCAGTTTCGATCTTGTGTTTGGTCAAATTCGTAGCTCCCAGGTCCTTAGATGAAAAGGCGAAGATCGGTTGGAACTCCTTCAGTAGGATCGTCAACTCTTCTCTTTGATCATCTGTCAGTTCAGGACCAAGTTGAATTTCTCTTTCAAAATCAACGGGTGCTTCTCCGATGTCTCTAAAGTTTTCCTCTTCGGAAACTTTGCAGGCTTGCTCTTCTTCTAGTTCTTCTAGAAGTTCGAAGTGTCCAATAGTCTCGCGGTCTCCAATCCCCACGGACTCCAGTGTGGTATTTAGGAGTTGGACTTCCAGTTGTGATGTCCCATTCCCTTGTAGCACACTGCTGGCCACAACGATGCCTTTTCGATTAAAGAGACTATCGTTCGTTTCAATCATGAGTACTTCGTTTTCCTCAATGATCCGCCCTGCAGCTACTTTGAGGTTCAAAGCCTGGCCCGGATTTAACGTAATCCTTCCTTGGGCTTTTACGCAGCTTTCCTCTCTAGCTTTTATGGCATAGGAGTTATCTAGATGGCTATTCCGAGCACATCCCTCCTCTTTTAACTCTTTGAAGAAATTCCAGGGAAGGCTATTACGCGCACTTCCTTTCTTCAACAATTCTCGTGTTCCTTCGTAGAACATCTCATTAGCAAAGTAGATCTTGGAGGTCTTCATGGAAATGATGAGATCAAACGCAGCTCCCAGGTCTCTCCCCAGCAGTGCTTCTCGTTTTCCATCTATGATGAGCATCCTTGCCGTTACTTGCTTTCCGTTCAACTCGAACGTTGGCCACAACTGACCAAGTACCTTAATCGGTACCCCTCCTACTGCGCCTAATGCAGGTGCATTCCGGATTGGTCCATATCGAAGTCCGTACTCTTTGGCCATTGTGCCTGACAAGATAGTGAACCCAGTTCCGCTATCCGCCAAAAATCGAACTGGTGTGCCGTCAACCTGAATGGTAATCTTGGCAACACTCTCATCGGGCGTAGTATCTCCTACCTCGATGAGTTCGCATGAGGTGAGTAGGCTGTCTACAGTGATTTCGACACTCTTTCGACAACAAGCCCTACTCCTCAATAAATCTCCAACTTCAACGGATTCAATAACTTCGCTGTTCGCAGGGATCCTGCTGGTATCATCTCCTCTACCGATAGCTGCATTTACAATAGCCTTCTTGGATTTCTTAGCATCAGTTTCGGCCTTGCCCAAGGCAATAACATTGGATGTTACATCTTGAGGGATTTCCTGAGCAACATTGCTTATCCCCGGTATACACGCCGCAGAATTCTGTTGGGTTCTTCCCTCAATTCCGACTGGCACCGCAGAATTCTGTTGGGTCTCTCCCTCAATTCTGTCTTGATTAACTCCAGTTTCCATGGCTTCCACAATTCTCTTTGCTTCCTCCAAGCTATTCGCGTAAACTACCATAGCTTTCGTAGGTGACCAGATGATGGGTTCCGGAAATATCTCCTCGATGATTTCTCCCCTTCGACCAGTATCCTTTCGCAGCTTCTTATATTTTCGTGAATTCCGTTGTCGTTTTCCATTCGTAATGCCGACTAACAACTCCGACGATTGCTCAGGGAGTCCTTGAGTGTCCAAATCACATGGTCTCTTCGGTGCTCCAGCCTTTGGTCTAGTTGTGGCGACATTCGAAATGCCGACTAACAACTCCGACGATTGCTCAGGGAGTCCTTGAGTGTCCAAATCGCATGGTCTCTTCGGTGCTCCAGCATTCCGTCTAGTTTTAGTGACATTGGTAGCTTCGCTCACGCCCCTATTCCCCCCCAACAAAGCTTTGTCCACAATGTTTTGGGAATTGGCGATCGCTGTTTCGTTTCGATTTTGTCGTTTTCCAGAGGGTTTTCCGTTCTTAAAGGGCGGTAGGCCCCTCTTTACTGCCACCCTTTCTAGTTTAAATCAGCCGGGTTTTCCTCTCGCAGGAACTTCTTCTGCCCGTTCTCGCTGACGACAAAATACTGCTGGCCATTTTTTCCAGTGGCCATTCCATGTTGAACAAGTCCAACGGTGCCATCCGCAACTACTTTCTTTGGGCAGTTTCTTGAAAAGTGACCCTTCTCGTGACAGTGATAACACTCTACTGTACTGAGATCTTTCAGGGTTTTACTTCCATCTTGTGTTTGCTGACCATTGTAGTTCTTCTTCTGCGGATATCTTTGGTTCCATTTTCGACCTTGTTGCTGATTCGAGTTCTGGTTGGTCTTCTGTTGCGCTTGGTTATTTGAATTTGATGGAGTCGAGTTGTTCGTTGGGTCCGCTTGATCTTGAGTAACAACCGCGTAAGAACGTCCTCCGTCCATTACTGTTTGTGTCGGTTTGGCATTTTGGCGTTGGTTATTCTTCTGTGGACCCTTGGAGACCTGGGTCGTCGTTTGTTGACCCATCGTTCCTTCCGGTATCCATAACCCATCAGCCATCAAAACTTCCTCTGTATCCTTGATATATGTCGTGTACAGTTTCAGATTGCTATTCGGCGCATTCTGTGTAGCATTACGTATAATCGGATGAAGTTTCTGCCGAAATTCCACAATCCGGTATTTGTCGGTTACCCCAGGTAACACTTTCCTACTCAAGTCAAGGTAGCGACCCAAAAACTGATTGGTGTCCTCTCCTTTCCTTTGGAGCATGGTATCCAACCTCAGCTTCAGTTGCACTAACTCGTCTCGACGTCCAAATCTTTCAATTAACTCGCTCCGTATGAAGTCCCACGTGGTTTTTCCTCGATTTTCTTTGTAGAAATTGGATAACCAACGTACTACGTCCCCTTCTACTGCTTTACGTAGGTAGTAGGTCTTGTGGACGTTGCTCCAGTCCTCCAGATCTGCGATACTCTCGTAGTCCTCCAGAAAGGTGTATACAGACGTCAATCCTTTGAAGGTCTCCAGATTCCGGAGTGGGTGAAGACTCTTGTACTTCCCATCCAGCTCCTCACAGGTCCGATGACGATTGCAAATTGGATTTCCTTCCAGCTCTTCTACGCTGGGATCCTCACTTGTTAGGCTTTCATCCTCTAGCTGGTCCGGGTTCTCTCTCCGTAGAATAGGAGTCTCAGGTAGGCGACCTCTCTGGGTCCCTCCACTCTTCTTCAACATGAGCGGCGTCTGGAATACATTAACCTGCCTTAGGTTTTCAGCGTGGGCCGACGAGGGCTCCCCTTCAGTGTCCAATCCAGGAATCACTGTATGACGCTGCGATTCAGCGTGGGCCGACGAGGGCTCCACTCCGGTATCCACTTCTCGGACTACCGTATGACGCTGAACTGTACTTACACCACGCCCGCTCCGGAGTAACATCGATCCTGATGGTTGCTGGGCTTCGAACCAGGCCATCAGTCTCTCCCGTCTTTCAGCACTTAGATTTTGAAGGATACCTTCAAGTGGATCTTCTCCATCCATTTGGTTTGTATCGTCCTTCTCCCGTGTCTTCGACTTCGATTTCGGTCTGCCTTTCTTTCCTTTACCACCTGGTGTAACTCCGACATCATTGGTATTCTCTACTGGATCTGTAGTGAGGTACCCCGCACCTCCACCATTTTGTAACATCCCCGTTTCCGTCGGGTTAGTAGAGTGATCTCTGCTAGCCATCTAGAAGTGTCGAGTGGATGTTGATGATTAAGTCTTTCGGTCTATTGGCTCCTGTGTTGCTACTTAACCACCAGGGACACAAGGGTCGGTACCTCAGGAGACCTGTGGTAGAGAATATTGTAGAGATGTCGTCTTACACTCGGCTGCTGGAGACTTCGTTGTCCGGTGGAAACATCGGCTACGTGGCGGCTATAATTCTAAGTCCCACTCCCATAAAATGACTGAGTCCACACATTGAATTCGTATGTTGAAAATGCTCTTTTATTCAATAAACAGAGAGTCCTGTAGATTGAGAGATATCGCATCGGTCTTAAGCATAAAGACGGTCTGTCCGATCTGCCTGATCTATCCGATCTCAATCTACAACCTCTTGTATTTATACTCAAAATACAATACAAACATCTGATTATGATAACAAAGGCTCCAGGTGTGTCCAAGTCTCTTGGACACACTCGGACCTAGAAGTGAACTATCACTTGACAAGAAAACGAAAACATCTATAAGATGTATAAATTATAACAATACAGAAGGATGTACGATCATCCTCCTATTAACAATTTGTAAAGATTCTCACGTCCAAAAGTTCTGCATCGATGGTTCTTCTAGGATCTATCCTATTAACCATCGATGTAGTACTTTTGGGCTATTCTTCTCATCTTTGGAGGGCAGGGAGTCATCGTCGTAATGACCTCCGGGCCACCCCCAAGCATGAGGTGAGAACCTTTCATCGATACAACTTGATTACAGGGTGTCTACAAAAACGGACGAATTCTAAACGGTGAATTCGTTACAACACCATCTCATGGTCTCTGTAGCCAGACTCCAATAATCAAGTTGTTATTTCAATTGGCTACAATCATGGGCGCCAGCAGAATATTTTGCAAAGTGTGGGAATCCTTTTTTTGTTCACTAAATTTTCGAATGCGTGCAATATCTTAATTAAGAGACTATGTCATTTTTAGTTTTAGACAATGCAATAGAAAAAATTGTAACAATGTCGAGCTTTTGTTACGGGGCTCAGTTGTAGAATCTCTTAACTCGAGCGGGTACCGCTTGTTGTTAAGAGATCGTTTGTGTTATACAACCTGAGTCCTACTGGTGCTGGGGTCGTTCTCGTAGATATTTCTTGATTTCGTCACTGTAGCTGAAAAGAATCATTAGACAGGCGAGACGGATGATAGGTTCGTCGATACTTATTTATTCATGACCAACCATTAACACATGAACAACAGAGAAAGAGTTACTGTGGCGTGCTTTCGCCACTGGACCATTGATGAATTATTTCATGTTTCGATATCAAAGAATGGACCCAGAATCTATCGAAACACGGTCTTTTATACCCAGAGCCGGTGTACGCCTTTTTAGGGGTACACATGCCCTGGGGACCGTGCATCGACGGGTATCCATCCGCCGATACCGGAATCTGAATGTGTCTTGCAGCTTTGGGGTCTCCAAGAGGGAAGGAGAGGGCGGAAATCCGTCAATTACGTCCCCAGAGACCCCCAGGCTAGGGGAGGGACAAAACGGCGAAATACAGGGTGTCACATACCCCCCAACTTGGCGTGAAGCACGTCCTCGTGCTTCAGAGCCGGGAGGTATGCCACCACTGCAGTTCTAGGGAAGTGGTCCAGTGGTTCGGCATGTCACTAATGAGTACATTCATGTTGGAAGAGAGGTTGATGCAGTTCGCATCAACCATCCCTTCAACAAGTCAAAAATAACATTACAAGAAAAAAAAAGGAAATGATTATCCCCGGAACGAGGGGGAAAAAAAAAACGAAAAGGAAACCCAACGGGGTAACCAAGAAACAAAACGCAAAAACCCAAGTAAACAAAACCCAACGGGGTAATAGAACAATATGAACGCAACCACAAATATTTCCCGAACGATAAAAAAAAACAATAACAATTGGAACAAAAAAAAACCCAACGGGGTAAAAATAAAAAAATGAATATGAATGAAAGATTCGTGAGTAGTCTCTCGCGGATAAAACGAAGAACACAGTAGGGACAACACAACAACAAGCACTTCTTTTCTTTTTCTTCTTTTTTTTTTTTTTTTTTTTTATTTATTATTTTTTTCTTTATATGTGGCTCGCGAGCAGTTTCTTGCGAGAGAATCTATCGTCCCGAATAGGTGGTTGGGAGAAGGCGCATATCACGGCAGCAGTTCGTTCCAACAGGCGACGACCCATCCGTCAATGTGGCCCTGGAGATTGGTGATGGAAGCAGGAGGCGCGGTCCCCGCATCTCCAAACGACTGGGCACGTTGGGCCCGAAACAGAGTTGCTCGGGCCATATCTCGAGCACGTTGTCTGGGCTTCTTCTTCTGACTCTTCGCCGATATAGGTGGTCGGTCCTCAAGGGGAGGGATCCCCAATGTCTTGCGAGGATTCCACCCTCGCCTAGCGAAGTCCAAAACAAGGTCTGTCATCTTTTTCTGTTGGGAGAGGAAATATTCCCTCTCAGTGGAGACAGGTGACGGCGTGGTGGTAGTGGTCTTCGTGGGCGGAGGTGTCGGCATCGGTTCGGGTTTTGGTACGGGTACCTCCATCAGTGGGCGGGCTGCCGGGTGGCCTATTTTGGTCCTAGCCTTGAGTTGATGGCGGAGGTCTTGTGGCCGACGGTGGAACTCCCGATGACCTTGATGGTGGTGGCTGTGGTGACGTGGCGGAGAGCGGTGCCATCTCGGAGAAGAGTCTCTTTTGGAGCATTGGTGGTCCAGTTGGGGCCGTTCCTTCGGTGGCAGCTCTTTCGGGGGTCTGGCTGGGTGCTTCCGAGTGGCCACGTGATTTTTATGTCTGAAGGCGTGGGTAGCGGTTACCGCTACTATTTTGTTTATGTTTATGATTGAGGACGTTGATCTTGATGATTCCATGTGCTGGACACGTGGTTTTTCGTCTTCAATCATATGGATGGTCTTGATAGTGAGTATTTTTGGTGAAATTCCATCGTTGTTTTTGCTTTTTATTTCCGCCTCGTTTTTAGCGGCCGATTCCAACGATGAATTTTTTGTTTTCAGTTTTAATTTTTTCTTTTTGTTTTGTGGTTTTGGATCCTCTGCGGGAGTTGAAGTTCCGGTGGGTGGTTCTTTTGCGGATGCTGCTTCGGAGGATTCGTTTTTGGAAAAATTTTGAGGTATGGTAGGTTGTAGGGGTTTGGTTGGTTGTAGAGGTGGGCTTGTGTCCACGTCTATTTCTCCCCCCTCCTTTCCTAAGATACTCGTCCTCGAGTGTTTGGGTTTGATATGCACGATGTTTACCGTGTCTCGAATAATTCTTCCAAGAGTGTCCTCGTGTTCTAGTTCCAGAACCGTGTCGCTAACAATTTTGGAGACGGTATAGCCGTCTCTGTAAGCATACCGAAGCTTCTTGGTCTCGTCGGGTACAATCCTATGGTCTCTAACCAATACTTGGTCCCCAATTTGATAGTCATGAGGCGTTTTTCTCCTGGCATCGTAGTATTTCTTTTGCCTGAGATGAGCCTCATGAAGATTGGATTTGGCGGATTCCAATTCGTCAGCGGTTACCGCAGATGGATTGTCTTGGTTAGGGTCCATGACTTTTGGTAGTAGAGGGGCTCGGTTGTCGACTGGCAAGCGTGCCTCTCTTCCGAACATCAGTCTGTGAGGAGTGTATTTCGTAGATCCATGTAGAGAATTATTGTATGCAAACACGGCTGCTTGCAATTTGAAATACCAGTCCTTCTGGCTTTTCTCAGGTGTCAAGAGTCGCTTAACTGTTTGCATGATGGTTTTATTTGTTCTTTCCGCTAGGCCATCCCCTTGTGGAAAGTATGCTGTCGTCGTAGAATGTTGGATGCTCAATTCATCGAAAAATTCCTGTGTTTCCTTGGCGGTAAAGGGTGTTCCTCGATCGGTAATAATGCGCCTGGGAGTTCCCATAAGGTGAACCAATGTATCTTTTACAAAGTTTCTTGTCACCTTGGCTGTCTGGCTGTGAACACCTTTGGCAAAACAGAATCGGGTGGCATAGTCAACTGCTAGGATGATGTGTTTCACACCACCCAGTGACTTAGGCAGGGGACCGATATAATCAATCCCCCAGCATTCACCCGGGTCTCCGATTTGCATTTCGTGCAGGAAACCAGGCAGTTTGGATTGAGGTACTTTGCATTTTTGGCAAACCTCACAGGTGCGTACAAAATCGATCGTGTCCTTTTTCCAGGTATTCCAAAAGAATCTCTGACAGACTTTATCTAGAGTCTTGTCCTGTCCAAAGTGTCCGGCTTCCGGACTGTCGTGCAGGAGGTGAAGCACCTCTTGGACCAGCTGTTGCGGTACCACTGTCACAAGTTTGGGGACAACGCTGCCATGGTAAACCAAAGCACTCAAGATTCCTTCCACAATGACGTAAATCTTGTGGAGTTCCGACTCTGGGGTCTGTCTGAGTTCGTCGATGATCTTTGTTAGTTTGGGATCTTTCTTTTGCTCTTGGGCCCAATCCCATCGGAGGGTGACAGCATAAATCACGCTGTCATCCAAGTCATCTGGGGTTGCTTGCAATCTCCAATCATCTGGCACATCAATCGGACTGCGAGAGATACAGTCAGCATCTACATGGGTGATTCCAGCCTTGTAGACCACTGTGTAATTGTACTCTTGCAGCAAGAGTTGCCACCTCCCTAGTCGACCTTGTAATCTCTGTGCTGTTTTTAGGTAGCACAGGGCATGGTGGTCGGTAACTATGGTGAAAGGTTTGTTGAATAGATATGGCCGGAATTTAACCACGCCATATACTACTGCCAGGCATTCTTTGTCGGTGGTGGAGTAATTCAACTCTGCATCACGGAGGACTCTCGAAACGCAGCCCAACATTTGGAGGGCCTTGTTTCGACCCCTCTGGTAAAGTATGGCGGCAATGCCATATCCAGAGGCGTCTGTGTGCATCACGATCTCGGCTTCCGGATCGTACACTGCCAACACAGGTGCCATGGTAAGTCTCTTTTTCAACACTTCGAATGCAGCTTCCCTATCTACTGTCCATTCGAATGGCAATTCCTTTTTGGTCAGATCTGTCAGAGGCTTTGCAATGTGAGCAAAGTTGATAATGAATCGTCGGTAGAAGCCAGCCATTCCAAGGAATCGCCGGACTTCCTTCAAGTTAACGGGTGCCGCTAACTCGGAAATCGCTGCTACTTTCTGGGGGTTTGGACGGACTCCATCTTTGGAGATGATGTGCCCAAGATAGAGCACTTCCTCATATCCAAAGAAACATTTTTCAGGATGAAGTTTCAGTCCAGCACTTTGAAGTAGCTCCAAAATTACTCTTAGTCGATCGATAAACTCCTCAAACGTAGCTCCGAAGACGATGATGTCATCAAGATACACCAGGCAGGTTTCCCATTTGTAGCCTGCCAAGAGGATGTCCAATGCTCGTTGCATGGTTGCAGGTGCGTTACTCAGTCCGAAGGGCATTCGATTGAATTCGAAGAGTCCTCCGGGGGTGATGAACGCAGTCTTTTCTTTATCCTCTTCGGCTACTTCGAACTGCCAGTATCCGGAGATCATGTCCAAGGTTGCGTAGATTCGGGCTCCTCGTAGGGAGTCCAGGGCGTCATCGATCCGAGGTAAGGGGTAATTGTCGATTTTCGTTATGTTATTCAGACGGCGGTAGTCCACACAGAATCTCCATTGTCCATCTTTTTTCTTCACCAGGACAACTGCCGAGGCGTAAGGAGATTTTGATGGGCGTGCTACTCCGCTGTCCAACATTTCTTGCACAGTTTGTTTGACGATCTTTCGCTGCTCTGGACCACATCTTCGGAGCGGTTCCCGCACCGGAGCATGGTCTCCCGTATCGATTCGATGTTTGGTGAGGTTGGTGCACCCTAGCTCTGAATTTTCTAGAGCGAAGGCATCTCTATATGAATGCAGGAGATCTGTCAGGATGCGCCTCTGACCAATACGGAGTTGGGGTCCGAGCTGCAGTTTCTCGTCAAATTTCTTAAGGTCTTCAGGATCGGTCACCGACACTGATCGCACTGGGATGGTAGCGGTGTCCGCTACGATCTCCCAGTCATAGTCATACTGCATGTGAGCCAATACTTCGCCTTTCTGGAGGGTGGCCGGCGTTTTGTTGGTGTTGAAGACCTCGATTTTGAAGGTGGCTTCGTTCTGGCCTTGCATAAGACCAGGTGCCACGAAAATTCCTCGGTCGGCCTTGAGTTTTTCATCCGGTACGATGACGAAGAAGTCACTTTCTTTCAAAATCTTTGAGGCTTTAACCTCCACTAGGGCGATTCCTCCTCCATTAAGTCGGGTGTGGCTCAACACTACTAGGTGTTGCTCGATCCGCTGTGTACACTTAAGTTCCAATAGATTGCTGCCGTTGTCAGACGGTGGTTGTTCCTGAAGGGCACTTCCCACATAGGCTTCCACACATTGGCGACGGAGAACGGAGTTGAAGAGGTCATCCTCACAATAGACCTTGTCTGTGGTCATGGAGACACTGAGGTGAAGAGCTTTTCCTAGGTCACGACCTAAGATGGCTTCTCGGTGTCCTTCGATGACATACAGTGGTCCTTGGGCACGTTTTGCACCAACTTCCACTGTAGCATTGACTTGGCCCACTATGTTGATGGTGGCACCTCCTACTCCTTCAATCATTGGAGCTCTTGGCATGGGTTCGATTCTGAGGTCATGTTCGTTCGCGATGCATTCGGAGAGGACACTGCTATGGGCTCCTGTATCTACCAGCATCCGGATTTCTCGGCCATTGATGGAGACCAATATCCGGGGGCTGTTGAGACTAGCGTCGTGGGCCCCAAGTTCTTTCACATCACAGCTGGCTGCTAGTTTCTGATACAGATCCTGCATCATGGTTCGGCAACAGGCTCGCCCCTTTTTGGGAGCTTTGCCTCCAGGTGTGATGATCATAACTGTCCTGTCTTCTCGGCAACCGAAATTGGAATTGGCGGAGTCGAAAGCTTCCATTATCTCATTCCAGAGGCCCAGGTCTATGGTAGTCCAGGGTTCCAGCTTGGGATGAGCGGATGGGCTGATGACTGCGATGGGTAAGTAGTCTTCGGAATCGTCGATGATGTCTTCTACAACAGGAGTTGGTGGCGGAGCTTCGAGGGCGATTTTACGAAGTTGTCCTCCCAAACTGATGAGGGCATATTCGATACCATCCTCGCTGATAATATCAGTCTCAGCCAGGTCCTCCCCTGGGTGTTCACCGATTCCTCCATACTGTTTCACTTCCAAATTCCTTTTTGGTTGCTTGCATTCGCGGGAGAAGTGTCCTAGTTGTCCACATTGATAACAGGTGGCCTTGCTCTTGTCGATGGTCGTTACCGGCGCATCGCGGCGAGGGCCAGGGGCCGAGCTTATTGGAGCTTGTGGACCCCCTGATTTAGGTTGTGGGGCAGTGTAGGATCTTCTCGCATTCGGTTGTCTAGGTCGGTTGTCTCGAGGAGCTGGTGCGGTCACCGCACGTTGCTCCCCATCGGGTTTAGTTGACTTACTCTCTGGAAGGCCATCTACTGCTTCCGGAGCTAGGGGCCACTTATCCTTGGAGTAGAGGATCGCTTCCATTCTTAGTACAGCTTCTTTGAAGGAGCTGAACGAATGTGTTGGGGCGGAGTCCACTGCGTCTTGGATCGTCGGATGGAGCGAGCGTCGGAGCTGGTTGATTCGGAGTTCGTCGGACAGTTCAGGGTAAATTTTGTCCCCTAATTCGGCGAATTTCCAAATGAAGGCCTGAGTGCTCTCTCCTTCCTTTTGGCGTAGTTCCCAGTAGCGTTTTTCCAGTAGAGTTCGTTCGTTTGGTTTGCCGAAAGCGGAGGTCATCCTCTTCCTGAGTTCAGACCAGGTCAAGTCAGGGTGGCGATAGCGAAGCTTGCTGAGCCACGAGCGAGCTGATCCGGTGAAGCAGGTAGTTACGAAGTCCTCCTTGTGGTGGTCATCCCATCGATGCAGATTGGCAACTTCTTCGAACTCTTCCAAGAAGGCACGGAAGGAGCCTAACCCATCGAACTTTTTAACGGAGTCGGCAGGGTGGCGGCTTCCATACTTCTTATTGAGCTCCTCCACAGTAAGTACTCTGGGTGGTGCCCTATAGACACCATCCAGGACCTGGCCTCGCCCTATGGTATTGGGGTTTGGCCCTTGGTCCCTGTGGCGGCGCTCTCGAGGAGGAAATTGCGGAGCATAAATGGAGTTTCGGTCATAGTCGTCGAGAGGCGGACTCGGGCGGTCACCGCCGTTGTCCGACCCGCTTGAGGTGTAGTCATAATATCTAGGCTTGATTGGTCGGGGACGCGGTCGATCCGCTTCCCGGTGTCGAGCCTCAGGGTAGGGTTGGTGAGCTGTCGATGTCCTCGGAGGTCCCGGAGTCATTGGATAGGTCCTCCTTGCAGGCAGTGGTTCGTAGGAACTTGTGCTTGGTCGGTGGTGGTCTATTTGTGGCTCTGGGTTCGAGTATCGTTGAGGTTCGGTCTCTCGAGGTGTAGATGGGTGTCTACTCCGTGATGATCCTGGCTTAGAGCGACTGGTAGACAGCTGAGTGGTCAGCTGGGTTCCCAGGGCGGACAAAAGCCTGATGATTTCAGAGAGATCCATGTTTTCTGGCTGCGAGAGGTTTGGTTGGGGTGACTTCGGTGTCTTTGTCTTCTTCCGCTTTGGGCGATGATCACCCTGGCTGCCGTTGGACACGTCCGATGTATCACTTCCTGAGAGGATGCGATGGCCTTGTCTAGGTAGCAGCGTCTGCGTCGAAGTTTGCGAAGAACGAGAAGTTTGAGAAGGTTGCGAGGGTTGAGTAGGATCTGGGTTGAGAGGAGGGTTGTTAGAACCCTCTCCACCGTTGAGTGTTAGCTGTGGGTTGGATGCTTGGGCCATTGTTGTCGATGGTCCAGGTAGTGGGTGTGTTTTTCGTAGTCCTAAACGATGGGGAACAGATCTGGGATGATATCGTACTGATTGTGCGATAGAGTTCGTGTCCAGATCTGATTCCAGTGTAGGATTGCAGAAAAAGTCTTTATTTATGTTGTTGATCGGCTACCGATCTAGTCTCTAGGGTTAATAACCTCTTGAAACACCACGTGGGATGATGGAAAAGAAGACCACGTGGGTAGAAGAGGCTTGTAGGATGAATAAAAGTAGTAACCGGTTATTTTTCTCTTTTCGGAGCACACGGAGTGATCGGAGTGAAGAGAAAATTGGTTGGAGACCGACTTTAAATAAATGAAGCCCAGAAAAAGGAGGTGAATAACCTCTAAAACCACGTGGTAAATGGTATTTGACCACGTGGATGAGAAGTTTTTCGAAGAAAGAACGAAAGATGTACAAAAAAAATAAAGTTTTTACCGGCTGTCCTCTTTGCTCGGAGCAATCGGAGCTGTTGGAGTGATGAATTAAATACACTCCACGTGACTAATAGCACAATGGAGAGAGATTCAGTCTTCAGCAGTGTAGATGGATGAGAAGAACACAGGAGGTCGGTCACCGACTTTATTTTTGTAGCACAAGAAGAAGCACAATTGAGAAGAACACAAGAAAACGAAAATGTACCGGAAATAAAGTTACAAATCGATGTTTCCTCTTCTCTCAGAGTAATCGGAGCTACCGGAGCAGTGAATTAGATACACTCCACGTGACTAATAGCACAATGAAGAGAGATTCACTTTCCAGCAGTGTAGATTTCGAGAAAGGAGAACAGATTGTCGGCTACCGACTTTATTTGGGCACAAAAAGGATGATGAAGTGACAAAATCGAAATAAAGTCTTGTAAGTCCACTCCCTCTTTTCTTGGAGCAGTCGGAGCTACCGGAGTGATGTATTTGTATACACCCCACGTGGCTAATAGTACGTAAAGAGGAACAAAGACTCCTCTTTAGTAGCTGAGATGGCAGAAGAAGAAAGGAATGGGTCGGTTACCGACTTTATTTTGATGAACAGTGCACAAAGAAATGATGATGACGGCTCTAAAGTTCTTGGTTGTCTCCCTTCCGTTGATGGTGGTGTCTCAATGAGGTGGGCCACGTGGTAACGAAAGGAAAAGATCCAGGAGGTGGTGGAATACACAAAAAGGTACGAAAAAAACACAGAAGACGGAGATTCGTAGTTCACAGGCTGCAGTCCCGGAGTTTTCCCTCTGCCAAAGGAGGCTGACGAACAGTCTGATAATTACGAGTCTCTTGAACGAAGACAAAGAAGCACGTGGATGGAATTGTTGTTCCCTTGTGAGCCCTAGGTTAGTAGGATGGCCCCAACAATTCGTACACGTGGTTCCCACAAGTAACGAAAAACAAAAAGGACGGACGAAGAAAACACGTGGCAATTGGCGTGTTTACTTTTGGACGGACGGACGTTTCTCTTCTTCACAGCAGCGAAGAAATATCTTTGAGGTACCCCGCACCTCCACCAAATGTAACAATGTCGAGCTTTTGTTACGGGGCTCAGTTGTAGAATCTCTTAACTCGAGCGGGTACCGCTTGTTGTTAAGAGATCGTTTGTGTTATACAACCTGAGTCCTACTGGTGCTGGGGTCGTTCTCGTAGATATTTCTTGATTTCGTCACTGTAGCTGAAAAGAATCATTAGACAGGCGAGACGGATGATAGGTTCGTCGATACTTATTTATTCATGACCAACCATTAACACATGAACAACAGAGAAAGAGTTACTGTGGCGTGCTTTCGCCACTGGACCATTGATGAATTATTTCATGTTTCGATATCAAAGAATGGACCCAGAATCTATCGAAACACGGTCTTTTATACCCAGAGCCGGTGTACGCCTTTTTAGGGGTACACATGCCCTGGGGACCGTGCATCGACGGGTATCCATCCGCCGATACCGGAATCTGAATGTGTCTTGCAGCTTTGGGGTCTCCAAGAGGGAAGGAGAGGGCGGAAATCCGTCAATTACGTCCCCAGAGACCCCCAGGCTAGGGGAGGGACAAAACGGCGAAATACAGGGTGTCACAAAATGGACATGTCGATTTATAAATAAATAGATAAAATTTTTATTGTTTTAATGTTTCAATAAACTACAACTGCTGTATAACAAAAAAGAATGTTGTCCTATTCTCTTCATTCGAAACATAGGCTCTCCTCCTACACATTGCAAGTGGTGTTGGTTGCTGTGGCACCACACTTTTACAACAACTATTTAAGTAATGTGACCCCAGCTTAAGACTATATTTATGACAAGATGGGGACAGATAAAGTAAGTAACAGCCGGTAACATTCCAAAAGCATATAAACTAACATAAGAAAGAAAGAAAAAAAGGCAGCTGTTTGGTTCCTCCAATGAACACCAACAGAAATGGGAAGAAATATCTATAAAAATCGATCCAATTCGAGAGCAGCGAATGTCAAACGGAATAAGCAACCTGAAATGACAATGACACAGTTCCCAACGTTGAATGGGTGTTCAAACCAATGGCGTTGAATAATGCTTTTCGATTAAGCTTAGAACTGATGCATGGGAATATGGAGAGAAGAAGCAGAAAAAAATAGATAACTTTCTTTCCCTATCTTACGCTTTAATAATCATCATAGTAATAATGGGTAATGACCCAGTAACCCACATTCTTCATCATCATCATCATCATCATCATCATGGGACCATCATTTACAGCATCCGATATACTGTATATATTGTACGCATAAAATGTGCATCACTGATTCAGACACACAATACACACATAAAACTGAAACCCCATTCTGAAATTCGATTACCGTTTTTTTTGGTCCTTTTTACTATTCTTTGAAATTACATTTCACTGCTACAATAGAAAGAAATATTGGAAAATATAATTCAAACGGGAAATCGTGTCAAACGAAAGAAAAATTACCCATTTTTTTCTTTCTAATCTTAAGTGACTTAACATATAAAAAATGAGAGAAATTTAGAAATCCTAAGATGCAGAATCCGTTAGAAATTACATTATTAATGGTACAAGTTTTCTACATATTTCTGTTAATTCTTTGAAGTTAAAAACAGATTTATGCAAATTTCTTTTAGGTTTTAACACTGCACTTCGCCTGCTGCAATTGGAATCCTGTTCCTCTAACACAGGCCTTGTTAACTGCTTGAAGAGTCGTTTTTTCAAATTCACACTAAAAAATCCTATAAATTAGTTTTCTATAAATTTCTAAACGTTTTACAATTTACTGCAAAATTTCTGCAATTTTTTGTACTTATTTTGACAGTTTATATTCACTTTTTCTTAAAGTTCTTTTTTACAAATTAATGTAAATTTATAAAAATGTAAAATTGTAAAATGTAAAATTTGTAAAACTATGTAAAACTATGTAAAATTTTGGTGTCAGCTTTCTACAAGTTTCCTTACAATTTTTGCTGTTTTTTTAAATAATTTTCTTAACATTCATGATGTTTTCTGCACATTTTTGAAAATGTCCTTTTTTTTTCTTCGAATTTTTAAAAGTTCTTAATTTTTTTTTTCAATTTTCCGCAAGTTTCCAGTTTTTGCTATTTCTTGCAAATTTCGTTAAAATTTTTAATGTTTTCTGCAGATTTCTGAGGTTAATTTTTATATTTATATTGGCTGTTTGCAATACATTTTCATAAGTTTCTTTGCAGTTTTGGAGCAATTAGCTTTTGAGTTTTCTTTAATTTCTGCCTTTTTTTAGAAAGTTTCTCTTTAACTTTTAAACACAGAAAAATACAAACTTAAAACAAAAATGGCCATATCCTCTTTAATGAGAAACGTCATTTTTGCATCCGTTGATTTTTGTAATGGGTTTGTTCACCAGCATCAGCAGCAGCATTACAAACGCAAAACATGCAAAAGAAAGAAACTCAAAAGAGAAGTGCATCAACATCAGTACTCCCCCCCCCCACCAAATATACCTCCCTTTAATATGGAAAAGAATTTGTCAATGCGTGATTTCAAGTAGAAATTTATGACCAAAGACACTAAAGTGCTTTTTGCTACCATGCATGGCCAACTCAAATACACGTTATATGTTATAGTATAAAAATTGAGTAAAACATAGACATTATACTTGAGTAATACTCAATACCTGAAAAAGAAAAAAAAAACACAAGTATCCCTCTTGCTTGAAGAAGGGCTATCGTGATAGATATAAAAATATACTTTCATTGCAGTATGTTATGATAGGATTACATCCTTTTACATTATAGTTTACCCATCAAGCAATAAATTCAAGTGGAAAAGGAACACTTCTAAAATAACAGAACGACCCCATATAGCAAACATACAGATTCAACATATATACTCTATAATAAAAAGGAACCATTAAATAGCATTTCTAGTGACTAAAATAATAAAGTAACTTTGGCAATTGAGGATATGTTTAAATTAAAAGTTTGGTAATAAACTTCAATTGCGTCATAAATACACGCAATAACGGCGTGCAACGAAAATACAGGGTGCCCTAAAAGCCAGGGCATAATTTGGTGAAATAAGATGAATTTCAAACAAATATATTCCCGACATGATTATATGTATAATTTTATACAAAATAAAAGGCTTAAATCGAAAAAAAAAAAAACAATTCTCAAAACATTCATTATTACTTTGAACATCAGTATCTCGGCAAATTTCAAAGCAATCAGCTTGCATTGGGGAACACTTTTGCGAGCATTTCAGAAGCTATTTTCGTATTATAGATTTGAAAATAAAATTAATAAAAATTATAAGAACCATTGTAACACATTGCAAATACTTCTATTTTGTATGAAAAAATACATATACTAATAGCATTAAGAAATTCATTTGAAATCCACCCTATTTCACCAAAATATGAAGGAACTTTTGGGACCTCTCTACTATAAATCAAAATGGAGGTTAAACCAGGGGTTACGCAAAAAAAATTGCAGTGCACCATCACACACCATATGGTTTATAAGCTCAAAATGTGCGAATTTATTCAATAATATGGTGTGTGTGTGTGTCTTAACTCAACAGTAATCTGTATTGAAGTAACTTTCAATACTTAATGATGTTCACAATAGCAACAACCCAATATGATCATTGTAACAAAGTCCCAAAAATTCAAGCTGAATTCTTATTGAATGCAATAACGTTTGCACAACAAAACTTGTATTACACTGTTGTATTATCTAGAAAACAAACATCCATGTTCCACATGGTCTTCTGTAGCATTGTGCACTACACTTGACGACAATTTGTTGAGTAGTGTGACTCCAACCAAATTGACACATGTTCATTCATGGTGTTATAAATTAAGTATTTGCGTTACATGTTATTTAATCTTCAAGAACCACAGTGATACAGGGTGTACTACACTTTTATTTTAAAATCTTTTTATCATTTTTTTTTTACTTAACAAACAATATTCCAACACTTAATGTTTCTTTGAGTGTTAAAAAAGTGCAAACTAACAAAGTTTACAACTCTGTTCTCAATATTGAATCCTCAAATTTCTCTACTTGATTATAAACATGGATGTGTGTCAAAAACAAAACCTGAAGCCAGCTGTGAATACTAACTATTGACACAATTTGAAAAAAAAAAGTAAAAGAATGTTATGTTGCTAAACTGGCAGTTGTTTAAAACAGATGCTTTACAAATACAAGGAAAAAAACATCATTCACAAACTGAAAAAAAAATTGCAAAAACATTACCATAAGAAGTGCTTTAAACTATTTTTTTTTTGGTTTATACAACCAACTTTAAAGTATTTTCCTCATAGTAACTAACAAACAATACTCAAGTACGCCATATGTAACGCCATAATAACATTGGCTCAAATAAGACTTCGTAGGTGTAATAACATTGCCAAATTTCAACAATGGGAATCTCTTTTCTATTGGGTCAACAAACACATTACCCATGTGTGCCATTTGATTTAAACGACTTTTGAGACTATTTTTTTTGTTGGTTGACCAACTCGGAACTCTTATTTTCTACTCACGTGGATTGTCTGTGTCAAACAGAACAATGTCACTGTGGTTAGAACTGCCGTAATTCGTGATTGCCGTGACGTGAAGACGATAACGAGTTCCAGGCCTCAGTGTGTCCAATAGAATGGCACGTTTGTCACCATCAGCTCTCTGTATAAAGTCGTATCTATTTAATAAAAAAAAATTAAACAAAAAAACATTGTAATATATTAAATAACATTACTGTGGTTTTAAAGTGTGCCTCTCAAACTCTGATTATTCTGTGTTTCAGGTACAAAATGAAGTGCAATTTCAGTGGTTTTTTAGAAAGTAGAAAGGTAGATCGACCAATTAAGGGTATTTTCATGTTGATATCTTTTAAAATAAGCTTTTTATGTGAGCTTAAAAATGACTCAACTTTTAAGAAGTCAATATTTTTTAATTTTTGTTTATAAAACATTTATTTTACAAGATATCAACATAAAAATACCCTTAAATGATCGAGTCTTGAGTTACCCTTCTAGTTTCTTTTTATTTCGATCCTGAAAGACAGATTAATCAGACTTTGTAAATCAACTGTTCATAAAAAATGCTCATTAAAATTCAAGAAAAGCCTTAATTCGTGCATGTTAGGCATTCATTAAAAAATCTCAAACACTCATACTTCACTAAATTTGGTATTTGAATATGAATTTGAATAATTATTCTGAAAGCAGCCCAGAAGTCATACGACAGAAGGGCAAATCTATCCAATTACCGGTACAACATTAGAAACGAATGTTCAAACCAACCAATAGAATAATTTTGAGTGAATTATAAAGTCTTGAAACTAGAAGTGGACTTTGGTATGTCAGACGTAAGTTTGTATGTAAAATACACTAATATAGTCCTAAGTAGCTTTTAACTTAACTCACACCACATATTTACATTTTCTTTCCAAAAGTTGAAGACGCCTGTTAACACCTGAGTGTGACTCAACACTAACGCATTTTAAGGAGAAAAGCTTGAGTGTTGAATTATACTCAGTCCATACCAGCTTGAACTCTTTACATAAACCATGCAACTACTTTACCTTCCACCAGAATAACGCATCACTGAAAATTACTTTCTACTGATGAATATTTGTTAGAAGAAATTTTCAACATTTTTTTCTGCATTGCATTGCATAGTAACAGGACTGTTTTACATAAAATGCGTTTTGGGGATGATTCACACATGTAAAAAAAAATTCCACTGATAAAAAGAATTTATCTAATTTGAATAATCCTATACTATTTTATCTAGCTACTGAATGTATGCAGAAGAAAAAAATGGTGAAATTGCTTCATGTTACACTAAATTACATGCTATCAACCAATAGGAAGGCGTCTTTATGGTTTGCTCTCCTATTCTTTCTCCAATTTTTTATGAACTCAACAATGTCCTTGAAAGAACACCCGAGATATAAATGAAACTTTATTCCGATTTACTTCTATTTCTAATTTTTTTCTGCATGTGTGACCTTCTCTTAGGAAAAAAAATTACATACACTGATTTTTCAGCATATGTGATTCTCACTCTAAGGAAAGGCTCACAAATGCTGAAAAAATCTCATTGAATTTCACTTTGTAGGACAAAACCCACAGGAATATTACTGAATCATTATTTTGATTTATTTCTATTTTCTGCTTCTTTTCCTGCATGTGTGAACCATCAGCCTATAAAAGTTTCAACAAAAACATGATAGCATTTTAAAATAAACTTGCGTACTAAATTTTGATCTTTTATTATTCAAAACAATGCTAATTTTGTTACGTTATGACTTATTGAAATATAGGCGTTTAAGATGAAACACACTGTAATATTTTGTACACACATGAGTTAAATGTATTCAAATTAAATGTGTTTAAGTGAATTATACGGAATCCGGTTAAGGACATGAACCAAATACAAATTGGACTTTATTATTAATATTTTAAATTGAAATACTAAATCAATATTTTGTCAATAGTGTATACATTATATTTAAGTATTAACTCAATATTTTAAGATTATTAACTGAATAAAATTGAATTCGATACATTGTTTGTTTGCCCTTCACGGGGCTCTGTAGATTACATTTATTATTTGAATGCATTTAACTGTGTATGTGTGTACAAGGTATTAGACATTTTAACTCTGAGACTAAGATTAAGCTAGAATAACTTAAAGCTTGAAGTCAAATTTACAAAGTAGTCCACTAATTCACTCCTAGAACGTGTTTCCCCACATATGTGACCTATATATGTCACTAAAGAAGATTGTGTATACAATGCCAAACTTGGTACTTAGTAAGACAACTGTCAAATAACAACAAAAATTTCTTCCTCTCATAGAACACAAGAGGTTTATATAATAGTGATCCACATATGTACAGTACATATATATGGAAAAGTGAGGTTGGTATATGTTTCTGACCAAAATTACACCAAAAATCCCTCTGAGAGGCTAGTAAATTAAAAGTGTAAACGACAGCACCACTCTATCACTTTATATTACTCAATTTTCCACGTCCCCTCACATGTCAACATAAAAGTTCAATACACACTCACACATACTGTATAGACAGTATAGTAAAAGAGACGTATGACTGAAAATAGACATGTTAAATTGAGGAGAGGCTGAAGATCACAAAGAAGTTGGATGGATCCATGGCCGAATCTAATTTGTCACCAACTCAGCTCAAGTTAACAGCAGAGCTATCCATTTAACTAATCAATACAACAATTTTACTTACACATATTAAACCTCCTCCCATTATTAATTTGTCTTATAATAAAAACCATGGAGTTTTAAAGAGGTGGCATATATCATTAAGGAACCCAGAATCCACTCACAAAAAGGGCAAACAGTTATCAGAAATTATGTTGTCATAGTGATGATAATGATGATGATGATGATGATCATCATCATCATCATCATAATCATTGTTCATCAGTGAACGGCTAAGATTTCTAATAATAAAAAAAACGCTTTCTTTCCTTTCCATTTCCTCTCTCAATACAGAACTGAGTATTATTTTGCACCATAAGATAGATAAGAAGACCATAAAACAACAAGCAAAATCACAAATCCAAATTAATTACAGACATTTCTTAGTAGAGATACGTGAAAAAGTTCAGATTTGAAGTTTAAATTGGGAACAAAATCGACTATTAGCTGAAAGTTGTCCATTTTAGATGTACGCTCATAAATAGTATAGTTATATTGAATAAATTCTACACAAATTTATTTTGTTTCAAATTGTATCAGTTTTTGCTGTCTCACTACTCATAATACAGTTATATTTAACATGCAAAATAATGTCAAAAATCTATGCAACTTCACTGGCATAAGCCTTATAATCTTATTCATTATTCATTAATGAGCAAAAAATATATATTTCCTGTCACAACAGCCTAATTTTTGTATAAAATATCACTTCATCAATGTGTTTTTATAAATACATTGTCAGAAAATTTGCTTCTGCAACAATAATATAACATACAATACTTTGTTAGCAGTGATTGCCGTTCTTCAGGCGAAAGCACGAATTAAAAGATAATTCATTGAAGTGTTTGATAAATCTGATTTTAAGCTTCACAACAATAATAGCGCACACAACACATGATTATCATTCAAAAATACAAATCAATATTACTAAGTAAAAAAAAATCTAATCATAATCATCATGTTGCCATTCAACCTCACATCCTAATCGTTAGAAATTATTAAATTAAATAATATCCTCAGGAGAAAAAAAATTCTAGCAATAATTCATGAGTGTAATTTGAATAATCTTTGATAATTATGCTTTAAAAAAACCTCAACAACTGATACCAACAACTTAATGAGTAATAAATAATAATGCATTACTGATATATTCATAAAAAAATGGTGTAAGATTTAATAAATTATGTCCCCTTAGGACATCGCTTAATGGAAACAACAACAAAAAATCGCTTTCGTAAAATTGCAACTAAAATTTTTTAAAGAAATATAATATGTAAAAACTTTTTAGTTAGTAACAAAAAATATTATATTATTGGTTGCTAAGAATATAAATTCATTAATTATTCAACAACAAAAGTTACTAGTGCCAAATTCAAACCGAATGAGTTTGTGACTGAAGTTGAAAATATTATATCATGCCACTGGCGTAGCAAATATTATTCTGAATAATTTAAATGTTATGAAATAAGAAAGTCAGAAACAAATAAATGTGAAAAAAAAACCAAAAAAAAATCGAATATACTCTCTTTAAGTCTGTATAAAAAAAATCTCAACAGTCAATGAGATCTAATCCTGGTTACAACCTACACCATTATAATTCAAAATAGATTTCTTTCTGAATAAAACTACAGGCACATCTTAAAATTCATGAATATGTTCATATTTTTTTATGAATATGAACTTAAATAGTTAGTTAAAAAAATATAGAATCATTATACATGACCCCCTTTAAGAATACAGCTATATAAAGAGTGCCCAAAAGATTAACACAGGCAGCTTATATAAGACCCTCTTCTCCACACACACTTTCTACCCTTTTCTACTTGTGTAAAATTCAAATAGTACACTACTGTATGATAGTGGCATTAGGTTCAAAATAGTAAAGTCATTATTTTGTGACGATGACTCGCAAAATAATAGGCTCTTTTACTCGGAAATAATAAGAATGCTAAATAAAAAAGTAGTAAAGCTTCAATGTATCCTGCAGTTATTTCTAATCCCACTTTATTAGAGAAACGGTTCATTTGTACACAAAGCACGTACACCAATGAAGACCAATTGGTTGTAGGTGTTATTTATCCAAATTTAGATTGAGAAAAAAAAATAGGCATAAAACTACGGCTTGTAATTGCAATATGGATAGTTGCTACCATTTTATAAAGTTCCAAAAGGGAAACAAATGATAAAGTAGTTATAGAAAACATACACATTAATAATTAAAGCTGCTGTTGTAATTAAACTTTAGAACAATTTTAAAATATTAGCTGAAAAAGTTAGCTAAATAAAGTATAAAAATAAAATGTTATGCCTGATTTCTGACAGTTCAAAATAACTCAAACTACAATAGCTATATGGTTAAATGAAACTGCTCTACAGGGTGAATTGATTTAAATCAATAATTTAAATCGTGATTGATTTTTATTAATAAAAAATAATAAAAATTAGATTTTTTTCTTTTTCTTTGTAAAAACCTTTAAGAGAAATTAAGACTTCATTATTTATTATTTATTAACTAGTATGTTATCAGCTAGAAAATAAGATACATGTATGTATTATTTACTTGAACAGTCAAAACTAAAGCTAAATTTAAAAATTACTACTTGTTCAATTGGTTCTCCTTATCTATACTATACAAACATCAATATCTACTAGATAGTGTACACTAAGGTTACCTTTGCCTTGCATTCATATTAAATAGGAGTGTAATTTGCAAGCTATAAATAGGTAACCAAAGTTACCTAAAAAAGTTAGGATTTGACATTGACAACTCTCGAGCCAAGCTTGTAGCTTGGGCGATATCTAGATTGTACAAACTAGGCATTGCACATTATTAAGGCTGTTCTGTAATGATATTGCACTTTAAAACACTTTAAAAAGTTGACTTACAAAAAAATAAGTAAAGAAAATCAAATCAAATTTTCTGGAAGAGTTCTGAACATCTGTATAATGTCAAGTATTATCAATGTTATTTTTTTTTTCTCTAAATCACATGATAGTATTTTTATATTGATTTTAGCTTGTAGGAAAAAAATATTTTAAGATGTGATGTAATATCTCCCATTGAGTCAAAATTCCATTGTACTTAGCACAAAAAAAACCGTATTACAGTGGTCAGCTTTTTTGATCTCCATTCTTTTCTATTTTGAAAACCAAACAAAATCCAAAGATGTATTTCCCTTGACAAAATGTTTTATAAGCTAATGTCGTCCATCAATTTGACATTTTCCCCAAATGTCTTTTACTCAAGTGCAAAAGACCAAAATCTCTTGTCTAGACTTTCTTTTATTGATAAATGATAAGAGACATTCAATAAAACTGATGTCACTTGACACTGATATAACCCCTTTTTATATAGAAATGCCAACTTAAAACAACAGAAATTCTTAAGAAACAGCATCAAAAAAAAATTTTTGTCTGACGCTAGAATAAAAAAAAGTTTTACCGAGAATGTGGACTTTAGCATAATACATTCAAACGTCATTTTAGAGGTGTTGAAAAAGGAAGTGCAATAAAAAAATATTTACCTGAATATAGAAACAGTTTAAACGAAAATGCTTTTCAAATGTACAATTTCCATTAGGATAGGTTTTCCATGCATTTTATATTTAAATTCCTTTCAGAGGAAATGGATAACTCCAAGAATATCAGTTAACAAGAAAAAATCTGTCTTGTCCCACGAATAAAAATCTACCTAAAATCCTTCTCTTAACACGAAATAAAATTAAAGGCTTTGTTTTCCAAATTTGTTTTGATATAGTATGTCATTTCTTACTAAAAAATATCATGGGACGGGTTTCTCGAAGTTGCTTTATTTCTGCATTATGCTTACCATACATATATGGACGTTAATGCTTAGTGGTAGGAATAAAAAGATAAATTTGACATAATAAAAAAAGGCTGCATTATATAGTGTGTTTTTGTGTCTTTTTTAATATTTTCGTCCTTTTCAGGATAGCTAATTCATATTAGTAGTACCACATATATGGCGCATACAATCCGCCTTATTGTCCATTACACGAAATGAATGTCCATTTCGCGAAATGAACATAAATTGGCCTTGATGCAAAACGCGAAATGAACATACATTTCGTGTAATGGATAATTACGCTAATAGGAGGCGACATATACATTGTGAAATATTTTTTACGCAATATTTTTTAAAACAAAATTCGTTTAACACGAAACAATATTTTGACCCCTTCCATTTCGTGTTAAACGGTTTATATATTATCTAGATATATATTATCTAAAAAATAATAAAAAAGATCTCTTAATCCCAATTTTTCTTAATATTTTCATTGTTATCACCGTAGCTAATTCATATTGCATGTCAATAAACACACTATGAAAATACGTTATTAAAAGTTTTTCTTTCAAAACAATATTCGTTTAACCTGAAACAATATTTTGGTTTCTTCCATTTCTTGTTAAATGGTTTATATATTATCTAGAATATATAATTATCTAGAAAACTTAACAGAAACATGTGAAAAATGCTGCATAAATGAAATATTTAAAGCATATTTTTAGAATTATTGATAAACTAAAATTAGAGGCCTAATAATTACAATAAAAACATTTGACTAATTAAAACACTTTAACAAAAAATGTAAACTTCGAATAAAATTTTTTTTTTAAAAAATACTTTCAATAAATATTTAATTCATATGAGTGTCGGTTATTTATCTCATACCTTTCAGTGACTGGACGATAAGCTACTTGAAAAATATTTGTGACCGTGTTGGCGAATTCGTTGCCGTCCACCCAAGTTACAACGACGGATGTGGACGAAGCTCGAATCACAGAAACGTCACGCGGTTGTTTCACTAGCGATTGGCCGTTTGAACGAGCTGCTTTCCCTACAGAAGAAGAAGAAGAAGAAGAAAAATAAAATTCCACTTAAAAATAAAACACACTCATATACATATAGAAACAAAAGAAAATCCTCCAAATAATTATTAATAAATCACTACTTATAAAAACTAAGCATAAATATATAAACATTTTGCTTTTTATTTTTTTTTTAAAATACCCATATGCTTTTTTTTTGCTTATGAAGAAATCAATAAATAAATCATTAAAATGTAAAATATATACATTTATTGTAGAAGAAAATAATGCAACAGTCGATGTGTGTCAATCTTGAGTTTATGAATGTAGTGTCAGAAAACAACATTTGAAAAAAAAAATACTAGTAGAAATTCAATGCGCATGCGTCAAGAAGAAGAACAGGGTAACAAAAGATGCGTATCTTTGTAAAAGATTGCAGATTTAACCACATCAGTTGTCATAGCAACTCAATGTTAACTTATTATCATGATTGTAGTGTATTGGTTTCGATATATACTGTATATATATAGCCCTATAAATACGTGACCCAAAGTACATATCAAACCAATAAATTATTGTGTTATCTTGAAAATTGTTGACTCAAAATTTTCTAAAGGAAAAACCACATCATTTTTTTTTTGCTCTTAAGTTCAGAACTGGATGATAATAGCAAAAAAATTATATACTCAAAAGATTTTTCAGGTTTTTTGTATGTGGTTTATGAGTGGCATTATTTCGTATCAAAGCACACACATACACACATTAGTATATATATAGGTATTTTAAATTTTTGGAGACTCTCAAGTGATTTCAATTAGGCCTAATAAAATAAAATGTATTCGATAAAAAATATGTTCATGCAAATTAGATCAATTTAATAAGTCTTATCAACCCACAATTTATTTTTTCCTGTAATGCCAACCTCATGCATGATTATGTGCATTCATTTGGTTTGCGCCTGTTGTATATTGTTAAAAAATAAAGCTAAGCTTAAAACATCGAAAGTAGTCAAAGTTTTCTATAGAAAGTCTATACAAAATGTTTAAGCTTAGCTTTGATGCTGTTTTGACTCTGTCTTAAACAGTGTTTTAGTATATGTTCATTAATCTATCTAACAATTATTAAGTAATTATTTGTATAATTACACTAGGCTAAGATTTATCTGTATGTACAAAGTTAGGCACATACTGTAATTAATAGTTTAATAAATATTTGTCATTTTGATTATTTTTCTTAATAATGTGTATGTAATGGTAAAAGTGCTCCACATTAGCTGAAAATAAAAATGGCCGACCAAAAATAATAACAAAAATTGAAAGAAAATTCTATCCAAATATGCACCAGAATGCTTAACCTTAAATAGAAAAACTTTGCTTATAAACATATTCTACAGCTTCAGAAGTGCTTAGGAACTGAACACAAAATAGAGAAAGTATACTCAGATTTAGCTGAAAAATGAACATTATGTAGCTGAAGATGAAATGTATTGTCATCAACGCCATAGACATCTATGGCCACTATGACACTTCACCTTTAGCTATAAAATTGTCATCTTTAGAGCTTACAAAATGGTCATTTTCAGGGCACAAAGGGTGGATTTAGTAGCATGCTGATGATGAAACGTAGTGTCATGGTGGCCATCTATGGCTACCATAACACTATGTTTCATATTCAGCTACAAAATTTTCATCTTCAGCGCGCCACAAAATACACCACCATAAAAAAGAAGTAAAAAAATGTAAACGCTGCAATTTAAAACATGAATATGCTATACAAAACACACACACATTTTGATATAACACAGCACACAGAAAAAAAAAGATGAACCAGATATACAATTCTCAAACAAGCACGCAAAAACGCAATTATAATTTTAAAGATCAACAAATTAATAATGATCATTACCATTTTCTGTTTATTCTGATGATTAATTATTAGTTTGTACAAACTCGTGTTTATTTTAACACAAGCTTGTACAGGCTAATAATTAATCACCATCAGTATAAACACAAAAAAAATTATATTCATCATTAATTGTGATGTGATATTAAAGAAAACGAATTTCCTACAGTTTTGTATAAGTATTTATGTAGAAAAAATGTTTATATAAATGATAAAGTCATATATCTATGGCTATATCGGAAAAGCAGAAAAACAAGCTATAATCTGCACACAAAAAAAAAACAGAAAAGTTGCCCCACCCCCCGGAAACCACATGTGGGTGCAGGCACTGCAGGCGTGTTCGGGAGGTACGCTAGCTCCATCTACCTGTCTTAAGAAAGCAAGTATCTAACCCAGTTCCTTCCTTTCTCGAACATCTGATTAAAGAATGTGTATATATAGACGTCATGTTTGCATCATGGCCTCCTCGTATTTGAGAAGAAAAAAAATGGCAAAATCAAGCACATCCGGCAATTCTTTTTTTTTTTGAAGAATGTTCTAAGAAGTGAAGCAATCGCTCTTATAGATTTTTAAATCATAAAGGAACATTCTATAGTTTCTGGTATAGATGAAAGGTATGGTAATTTAGAAACAGCTGATTTTCGAAAAACTAGAAAATGTTTTAGAAACTAGAAGAGTACCAATAGTTCAATCACTTAATGATATTTCTATGTTGTTAAATTTCAAAATATACTTTTTTTGAACAAGAATTTTAAAAAATATCGTCTGCTAAGCGTCGTCAGCTTAAAATTAGAAAATTTTCAAAATCACATAAAAAGTTTATTTTGAAAAAATAGCAACAAGAAAATACTCTTAAGTGATTGAGCAACACTTTCAAGTTTTTCTCAATTTTGCTCCTGTTAGAATAATCAGAATTCGAGTGGCGGTTATATTTTAAAACAGATGAATCCAGGGACGTAGCTGGGCACCCGCAGCCCCTGTGACCTCAGGGGGGGGCGGTGGCGTAGGAAGTTTGGAGGGCACATTTTGGGGATGTAAAGGGGCGCAATGTTTTAAGCAGCAAAAGGCGGCGGAGTTGGGGAAGGCGTAACCAAGAAATATCACTAATTTAATAAAAATGTAATATTAAAAAAATTCTTTTTAATGTAAACACAAATCTTTAAGAATTCGAAAATCTACAATAGAAATTAGAGAAATCCATTAAATATACCACCAGGAAGTAGTAAAATGTGTCTAGTATTCATGAACTGTATGTTAAAAATAACTAGATAGTGTCTTGGTTCATAACAAGAAAAGAAAAAAAGTGTTTTTTTATCTAGGTAAACACAGATGAAATCACACTTGTTTGTTGATACCCAAGACAGTGAAAACAAAGCTTAATTGAAGCATTATAGTCACACGCTATGACAGAAAACATAAAGCGATTAATTAAGATAGAACGAAAAGATTTTCAACCTTTTAATAAACATGGGCCACTTTCAAATCAAAGTCTTACAAGCTAAGAGGGATAAGTGATATTTTTATTTAAAAAAAAGTTGGTAAAGTACAACACTTTGTGAATGAAATGGTAAAGAATTTGGTGGACAAAAGAAATAAATAAAAAAGCTACTCATTGTTGCTTTATAGTCATCAACATGTAGAACTATAAAACTGACTCTAACTCAAAATTTTGAACTCAATTTACTCCGAACATAACGTTTGTTACTTATTCCTCTTGGATACTAACACCCTCAAAATGTCCCTCGAAGGCGTTGAGAAAAATAATTGTCGAATTTTAAATTAGAAATCAGTTTTTCTATAGTGAGCCACATTCTAAGGTTGAGTATCTAAAATACTCCGAGGGGAAAAACATGAGAGCCTTCATAAAACTACTACCGAAAACATTCCTCTCGAACACTATTACAGTATTATCGGCAAGCATTTAGTCCTCAACTTCACTCCTATCTCAACACACCGTTATCTCAAATAAAAACTACAGAGTGATTGGCAAGTCACGTCACCAAAAGAAAACCTGATTCAGAAAATATTCTTTTTGAATTTAAGATGGTTTCTAAACAGCTAGCTCCTTTTAGAACTCGAATAATTAAGAGGAACTGAAAAGTGTTTTAAAAACTATTTACTAGATGTATTCCTATATGGAATCACCTTCCAGAATATGTTGTTTTGTCAGCTTCTTGTAATACTATTCAGGTTAATTTGTATACTATGAATATTTCTAGTTGATGTGTGACAAAATATTTAATAATGTGATATACTCTTTTTTATTTTAAATTTACTTGTATTTTCTTTTTGTTGTTGTTTGTTTTACTTTTTTACTTTGCACTTATGTTAGATGTTGTATATGCAACCACACATATGCAAGGTACAATAAACGAATTATTATTATTATTATAAAACTTTATTTTGAAAGATATGGCCCATTCGAGCCTTTTTTGTTTAAAGTCAGTTGTTCTGTTCATTTTTAGGGGAATCTTTTACTTTTCTAGTTTTTAACAAATTGGATTTTTTTTTGTTAAAAATCACTTATAATTAGTGATAATATATTTAACAGTGAACGTTTTATGGCTTTTTAAAAACGACCACATTTAAACGTTTTTCACCAAATTTGAAATCAAATAATAATTATAATAAATTGTATGTTGAGTTATGACTTTACAATCACTCTGTATATATAGAATCTCAACACAACCAAGTCTCATTACAAAAGATGCAAAAATAAAAAGACACATGAAAACCGTTACTCGGTTTTCAATCAATAACGGATCGATACTGAAATAAAATATTCATTTCAAATCATCAACACAAGTTATAAAAATATTAATTTATGTATTACGCTAAATTGAGATTATTTATAGTAAATTTAAAATGCTAAGTGATTTCCTGTAGCAGTTGAATGCTATCAAATTTGACTGATACGCTTCGTAGAAGAACATTATGTAATTTAGACTCAAATCCAAGAAGGAAACTTTGAATTCCAACTTTAATTAATCAATTTTGACTTACATTTTCTTTTGATGTTTTGCGTTAACCAAGCCCATCTTTATTTTTTTTTTTACTAATTGTGCAGCTCAGTACGTAATGACGCTAACAGACTCACAAGCCAAAATTGACCGTGTATTTACAGCTTAAGCAGACTTACAACAACAATAATCTGACTTAGGAAAAAAATGACACACGCTGAAAAACCACCAAACAAATAAACTTTCTGTGTTCATTTGCACTCAAAGATATATGGCGCCTCATTACAAAGTGAAATTCAGTGGGATATTTTTCAGCGTGTGTGATTCTTTCCTCATTGCGTAGCAGCCTTAACCTTTGTTGGAATTTCTAAATTTCCTCGGAGGATTCAAGTTTAAGCGTCAAGTGATTTTCTTGAATTTTGACGTTATCTAATCTCATAACATTTTACTTACTGTCATACAAACTAAAATACATTTTTTATATTAAAATGCTGCTGAATAACAGCAAATAAGAAATTCAAATTTCCATTGTAAGAATTCAATAAAAGGAGAATACTTTTTTTTCTAGTTCTAATAAAATGCATTGACAAACTTTATATAAAGCAGTTGAGTGCTATGAAAATATAACTGATAGGAGAACATGGTGGAAATTTATCTACTGTCATAACAACTTACTGTCTTTCATACTAAAATATTTTTTTATCAAAAATAAAGCACATATGAATATTAGGTTTACAGTAACAAGAAATTTAAGTTTTCATTTTATGGATTCAGTAATAAAAGATAGACTTTTTTCTAGAGCTAATAAAAGGCAATGAGTGTTAGACACGTGTTTACAAAAAAGTTATGGAGTTCCAAATATAAAAAAGAACACATCCCAAAGTATGTATAGTCAAGAAAACCGTTTTTGTCATAAAAAATATTCAAATATATAAGGTTTTTGGACCGGAAATTAAAAATTCCAGATCAACAAAAGAAAAAAAAATACATTGTTAAAAATCCTGAGTCAACAGGAAGAAAAAAATATTTTAAAAATGTGAAAAATCAATTTATGAGGTTATCTATTTGCAAAAAATATATATTTATTGACCACAAATAAAAAAAGAAACGGAAGTTGTCGAGTTGCATTAACATTTAAACATAAGGTACTATATGAAACACAGCAGTGGTTTCCAAACTTTAGTTTACTCAAGAAACAGTATTATTTTGCCTGAAGAAATTGCGGTACACCAATCAAAACTCACGGCACACTAGTGCATCGCAGCGCACACTTAGCGAATCACTGACATTGAGTATAAGCAAAATAAAGCCTACACAATTCGGTTAAAAGTTAGGTGCCGGGCCATAATACATGAATAGGTCTAGCGCAGGCTCATAAGTGTAAGTTTGTGGGTTATACTTAAGTTTATTAAGAGGTAATTAAATAAAAAAAAATAATTGGCATTTTTATTTATTAATCAAAGGGGGGAAAACGTGTTAATGAAATAAATTAAAAAAATAAGTCTTCAATAACATTTAACTTTCAACTTTCACATAATTATAATTTTTAAAATAAAAAATAAAATTCTACACTAATTTATTTCCAAAAATTGTCCCTGGTCACATGTTGAGACGCTGTGGGCCGCATGTTATTCAGAAAACTAAATGGATGTGATTACCAAAAGTCATCAACTTGTTACCCAGAACAATAAATCTCAACCATTGAGTCACAATGAAAAAAAGTTATTGAACCTAAATTTTTCATTTAAACCAGCAATAGTTATTATTTCTATTTGTTCCTTTGTAACATTAAGAATAAAAACGCATTTATGCATGTTAAAGTTATTTTTTATTTAAATTTGAGTATAAACACATTAGTTTATATTTAGGACAATATTGATGTTATTTATGGGTCCGGTAAAAGGCTATCGACGCAACATACTGTGACTCAACATAATGTTCTTATGAATGGTCATTTTTATGAAATAAAACTGAAAATGGTTGGTTTCATTAGTAATGAATAATTACGAGCCACACATTCTGCTATTTATCGATTTATTAAATTGTGTAATGTCACGTCCATATAGAGTTACATGAACGTGACGTCACATTGTTCAATAAATCGATGAATAACAAACAGACTATGCGCAGTGTGTGCATGCAGTAGTTGTGTAATGTTCTCATACTTTTTTTTTTGACGAAACTTAGAAAAAAATTCGAAGTTTTATTTACTTAATTGTGCTAAAATTAGCTTATGATGTCCAATATTTTCTTAAGTAAACTGCTAATGGCAATTTAAAAATGATTAAATTTTATCTGTTATCTTGCCAATGTTTGTTGAAAAATATAATTTAATATTAATTTTCAAATTGGCAAAAGAGGTTTCTAAAAAAGTTAACATTTTGACATCTTTTTTAAAAAATGAGTTAGCTAATTAGCTAATTAGCGTATGAGGAACTTTAAAAGTAAAGGCAATATTTAAATAATTTTTGAAAGTTGTGCAAATGATACGTGAAATGCAATGGAGGTAAGTTTACTGTTAAAAGCACCCCCCCCCCTTTTTCCTGTTACGCACCATTTTTCGTAAAATTTTCGAAAGAAAATTCCTTCCTGTAAATTAAGAAATTTTATGTGTTCATATTGCAATTTATTTTTAGTAGATCTTTAGAATTTTTATTCCTATAAAGCTTTTATGAGTTTTTTACTATCTAACTTGTTGTAAAAAAGATTCTATATAGGAATCGTAATTTTATGAAAAATGATGCATGAAAGAAAAAAGGGGTGCTTTTAACAGTATGCTCCACTGCATGGCATTTCAATTGCAAAAATAAAATTCAATTGTAAAATGTGCGAGCTAACAATAAAAATCAGAATTTTCCAATTTCGATTGTGAAATAGAAGGCACAATAATAATAATAATAATAATAATAATAATAATAATAATAATAATAATAATAATAATAATAATAAAAATATTAATAATAATAATAATAATAATAATAATAATAATAATAATAATAATAATAATAATAATAATAATAATAATAATAATAATAATATTAATAATAATAATAATAATAATAATAATAATAATAATAATAATAATGATAATAATAATAATAATAATAATAATAATAATAATAATAATAATAATAATAATAATAATAATAATAATAATAATATATATTAACAAGCTCACTTTGCCTACAAACAAAACAGCTTTAAATGAAAAACAAAAATGAAAACATGTCCACATTTTAGTGTGATCTAAATGAAGTTCGGACAATTTCCTAATGAGCCCAATTCGTTCATGTTAGTTCGTTGACCTGTGCTAAAACGACCATCCAAACACATGACATAAAAGCACGGTCGACATAAAGAGAAGAGATTTCAATCTTGTTCTTTATGTGTGCTCAAACTTAACATTGTCCATGTCAGTGACAAATGTTTTTTTTTCCATCTACACAGGGAACTCAATTTTGAAAACAAATAAAAAGAAACTCAACAAAGTAAAAATAAAATTCTTATAATACTATTAAACCTGGCTCACACATAGATTTAAAAAAGCAGAAAACACAGCTAAAAATCCAAAATCCAAATAGGTTTTCTCTACAGTTCTGCTTCGCTTTGCGTTCAAAGGATTTTCACACATTACAACAGAAAATACTTGAAAAACACTTTTTAGTTTAAAAATGGGAAAAAATATAGAAGGGGAGGAGCCATAATTTCATATTTTTTTTGCCTACTTTCTGCCAAATAAATAACATTTTCAGTCGCATTTTCAGTAGGCATTTTCTGCATGTAGGACCTTGGCCCAAGTCTATATATTACAGGCACACTGAATTTAACAAGAAAGAACAAAAACAATTACAAACTAGAGATAGAGAGAGAGAGAGAATGTTGTTGTAAGCAAAACTACTCGCAATTTGGTTACATTAAAGGGGTAGGCCAATTAAAAAATATTGATTAACTAGATTGACACAATCTTGTTTCATTCTCATTGAAAGTTTGTGATCTGTATTATTGATTTATGACAGACCTTATGTATGTGCAATAAATAATGTAAGAAAAATGTGACCAACATTTTCAGTGGTCACACATGCATCAATCATACATAAGTTTATCGAACAATCGCCAATGACAACACAACACTAAGAGTGATAGTGTGTCTTTCTGTTCATGTGTGCTTACTTTTCCACATTTGCACCAAAAGGTGCAATTGTTGGCTATATGATTGTGTGTTTATATGTCAGAACTTGCGTCATTCTGATGTGATTTGTTTGTGCACGTATTATTGTTTGCATGTTCGTTTTGTGATGTTTTACCACACTGAGTGTGTTTTATTAAGATATTCGTTTGTGCTATTGTACACGTTTTGTGTAGCCTATCTGTGTATGACGAGGGTGTGTGCCATAAACAGGGGCCATAACAAGGGTATGCCAGGCCCTGGTCCAAAATATTTGGCAGGGACTACACATAACATCACAAATAATTAAAATTTTCAATTTTTTATAATTATTTGTAGTTTCGATTTGTAACTCTTATTAATTAGAAAATTAATCTTAAATGTATAAAACATTACAATACATCGAATAAAAATTTGTAAATTATAAAATGTCCCACAACAAACTTTATAAATTTGTATTGTAAATTTTTGTTAAGTATTTTATTTAATCATTTGGGCCTCTTTTGATTAAACGTCCTGCATGGCATCGAGGAATAGTAAATCCACTACATGGACATAATGCACCTCGGCTGGAAGAGTGGCACAACTAAAAAAAAAACACTTTTTTGGGAAAATGAGTTTAAAGTTGCACCTTTTTCTATCTCAATCTATTGTAGGGGAGCTAAATAAACCAATATTGTGAATAGTTAAAACAGTTCTTGCACTTGAAAAGCTCAGCAAAGTAAGCATTGAATCTGCACTTATTTTCCTCAAAAAAAGTATTTTCTTGAGTTGTGTCACTCTTCCAGCCGAGGTGCGATAAGTGCTTGTGGATGTGTGTTTGTGTGACATGTGTGTTTGTGCTGGTGTCCTTTTTTGTTGCTCTTTTCTGCTGGGTTCCTTTTTATTCGTGCGTGTCTCTATGTGCGTTAGCTTTATCCGCAGACATGAGCATGTGTTTTGTGTGTTATCTTTGTGATGTGCGTGTGTATCTATTGATATAAAAAAAAAAATTATTTAAGGCACCGCAAAGAAGAGGTTTTTGACGTCACTCACTTTCACCCACTTCACCTGTGTATACGGATACCATTCCTTAAAATAACATAAAATTTGTACTTAAAACAAAGAACCCAGTACAACCTATAAAAAATTCACAAACACACACACTCACTCATACACGGACAAACCACCAAACAAACCATTCAAAAACTGTTGTCCAGCTATCACGCCATAAAAACTGACCCAAACAATCACCAAACTCCCACTCCCACTCTCTCTCTCTCTCTCTCTCTCTCTCTAACTATTAGTCTATAATCACTCTTTCTCAAGGTTAAAGAACAAGTCTAAAAACATAACGATACTGGCACTTAACTTACAATGTCAAGTACAAACTACATTATCTTTACTTTACTTCTTATCCGATCAATTGTAATTTATAAAATTGCATACAGACATAATAAATAGAACCCCCTGCAAAGAACCGCCCTTTGTGACCATATGGTTTTACTTGTTTTCAATAATTAATAATTATAGATCGGTTAACGATGGTACAGTAAAAACCATTATTATGTATGTAAGCAGGGAGGGAGTCTTAAAAATGAAATTGAGCAATTTTTTTTAGAAAAAAAAATTGGAAATTTTTCTTCTTAAATACTTTAAAGATTTGCATGCAATACACATGTAAGAAGAAGAAGAAGAAGAAAATCGATATTTTTTTATTTAGTGTGAGACAAACTTTTAGTCACACAGACACATTTCTATTCTCTGGGGGAAAATCTATTCAATTTTTATGCAATAGTAGACATAAAATAAATCTGTACTATCTAGCCCTAAAGCTCCACTTGTAAATTCTACTTTTCCTACTGAGAATGAAAGAAATTTTTTTTTCTATCATAAAAGTTGGAATAATATCTTCAATGCAATTATTATTCTAGTAAATTGCATATGTGTCGTGTATTCTTTTAATATTCAGTCCGAATTGGCAACTACATGCAGAGAGATGTAATTGTTATTATGATTATTCTATATAGAAAGTTATATAGGTGTCTTCAATTGCAATAACATATTTTGTTGGATCTAATATATCACACATGAAACTATATAAGTAGAAAGGTTTAAAATTTCTTATAATGGACAAAAGCCAATTGGATTCATATCAAATTGTTCTTCAATAACATAGATAGTAACATAAAAAAATATAACAATGTACGAGCTCGTACACTCATGATTGTCACACAACTTTTTTTATAATGACATATTATGAGGGATTGGGGAGAGGGGCCTTTGGAAATCATTGGCATCATTCGAGGGCCTAGTATGGGTAAAAACAAAATACAAGGCTAAGGCCAGAATTTAATTAAGAAACTTGACACTTGAATTTTCACTTCCAACAACTGATACAAGGTTCCAACATAGAAATTAAAAAAAAAATCATTCTAAAGAAAATTCTCTAAAACAAGTATTTTTCTATGTATAAACCCTGCTTATAAGGGTTCAACTTGAAGTTCAAGTGCGAAGGTTACTTCTTGAGTTTGTACTTAAGTATGCCGTATATTTACAAGCGTAGAAAATTTATGAGACTTTCACAATTTCAACTCATAAAGTTCACCAAACCGTGTTGTTACTTTTCTAATTACTAAGGCAACTATAAATGTTTTTGTTTAAAAAACAATGAAAAAGATTTAATTGATTTTTGTATACAGGGTTTGAAAATCAATAAAGCTTAAATATGTAAAAAAAATTGCAATTTAAGAAATTTTTAAAGCAATTCTTAAAGCAATTTTAAAGTAATTTTTAAGCAATTTTTAAGCAATTTTTAAGCAATTTTTAAGCAATTTTTAAGCAATTTTTAAGCAATTTTTAAGCAATTTTTAAGCAATTTTTAAGCAATTTTTAAAGCAATTTTCGAAACATTTTCGAAAAATGTTCAAAAACTTTTCAAGTATTTTAACAGGGTGGATTGATCCCTGTTTAAATCACCGATTTCAATTGCTATTTAAATCAAAAAAAATTTTTCATTAAAATGAATGTGATTTAAATCAAATAAAAAATTGAGGTTTTTCTCTTTTATGAAATTAATTTCTGGTAAGAGTGTACTTGACAGGTCAATAAACAGATTGAACCATTTGTCATGCATGGAATTTCAGTTAGTAAAACAGAAATTTATAAAATTTTAAATAAAATGAAGAAAATGTGATTTAATTTCATTTAAATAAAAAAATGATTTTTATTTAAATCAGATTTACAAATGCTCAATGCAGACTCAGAGTGAAAAGTGCTAAAAGTAATACTTCTAACGTTTGTCCAAATCTTACTCAACATCTATTTTGAATTACATGCATTTATTTAATCACAAAAATTCAGTTTTTTTGGAACAAAATGCTCTTGAGTTATCACAGGATCTACTCATTACATCACAATTGCTACAATTAAGTTTTTCATAGCATACATATACATGTACACTATGGATAATTAAAAGTAAAAAAAAAACAGTTAACTTAAATTTTACATAAACCAACCATCAAACAAACAATATACTAAAGTTCTGTTATCATTGCATTTTTTTAAAAAAAAACCCTCCTAAAAACCTCCTAAAAAGATTTCATAGTTGCAATAAAATTCTCTTTGCAATTGCAATAGTAGTTATTTGTAAATGTTATTGGCCAAAAGGGTGGGCATATGAATTTTTAGTGTTGAGTGCTTCTCTCCACTTCTGAATTAATAACTTACTTTAATTAATTCATGGCTGAACAATAGAAAGTTGCACTCCCTTCAATTTGTATAGGCTAGGTTTGTACACATCACCATGACAATAAAAAAAACCAATAAAACTGAATCTTTACTACTCCATATAATAGATGTTTATGCTTCAAAATGAAAAAGAAATATTTCTATTTTTAGTTAAGATCAATTCTTTTTTAATAGCAAAATAAACGAAATTGACCATATCCGTTTGGATGTTGGGATACTTTATGATATAAAACAAATATTTGTCTTTATGTCTAAAACTTTAAATTTCAGCATAAGAAATAATACATATATGAAGTGAAACATAAAATAGTCACAACATGTGTTGTTCAGGATGATACCTACACAGTCGGGCTTGGATTTTTACGCAATATCAAGCGAATGTTTCTCAATTTGTGTCCCAAAGGTCAATTGTGAAGTAATAATCTCGCTTAGATTAAGTCATGTTTTTTTCAATCATAAACACTGGTTAGAGGCTAGAACTCTAGTTGACAACTGGTAGTAACCAGACATCTGGCCTAACTATCATTAATAATTAGAAAAAACATAATTGCAATTGTTCTAATGATTATGATTACTTCACTTGGCACTAATTGGGCCATAAGTTAAGAATCATTTGCTGGATAATGCATAAAAATCCCAGCATTAATGATCACAATAAAGTGTAAAAGGCCATAACGGCAATTTATACAATACTTCTAAGTTCTTATTAGACGCTTCTCTTAACTTAAAAAAAATACAAAATTATGCAAAAATTACTGCCATAGTATACCAGCCAATAGTAGAACCAGGGACGAAGCTGGGGACCTGCAGCCCCCCCCCCCCCGCAGGGGTGGGGAGGGGGCGCATTTGGTTTGGAGGGCGCATTTTGAAAGTGCAAAGGGGGCGCAATGTTTTAAGCAGCCGGGGGCGGCACGGGGCGCAACCAAACCTAGCTACGCCACTGAGTACAATTGTCTTTTATATTTTGTGCATTTTAAATTTACTCATGTGTATTAAAAAATAAATAAATTATAATTCTTACAATTTAGGAAATTTTAAGCGCACTATTTTGTTTTGCGCCCCTAGGCATTTTTCTAGGTTTGCCTATTCGCAAATCCTGCTATGCTTATCTCTCAAAAATGTTTGCGTGAATGCGCGAGTGATGAAATATTTGTGTATTACAGTTAACCACGTTTAAATGAGAAAAAATTAACCATTAATCATTTAGCGACATAAAATTAAAACAGTAATTCTTGAAGTGTTTACATACTCAGCATTAGGGTTGCATTCAAAATAATGCCAAAGTGCATTGCTATGATTTTTATCACTTTTTTTTTTTAAAAAAAAGATCCATTTCGATTTGGCAGTTAATTTTGACGGCGTTTACTAGCGTTTACATGTGAAGATATCCAACTTATTACCTGGCTAAAAGATTAGTGGTTAATTTAGCTCATGTAAACGCAGTACGGGTGAGCATGTTTACATATTCCTCATTCTAGCACGGGCACACACACACAAAGGCACTCAGAACACATCGTGTGACAGACACACAGTTCTCAAGAGATGCTAGATTTCTCAATTAGGATGATTATGATGAGGATGGGGATGGTGTTGACAGTGATACAGTAAATTGGTAATGGACTAACTCCAAAACATCATCCTATCATAATAATAAAAATGGTGTTGGTGCTAGTGTTGGTTGTAACAGAAAAATCAATTGCAATAATATTTAGACAATTTTGAATTATCTATTAGATTTTAATTGTTGTTGCTACGTAAACCGTCAGAATAAGAGGAATTGGATTACATTTTTTAAATGACGCCCCAAGATGCTGTTCATTGAATTCTGTCTGCTTATTGTTTTTCTGTTCATATTGACAGTGGAAGAATTAATTTTTTGTTTATTTCTAAACTTGTTTGAATTTTTGGAAGCTAGCTGTTTTTTTTTCGCAATTCAAATTCTCAAATGTTTTTATTTTATTTTCTGCTTCAGAAACTTTGTTTAGTGTTTTTTTCTTCTGTATTCTTCTTTGTATTATTAGATTTTTCTTTACATTGTAGTTTTTTTATGGAATTCTCACTGTTACTCCAACTCAACTTACACTGAATTTAAACTGAAAGAAAAAAAAAAAGAGTTTGCAACCATCTAATTGCATTCTTCGAATGTTTTTTTTGTAAATGTTGGTATAGGACTGACTCTAGGTCCTTTTTATCATTTGCTGTACAAAACCATCAATTATCTACAAATACCATAGATACATTTTTTCCTAACATATCTTAATTAAAAGGGCCATTGTCATGTTTTTGTTATTGTAAATAATATATGATCTTCAGGTCTCTTATTGATCTAATTATATTACCTATTTTTTTAAGTAAGTTATTATTGCTTGGGGACCTAGAACGGACTGAATTTGCATACATTTCAAGTAATAGCTATCGTGAATATCTATATAACAATTTTACTATGAATAAATTAGATAATATTCCCTAAGGATATTTTAATATAGTATTTTTGTAATAATGTGAATGCTTTTTGATGCATGATGCATCGTTATTTTTACTTGGCTTTTAAGTTTTTAACTTCTTCAATATTTACATTATGTATATACAGTATGAGTGTAAGTTCATATAGTGTGTATTTGTTAGGTTGTGAAGATTTGTTTAGAAGGCACAGCTACAGGCACTCAAGCATGCCATATGTACCATAACACCCAAACGTATAGTGACAGACATGTACAATAATGTTCATAATATACACTAAATGAAATAATACAAAAAAACCTCCACGCAAAAAAGGATTACACAAAGGAACACACAGAGTCACACAAATCAACGCACAGTGTCACACAAAGGAACACGCAGTGTCACACAAAAGAACACACAGTGTGACACAAAGGAACACAGTATCACACAAAGAAACACACTGTGTTACACAAAGTGTCACACAAAGAAACACATTATGTCACACAGAGAAATGCTGTGTAACATAAAAGTGTCACAGAAACACAGTTATACACATTTACACATAGTGTAAACAAAAACAGTGATATAGGGTCTACATACACAAAACATACAAACATAGTGGTGTATTTACAAAGAATAACACACAAACATAGTAATGTATTTACACAAAGTGTCACACAAACACAGTGATGTATTTACACAGCGTCACACAAACACAGTGATATACATTCACAAAGTGCGACACAAACAACATTGACATACATTCACAAAGTATAATAAAACAGTGAGGTCCATACACACTAAGGAACACACATATACAGAGTGCACATGGAAACAGCAATTTTTTTTAAATATTACAATTTGCAAAAAAAAAAAAAAAATACAGAACATAACGAATTGAAAAAAAAAAATTAAAATACGCCTATAATATTTTTTATTGTAGCTACATAAAACCACAACTTTGAAACAAACTGCCTTTTTTATTATCATATGCATCGTCTATTCATCTGAAAGGCTTATATGAATTTTTGCACAAAAAAACCTTCTGTATATCTAAAAAAATTGCGATATAAAAATATCAAGACACCAATAAAAACTATTAAAAAGTCTAGACCACTTCTTACTAACTTCGTCATAATAATGTATAAAAATCAATTTTGTAACACGGAAGTTTTGACGGTACAAACCTCTTATTAAATTAAAAAAATACATAATTAATAAAATAAAACTACAGTATAATACATTAAATTCTTACCTATCAATGCTGCAACAAAGTCGGTTGACCACAAACATATGAATAGCAAGTAATTGAACTTGATAGACATAAAATTGTCTTTTTGCTATGATACAAACTTGATCAAGATTGAGAGGATTTCGCATGGTAGACATGCATGCAGAAAGGATCCAAATAAGCTCGGATTGAACGTGAAAAACGAGCAGCTCCTCCAGTCTTCAGACTCCGCCACACCACCACCACCACCGCCACTACCACAATACATGAAACTGAAAGAAGAAAAAGAACAGCTTCACATCACTAGGATTCATGAATTGCCGCCAAGCAACATGTATTCTTACATCACGAAAAATTCTACCAATGACAAAACAGAATTTCACTACTTTTAATATCGACCTGTTTCAATAAAGCTAAAGAAAACAAATAACAAAACAAAAGACACCCACACTAATTAGGTAATGTGAATAGTAATTGAAGCTGACAATTTGCTACGTTATTTTTTTTTAAAGATTTAATTCGAACTGAGAGCATTTTCTAAATAACAAGCCTCACATGAGAATAGAATCCTCAAGAATGATTTATGGTGTCACACACTAAGGTGTACCCATTACCACAATGCTTACACCTTAGTAGTGTTCACTTTATTCTTTCCATCTGTTTTATGCTCTGGTCAAGTCTACTTCGCTTTCAGCTCATGACTATAATTGTAAACAAGTGAGTGGTTGACACAGTCATGACACAGTATTTTTTGCCTAGAGAAATCGCAGCACAACTAATAAAACTCACAGCACACTAGGCTATCACCAGAAACCCTTATGTAAATTACTGGTTAAGTGCATAAATGTAATAGAAGTTTTGTGTAGTTTGATTTTTCTAATAGTTAAAATTTATTTGAAAATATTAAATTATATTTATACATTCAACAAAACACCCAAACTTTCATAGCAAAACCTACGGCACAGTAATGTGCCATAGCAAACCCTTTGGGAATCGCTGTAAAATTTAGACTAAATAATGATGGCCCTGCTATTATCTAAAACACCAATGTACTCCTCTTATCAAGTCAACCTTTTTCTGGAACTTTTTATAATGTATGCAGTGTGTACTTGACCAGAGCATTGTTTAATTGCTATTACAAACTCAACAGCTAATGAACTTAACTGTACATGGCAAGTGAGTCTTTCATACCTCACAAAACAATTTAATTTTGTTAATAAGATAAGAAAAAAATAGGGCAATATACCCAAAGCTCACTTAGAAGCTCCGTTCCTTTAGTGAGTAACAAATCACACAGACTTTTTAGACTGAGAACAAAGCTGAGAATCTTACCTTAACCTAAATTACCTCATAGTCTGAACCAATCTTCACAAGCTTTTCACTGAACAACCACATAATCTCTTCCAAAAAGATAAAAGTTAGCAATGTCAACCACTGAATATTAAATAATCATTAAGGTGGGACAAAACAAACAATTTAAAGATCGTGTTCAGTAAATTGGCAATTTTGTTAGAAAAACAATTTGTAGAACTTCAAATTACATAGCCCCTAGCCTCTACATTTAGGCCTATATTTGTTGAAAAATAAAAAAAGGGAAGAGGCTTGTTCTAGAGTTTGCCCACCACAAATTTCACACTCAATACTGTCTGAAAATATCAGTGTTTGGACAAATTAGCCTACTTTTAATAGTAATGAAGTACAATTACAAATAACAGATTTCAAAAAAAGAAATAATTTAACAATCAGTTTTATTTGAGTAACAACTGTGCGTCAGAGTCTTTTTATCAGACAGTCGTCCACGTTTGTCAGTGAAAACATTGTGGATCAATGAAAATAGCCTTGCTATACAAAATCAACGGATGTTAAAGTGTTCTTGTTTGTAGTTATACAAACTTTCCATCCTTTTTCCTCCACATCCGCAAATCATATACATATATGCTAATGTACATATATGTATATTAGTAGGGGCACTAGGAGCAGGAATTTAGTTGGGCTACCCATACATGAACGTCATGTTATTTTGAAGTTTTTATAGGGTTCTGATAAAATATCAATTTTATTTTTAATCCCCAGTTATCAAATTCTGCGGAATTATGTAACTTACAGATTTTTTTGTAGCTTTGTAGTACATGAAAGCCTTTCTAATTTCATTTGCGCAGCGAGGGACTTTTTTTTTATAGAAATTTCAATTTTCGTATAAATTTTGGCAATGAAGCGAGCTATAAAAAATAACAGCTTTTTCTATTTTTCTATATTTTTAAGTAGTCAAATACTCACCAGGAATAATTATAAAACAAACAAAAGTAATTGAAAAGAAATTAGAAAATTATTAAAAAGAAATTAGAAAGTAATTGAAAAAGAAATTATAAAGTAATTTGGAAGTAATTAGATTTCTAAGAAAAAAAATACAATTGCAAATTACTTGATATAAAAAAAGTAATGTAGCGAATTACTAATTACCGAATAAAGTAATTTAATTACAGTAATTCATTACTTTTGGCAAATTACTTCCAATACTAGTAAGTATCTCCATTAAAGTATTACATGTATTCATTTTTATGCTTTATTTTTAAAAGTTTCCAAGACAGTATGAAATTTTCTTAATTTTGTGATCAAAACTATTATACTCTGGTCAAGTATACGCGGCTCACAGCTCATGACAGAAAGATTAGCAATGTTAAACTGACCTCAAATGACCTAGAATGAATGAATTTAATTAAATTGTCCTTATTATCTACCACTACCTCTTTACGTCACGTTTTTCCCTTAATGTTTAATTTTAACGTTCTTGGAGTATAGTTAGCTGGAGTAGGAGGCCTATTAATTTGTAAACCTTGTAATAAAACATATTTTACTGATCATGACGTATGTGTCATACTGTGTGTAAATTAATTTGAATGCAGGCAAAATATGCATTCAAGCATTAACTTTGAAATACATTTATCATAATACGCTTGTCCTAGTTATTTGTATGACATTTGCAGAAATAAATGTCTTTCTGTATTGCATCAATTGGGCCTAGTGCCATACATAGTATACTACTACTATATTATAAACAACTTACAATACAAATTTTTTACAACCGCAAAATAGGGTAATAAAATCACGTTTTTATTCTACATCAATAGTTGAAAATGTTGACAATTTCATAAATTAAAATTCTCCACAATATGCATAAAAAAGTAGAAGTAATTTTTCTTATTTCAAAGCTCTCAGTAACTTATTGATATCGAGTAAACATTTTTTTAAAAAAAAAATGAATATCATTTTTAAAAGGCTAACGTTTCGACTTGAAATTAATCACTAGGATTCGGATTTATATGCAAAATCAATCAAATATGCTTCTCAATCTGTGGCCCAAGTGCCAATGGTGAAGTAATCATCATTATTAGAGCAACTGCAACTAGGCTCTTTCTAATCCAAAATGTGGGTTAGAGGCTAGATGTCGGGTTACTATCAGTTGTCAACTAGAATTCTAGCCTCTAACCAGTGTTTTGGATTAAAAAAACAATTGTTGGTTGATCTGAACGGGATTATTACTTCAGAATTGGCTCTCGGGCTACAGATTGAAAAACATTTACATGTACTTGATATTGCATAAAAATCCGAGCACTGTTAATCCTCAAATACTGAAAAATTATTTTACAAATCAAAACAGTAAACACTGAGATACATAGTAAAAAAGTGCAAACAAAATACCAATCAAGAGATTTTTGTGGTGATTTTTAAAGGACAGTAGCAACCATTTAGAGGCATAGGTTATAAAGGTTATAAAGCATTAAAATTATTTTAGAAAATTTGCATAAATTTCATAAAGGTATTTGACACCATTCCTTTCGTTAACAGCGTGTCGAAATGATTTTATGTAATTCATTACTTTAATATTTCATTCAAAATAGGCTATATATTTTTTATACAAAGATTTTGGCTTCATGTCAAATAATTTGGTGTTCATTCATTTTTAATTACATGTTCACAAATTTTACTATGAAAATAGTTTAATTTTTTGACTTCATTGTTATGTCAATAAACTGTTTTTGAATAATTATTTTACCTAATTTAATTGTTATGTAGTCAGGTGGCACATTTTTTTTAGAATAAATTGGAAAAAAAAGCCCAAGAATCTTTAACATAATTATAAGTTTTAATATTCAATTAAGATAAGTAACTGATTAGGAATTTTGAGAGCTCATACATGTATGTAGAAGCGTTGATCTTTAAAACAATTGATCATTTAATTTGAACTTTTGGTTGTGGATATTAAGAATGTAATACAATCTGCGGTTAACCGCGTTCTATTACTGAAGTGCCGCTTCACACGGGACACTCTTGTGTCGCCACTTTGTGTCACAACGCAGTGGTATTTGCGGCTTGCTTCACACAGAACACTTTGCGCAGCCACTAAAAAAATTGGCGACGAGTGTTCAAGCCCAACCAGGAGTGGCGAACACGGCCTGTAACTAAAATCTTCTGTTGAATTAATTAATTATTTGTGATTTAACGTGCGAAATCAATGAGGCTATAGTTGGCTGCGCCACCTATCGAAGTAGTTTTTCAGGTCTAAATACCGATTGTCTACAAATTGTGTCTTAAATAATAAATATGTTTACTTATTTTGTTTCCACCCGAGTATATATATATACCGTTTGCGTGACCACAAAATGTCTGAAATCAATTTGTAAAATAAATTTACAGATAAGACTGAAATTCGAGCAAGAATCTATTTACACAATATGAAGAAGAAAAAACACATTAAAGCTAAATAATTAACATTTAATAAAAAATAAGCGTGTCCAGATTAATCATTGAGTGTGAAAACAATGCACATTTTTCAACTTTGAATGGTGTTAAAAACATATATAAAGCGTATATACATTAGTGTTAGATTTTTAATTACTAATTAAACGATTAGCAAACTTTCTTAATAAAGTGCTCTTGTGGGCAAGAAGATGGTGACCCAGATATTTGAACTAAAAATGCATAGAAGAAGCGGATAGGCAAGAAAGGCTACAAATAGTCTGCTATTTGTTAACTCAATATTGCTAGCTCGGTTATTTAAATCAACCCACGCCACTATTGTTAGCCTATTGCATCACGTTCTCATTGGCTGCTGGAGTATTGTGATTCATGTGCCCGCTGTACATGTATGATCTGCTCAAATCTTGCAATGAATAAAAATTACCGCATTTTGTCTCTTAATATGTAGTTTTCACTAAAAAAAATTAATTACAGTTAAATAACCAAGCTAGAAATGGTTCTTCTGAGTTTCTTTTTTTAAAACACGTACCTGTTGTTAAATGATTTGTGTCACTTACGGTTAGGTTTAACTTCCTGTTAAACAGGTCTGCATTTTAGGAAGTTCTTATTTCTTATTCAGGCAAAAAATGCTCTAATTAACTGTCCACTATGTTGTCTGTAGGCTAAATTTGTTTGAACAACACACAGGAAACGACATTTAATGTTGTTATAACCACATTATGTCAATGTAGTTAACTTTTGTTCAGAAATTTAACCATGTAACCACATCTGTTTTCAGGGGGTCCCATAAGCATTTGCACATAGTGACCATCTTTTGCTTGATCTGCATAAAACGTTATCTGGGTAAAAGGAAATGATTTGCAATGAGACATTGCAAACATTTCTATGAAAAAAAAAAGGTTTTCTTTTTTCAATCAAACAAATTTTCAGAACTGCTTATAAAAGTAAATTAGTAGTTAATTGTAAATTAGAAGAAAAACGGAAAATCCACTATATTCAATTCAATTCAACTCAGTACACCTGCAATCAGCTTAAAAGCCATGTGGCAGGGGGATTGCTCCCGGTCACAAATGATAAGTAGTAATAACATTCGAGAAAAAATACCAAAAATATGCATCAGTTTCAGCCATTAAGTAGGCATGAGGGGTATTCCAATTTCAGATATACAAAAGCAAACTTAACACAGCATACAGTACATACCAAATTAATGGTTTCCAACTGATCTACGTGAAAATACTAGAGAAATGTTCTGGGGAAGGGGATCACAAAAGTCGTAAAAAATAATGTGACAGTAAGAAAATATACTTTCCTTTGTCTTCCTGTTTTGGAAATATAACCAGGAAAACACTAAGGTCTCCGAATTGACCAGCTTTCCCCCATATTCTAACACGTAAACCCATGCAATGCTTTGTTAATGACATGCAAAAATGATAGAAGTAACATTTGCTATTCTTTGTTTCATAGCCAACCATACTTACCTCTCATAAGATTATGAATATTCTTGATAACACAGTACCTTTAGTGCTACACTATCTAAACCATATATAAAAAAGTCATCTGTCAGTCACATAATTCCTTTCTCTGTTATATAACCATGCTACCATTACCTCTTCATCTTGTGTTGCAAAAAAAAAAAATTCCATACGATCTACTAACCTTTTATAAGTACAAGCTTAATATGGTTTATGAAAAACAAAAACAAATTTCTAATTTGTTTTATAAATTGACAAAAAGTATATAGCACATACTCGAGTATAATTTAACGGAAGCACACATTTCAATTAGCTGATACAAAAAATGTATTCAATACTTTAAAAAAAAATGAGCGAAAAAAAAAAATTAACAAAAAACTGTACAAAGTATGTTAGGAACATTACAACACCTTTTGGTCTCCTTCAAAATATGACGTTTTCTTTACAAAATAATAAGAATAAAATTATGCGTTTGTAATAAAGAACCAAATAAAGGCAAATATTCCATGCATATATGCATACATTGAAGAAGAAGAAGAAGAACAAGAGGAAAAAAACATGTACAAAATAGAAATGAATCATTAATTATGAGTGACATTTATACATTAGAAAGATGATTAAATGTCTGTGTAACATAGACATGCAAATATATAATTTTATATTCAGAAACAACCACAAAAAAGTATTTATATATTATAGCCTCTTATAGCAAGTGAATTTCCAATAAACTTTTCAAACGTTTACCTTTCTAATTCTTTTTCATTTAAAGGTCTGATTACAACAACTATTTACTTTCAATTGAAAATTACTACGGCTCAATTTTTTATGCAATATCAAGCAAGTGTTTCTCAATGTGTGGCCCAAGTGCCTATTATGAAGAAATCATCATCATTAGGGCTACTGCAATTATACTTTTTTCTAATAAAAAAGGTTGTTTAGAGGTTTAGATGTCTGGATACTATCAGTTATCAACAAGAGGTCTAGCCTTCTAAACAGTGTGCTGATCTAAACGGGATTGTTACTTCACAATTGACCCTTAGGGCCACATATTGAGAAATATTCGCTTGATATTGCATAAAAATCCGAGCCTTATTAATTACTGAATGGATTAACGACTTGTTTTAAAATTTCATTAAACTTATTTGATTTTTTTTAGATTAAAAACAAAAAGTTGGTGTTATTTACAAAACCCTAACGTATAATGCATTCAAATTTTTTTAAAAAATTAAAGAATTGTTAAATTTTCATTAAGCTAAATAACAACAAGTCAAGATTTTTTCTTCTTAAAAATAATAATTTAAAAAGCAATTAATATTTAAGAACACAACAAAAAAACTTAACATTGTTTGAATAATTTCTTAAAGTTATTTAGATATAAGCAGATATTTTTTTTTAAAAAAAAAGAATAAAACGTAAAGATTTACATATTTTTTTCCCTTTAAGATATGCAATAAATATTGACTATTATAAATTTCTTGTTGTTAAAACCTAAATTAATAACGCAGAATTAGAAATATCATTTAACAAATATTTGTAAAGGACTATTTGTTTTCTGTTGTTGTTGCTGTTGATATGATGAAAAATAATTGCATAAATAAAACAAAAGAATTCAAACACGTCTTCAAGGACTGTGTTTTAGTTGCCCTCAGTGTCCTTCACTCAGTAATTTGAAATGCTGAAATGTAGAAATTTCTATAAAAAAAATCTGAGGAGCCCCCTCCCTCCCTAATCATTACGAATTTATATAAGAAACCACACAAAAAAATAAAGCATTAAAAGATCGAGTGAAATTCCATTTGTTCAGTGTACCAAAAATCTATTCTGGACATAAATTGTGACAATCATTTTCAAGTAAATTTCCATTTGTAAAACATCAATTTGAAATTCAAAGTAAAGAAAAACAACCTTATTTTTTTCTCCAAATCCATCGCTTATCTTATTTCATTTTTTTTTTACTCACAAACAAAAAATCCTCAACAAACTTGTCCACTTGGAATGCTCGCGACATCTAACGGACTAAAAGCACAAATATATTAACCTAAAACAACACCAACAATTGCAACAAATTTAGTTAGAAAGAAATGAGAAGAAGAAAAAAAAAATAGTTGGAAAAAATTTAGAGTGATTAATAAAATTGCCATATGTCCTACTTTTGGCAGGATAGCTTTATCATGTTTTCATCATACGAGCTCGTACAATAGCCTATACAGTATAATATTCAAGCTACTTCAAAAACAAAAAGTTCATAGTAAATGAACGCAAAGAATATATTACGCATATAAAACTGTCCTACCAAAAGTATAACAGCTGGCATCAGGGGTAATCTATCCAAAGAAAAGAGTTAAATTAAGAAAGAATTACATTTTTTTTTTCAGATTTTTCTAAAAAAAAGGCACTGCAAATATGATTGCAAGACAAAATCTCAACGAACAGCAATATATTAGTACTGCTATATAAATATATTATATATATATTCGTAATATATGAGCATGCATTCAGATTGGATAACCATTAGTTAATTTTTTTTAATAATTAATGTTAAAAAGACAGTTAAACAACAAACGGAGAATTAACAAAACAGTTATTATACTTTGAAAAACTGTTACGAGGTGTTTGTTAGATAATCTATATATAAGCAAACAACAACAGTAACCGTTTTGTTTTATTCTATGTGTATTTCTTTACGAATAAAATATTTCACTTCAATATTCAACGTTAATACGTTCAAGAGTGAATAAAGAAGAAAAATGGAGGTGAAAAGGACCCTTTACTAATTCATTCACAACATTTAAATAATTTTACGTTTACCAACTCTGATCACTCACAAAAAAAAAGAACCTCACCACAAAAACTTTTTGGCACACACCACACACACACAACAAAAACTCAATCACAAACACACAAACGTATTTTATCCAAACTGTCACATCCAAACTACGAATGGAACGAATGTTTTTCTTTGGCAGAGAGATAATGTCAGTAACGTTTTAAGCTTCAATCACAAAAATCTTTCATTTTTTCGTATTTCAATGGCCACCTTCGAAATAACAAAATGCCAAATCCTCGAAATTGACTAATATTTGCTATAATATGCAAGAACAACAACCATTTGTTTTTTTATCTTTTATATGGTAGCTGCCATATACAGAATAAGTATATTATATGTTTTTATATATATATAAAAAGCAATTAATTGTAATTTTTTTGAAAGAAATATCTTTTAACATTTGTCTTTCTGTCTATCTTTCTTTCTTTCTCACTGAGGTAGGCTACGATTTTTTGCTCTAAAACGAACGCGCGTCTGTGTATGATTTGGTGTGAAGACAGACAACAAAACTACCACACAAAGTAGTCTAATGCAATTTGAAACCTATATCCAAAAGTTAGTAAAAAAAAAAACGAGGTGCCACTTATCAGGCTCCTTGTTTGCTTTTGTGTTTGTAGGTTGACTGTGATAATCTTGAGAGATGAGATGAAGCAGAACCATCTAAAAACACCAAATAGAACACAGACATTATAAACATCGACAACCAAATTGTCTATTAGATCTTTTCAACCTTTGTATTTCATATACTAACCAGCACATTTCGGACAACATTCAGTTTCAATGACTACTTTGTTTTGACAAGTAAGAGCAGGACACTTGTGCCTCTTGCATTTTGTTTTTCCATCCTGCAATAAACAAAACAATATTACATTTCAAATGACCACCAACAGAAACAGCAGCAGCAGTAGCAACAAGAAAATAATAAACACCAACAACGACACAACCAAAAACAGCAATAATGCCATTTAAAACAAACCAAATCTACCTTAACATTTTACCTCAAAACTTCAAACTACCACCAATATGCCAACAACAATTCAAAACCACCAACAAAATCTAAAAAGAACCACCAACACAACCAACACCACCTCTAACAAAAACCTGAAAGGTAACTAACTATGCCATGACTAAAAAACCCAAACTAGTCACAACCGTCAATTACAACATAAATAATAAAACAGAAACTCCTTAACAAGAACCTCCCACAATACCAACAAAAGTTAACAATCCAAAAATACCAATAAAAATTAACTCCCAACAAATCTATGCTACCAAAAACAACCCTAATGATACCCACAACAACAAAGCCGAGTACACAATTACAACAAAATCAAACTCAACTACTGAGATTTAAGTTGAAAAAATAACAAAAACACGTCCACGCTATAAGATAAAAGCGCGCCTAATCCGAAAATCGCCACCGCAAATCGCCACCGCAAACACCCGCACTACAGTTTCACCACTTTCATCCATTCTTACAAATATACAATGAAACTACCAATAACGACAACGAAGATGTTTAAAACAACACTAAGAAAGTTATCATAAAATAATAATATTAACAAGTGTCAACAATCATAGAAACTATACCTTGCAAGCACAACGTATGCAACGGATTTCACCAAACGGTTGAACTCTGGGATGCCATTCCATACCATTTGTCATAATCTGACCACGAAATTTGCATCCTAGATGAGAAAAGCAACATTGAACACTATTTCTAATTGCCTCTAAAACGTCTCATCAAGTACTAAACCTCCTTCTGCAAGAAGTTCTGTTGGATCTTTCGTACCACCCTCATCTTGCAATTCATCCGTATTTTTTAAAGGTTTTGGTTTTGGATCTAAACGTCATCATAAATTAGAAAACAATTCAAGCAACTAAGCTACCTAAGCTGCAGTATTGGGGAGTTTTAAATACATGTATTTAAAATACTATTTTAAATACTTTATTTGTATTTAGTATTTGATATTGAAATATATCAACTAAATAATGTATTTGTATTTTGAAATTCCTTTTTATTTATAGTATTTTAGTAATTAATTACTACAAAATACTATTTAAAAAATTGTCACTTTCAATAGATGATTTTTTTTTACTTTGGCGACGAAGATTGAAGTGCCTGGAAATTTTTAACAAAGTTAAGTTGGAATGCCTTCATTACAATGAAGAAAAACGAATGTTAGACATCTAAATATTACACAAGTTTCCAAGCATCAAGGCTGCCTCCATTGAGAGGTTGTTCTCAAATAAAGCTTTGATAGCAGTTCCAAGAAGGAACAGATTAAGTGACAAAATTTTTTTAACAGTTATTACTTGCCATGACAAATATAAGATGTAATAAATATTTTAGTATTTTGTATTTTGTAATTTAAATAGAAGTAAAAATTTGTATTTCGTATTTTAATTTAAACACATTTTTATGAAACTATTTTGTATTATATTTCAAATACGTTTTAAAAGTATTTTTCCCAACACTGCTAAGCTGCATTATTCTAAATTTCTTACTTGGGCAAACTTTGCAACAAGCCATAGGATGTTCCCTATACGCCTCCTTTTCTGGACACGTCAGAGGTTTACATGTTATTCGTGGACATGTCACCTCTAATGTTGTTGCCTATTCAACAGTGACAACACGAGAGTAATTATAAATACACATAAAGTATCTCAAATAAAAATTGAACAGTGAAGAACAAACGTTGCAAGAACAAATGGCACAGTGGCTAAATCCAAACGGTGGAATATAGGGATGCCACGTAGAGCCAGCAATGTGGAATTTCTTGTCACTGTCAAAATAGCAACCTCGATTTTGGTTATTGTCCAACTGTTCCTGGTTTCCAGCATCAGCTATGAATCAGGCATTAAAAATAAATTAATCTGTTGTTACTAAAAAAAAATTCATTCTACAAGAATGTATTCGACATTCGAATAAAAAAAATAATCAAAGTTTGTGATAATTTTTCTAATTCAAAACAATAAGGAAATCTGCAAAAATTATTTTCAGAATTTATGGCAATAAATAAACATTTTATGATTGTTTTAAAATAATAAACTTTCACACTTTTACCAAATAGTAGTGGAAAACTGAAAATTACATCTTTCAATTATTACAAAATAAGTGTATTTGATGATTTCATGAAAATATTTTAGCACATTAACCTGTTATTCTATTATTTAAGATTTTTTTTAGAAATTTAAATAGTAAATGGATACTGTAAATTAATTCTCATATTTTATAATGAACAAATTTTGGAAATTTAATAAGATTTATTTTTAAAATCTCATTGAAATAATTTTACCACATTTACTTTTACTTTTTGTTTAAAAAAATCGAGTTTTTTCTACATATAAATTGCACAATGATAACTAATTTAAGACCCGAATTCACGATAACAAAAAACCATTGCTTTATAGAACATTCATGAACACGGTTTTTCTTAGAGGATTGAAACTGAAGTTTGAAAGATAAATTTCAACTTGAATTTTAATGTCCAAACTAACCATTCAAAACAAAATTCCCAGTAGCACACATTTAAAAAAATGTTGTAGTGTGCCCAAAATATAAACTTACAAAAATGAGAACCCAAATTAATCAAATGTACAGAAAAATTTACTTGTTTAATATTACTATGATACTAACGTGCACAAGTCGGACAGCAATCTCCAGGTAAAACTTTAACATCTGTACACATCAAAGGTGGGCACAACATTTCATCACAAATGACTCTCCCTCGCTATAACAACAACAACAACAACAAAATTAGATAACAATTTTTCTATAAGAAATTTTAACCTTACAAACGTTTATGAAATTCAGAGGCACAAAAGAGAATAAAATGAGAGAATGCATCACTCTACCTGACAATTGCACATGATGCAAGCATTGTTAGAAGCTGACCACTGAGTGCCCTCTTCGATAAGTCGTCCTTCGTAGATACACTTGTACGACTCGGTGCCATCTAACTGGTTACATTCTTCATCCATAAGAACATCACCAGTATGAGATGAGGCCACTTCATTTTGGTCGCTCGATGGCAAACACGAAGATGGAACATGCAACTGAGAAATACATAGTTTACACACATCTTGATTAGTCTCATCGACTCTCATGGCTTGAATATCAAATGTTGAACCTATTATCAACTCACATTTCTTACTCTTGCCCTGAGCTCATAACGACTAGTGTTGCTGCTTCCTATAAGAGTTGAATTAATGGACACTTGCAGCACAGCATTGCCAGAGTCCAAACGGGAAAGTGTCTGTTTGTCCACTTCATCGACCACATCTTCATTCTGAAAACAGCAATGTTTATCATGAAGCAGTAAAACGACGAGAACGATTTTTTTTGAAGCAATAGAAGAATTTCAAGAATTAAATAAAACAAAAAGAGTAAACATGTTTTCATAGCTAATTTTCATAACGATACTTTTAATATCATCCTGAAAATTATCTGCAGATAATTTTGATATGAAAATTATTCAAAGGTATGCCATGCATACCTTTGATTACTCGTCTAGTTTCAGATAAATTTTGAATTTGTTTCATAAACTGCTTCTGCACCATATAGAAAATATTAGGCTTTATCAGAGTTTGAAAATCAACTCTTCAAAAACATCATAAATAACAACATAGAGGTGCATTTAATTAAAAACAAATACAACAAAAAACCTCTAATCCAACGAAATCTCGATGCAAACGAAGTTCTCGTAGTGCCGAATTTCCAGTAGTAGATGCTCCATCAACAGTGTTTGCATCCAATAGTTCTACAGAGCCAACATCATCCATAATTTCTTTTCTATTTCCTCCAACTCGTTTGTTTCCCAATCCTCCGACCACCACTTCGTAATGAACGCGACATGAACTGTCCACAGCCAACCATGCTTGACCAACAGCCATTGGTTCACTCAGTGATGCTGTTTTTAGCAACAAAGGGAAATTTCCTGTATGTGCTTCGCCATAAAACCTCTGCTTGACTTGACCACGAAGATAACTAGGATTTTTTTCGGTGCCTAAAGTCAGAGACAATTCTTCGCCCATGAGCAACTCAATGTCTCGTGCACTAAGTCTGGACAGTGTGCCGTTTGCCTGATAAAAATATTACATAAATAAATATTAATCAATACACAATTGCCTTTCTACAAGCATTAAGATGATCTTGAAACCAGAGTAAATTTTCATTAGACACAGGTGTAGGAAATGACAAACTTAACTTATTAGAAACGATTTCTAAAAGAAATTTGAATAATTTCATAATGTTATTTATAAGACATTATTTTTGAAAACTCTGTTTTTATGGCAGTTTGAAAAGAAATAAAAATTACTTAGCTTAAAAAAACGAAAATTATACTCTTAAAGCTTGCATAAAACTTTTTTAAAAACATCATCAAGAAAATATTTTGAAAATATTTCATCTTTACTTCTGAAGACGTTTTTATTAGTAAAGCAAAAATTAACGAGGCTGTTTGAAGGCTTGAAGAAGTGCAAGTGCGTTCCTTTAAAATTATAATTTGGAGTTCTTCTTAAATTATAGCCTCTAAACAGTCTCACTGAATGAAAAACGCATAATGCTTTTGACCGAGGTCATAATAATATACCAAGTATCCATTACAAAATATGCAAACGAAAGATTACACTAAAATAAAACGGATGATAGTTTGTATTTCAAAAGCAATATTAAGTAGAAACAGCCTTAAAACCATATTTTAAAAGATATCAATGAAAAAATACTTTTGAAGTGATTTAGACAATCTTCTAGTTTCTAAAACACTCCTTAATAGTACTTCTGAAACACAGAGTAAATTAACTTCTTACCACGTTTTCAATTAAAATAGTTTTATAATTAATGTGTACATAAAAAAGAAATGAAGACCAAATTGAATCCATACCCATCCATCCCGATAACTTGTCGTGAGATCGTGGACGGTTCGCCAGCGTTTCTTGGACTGTGCTTCAAGTCCAACATAATTTATCAGAGTCGACACACCATCCACTTGTATCTGAAAATTAAAGCACAATTTATCATTCTTTTCAGCTGTTGTTGTTTTTTTCACCTTATACATTTCACGAATATTTACAAAGTGCATGTACATTTTATTAAAAATAATTGAAGCTTATTAAAAACCTGGATAGTAAGGTCAAAATTTATTAAAAACTAGAATAGTAAGGTCAAAGTTTATTATATACTGGAATAGATAAGTAAGATGAAAGTATTTTCACTACTACAATATCACTGAAATTTTGTCAAAAAACTTTGCCAGTTTGAAAATATAGTTTTCTTTTAACCAAAATGTAGCGAGAAATTTTAAATAAATATTTTCAAATAGCCAAAAAACGTTTATTTATAAAGATATCGTCATAAAAAAATGTTTGACTTTTTTCTTAAAGTTGCTTCTGAAAAACAAAAACAGGGTTAATTTCACTTCATACACCAATTGAGGCACCTTGAACATAACAGAACCATCTTCGGTCAAATGAAACAATGCTTGACCAGCACCGACACCAGGAGGCGAGTTACCATCACTTGCGTCCATGGTAGATAACACAGAATGAAATACTGTTTACATAAAAAGAATTAAACGTGCCTGTAAGCTACACCATTATTACGAGAAAAACACTGGAGAATCTTACCACTGCACGACACTTTGGGAGAAATGATGCCAGATAGCCGAGCTTCGGGAGAATGTTTTGGTGCAACCGACAACAACAGTTTCCCTCGCGCCATTTGACGAAAAACTCTCGGGTCGAAGTCCATCTTAAATTCTGCGGCCATGTTATCCTACACATAAAATAAAAACATTGAATTGATTATTGATTTTTCAATTCAAATTAAAAAGTTTGATACGAACCCTCATATTTTTAGCCATAACTAATGTTTCTTCAATGACATTACCATCTGCATCATCTCGTTGAATAGATTCGATACGAATGTTAACCATCGTGTCCTTTCCATCTAAAAACCAAAACAAATACAAATACAAATTACAAATTCAGCAACAACATTTTAAACTATCAAAAGTATTTACTAAATTGCTTCATTAGTAAATTTCCACAATACAGTATTATGAATTTTTCTTAAAATTCTTTCTATAAAAAAAGATTACTATAGTACTTAATCTTTTTTATAGAAACAATTTTAAGAAAAATTCATAATATTGTGACAAAATATTTTAGCACTTTCATATAAAAGTTAATTATTTAATTAATTTCAAATAAAAAAATTACATCAAATTTAGTTTTTTTTTTGTCTTTTTAAAAGTTTAAGTTTTCTTTTATAAACATCAAAATTACTGTTGCGCCACTATAATCACCTTTCTTACCCTTGTCAGCCAATAAATTATGAAAAACCACCAAAAAGTGAGAAGCACTGTTCGCACTGGCTGTCGAAATAATGGCCATTCCTCCTTGTTTTGACATTCCACCACTGTCTGTACCAGAAGGTGTTAGCAACGTGCTGAACGTTTCTAGTGTTTTAGAAACAAAAATATTATGATAACAAGTATTTATATTTAAACATTATCATTAAGTTTACAAAATAGATTCTTATTTTGCTTTTGTTCCACCGGACAGAGCCACTGCAGTGGCTAATGCTATGTTTCATTGACGTTTTTGTAAAATTTCAACGAAAAAAATGTTGTTCCGAAACAATATTAAGAAAAAAAAAATCAAATTGTTTTAAAAACTAGAATGGTAAAAAATTATGCTAAAAGTTTTTTCATGGCAATATCTTAAAAAATAAACATTTTCTGCCGGCCTGCTCTAGACAGTCTTTTTAATTAAATCAAGCATAAACTTGTTTCGCCTTAAATATCACTGATGAATTATCATGTTTGAATTAATAATATATTAAATATTGGCTAATGCAGCTTCAATACAACTTTTCACTCAATAATTTTTGTTAGAAAGAGTTGCATAAGAATTGCATAAGAATTAGGAATAGGCATTATAAATATGTTACATTGCAATTTCTTAGCTTAAGCTTGTATTGCTGCTGTCTTACTTCATGGTCTGAAAGAGCATTAACTTGCGGTTAACGTGATGTTAGCGGTTGCTTTGTTTTACTTGACTTATTTCATTTAATAGCGTGTTCAATGCAAACATAAAGAAGCACATGCCTGTCTTCACAGCGTAAAACTGGGTAACTCTTCCTCCAACGACACCATCAGGAAACGATTCGCTCGTTATACGAACATAGACTCCTTCTTGCTTTAAAAGTTTGCGATAAACTTTCGGAACCTTGGACCACACTCCGCAGATCTAAAAAAAAACAATATGAACCCAGAATAAATATTGCTTTAATATTAAAAATTACTTTAAAAGCATATAGCAGTGAGCGTGCACGTGCTGCGTAACGCCAAATACGCAATGCCAAGTGGGAGTTTATGCTCCTAATATCACGGTGTCGATTATAACAGTAAGGCGGCTTGCTTCATAGAGACCATCATTGAAAACAATGGTCTGCTGTCAGTCCGGACCACTGATATGACCACTTGATCTTCACTGACAACTAAGGCGGTGGTCGCCACCTTGTGGGCTAACTCAACCACTCATCGCCACACTGTGGTGCAAAAACGGTGGCGATGGTTTGTGTACATTAATTATCAGCTAAAAACGACAACTTTAAGGTTCTTGGCATACGAATCACTATTTAATGGTCGAGTTCGATTGAAACATGTTGTCACAGGTGGCTGAGCTGTGGTTGACAATATATTGCTATAGAAAAACACCTGATTGTTGCACACGAGCCACACGTCGACTTCATTTTGCTGTCGAACTGAACCACTAAAAAGTGGTCCCTGCGTCCTGCGTCCCTGGTCCCTGCGTCCCGTGGTGCCACAAAATAGTTTGTGTGAACCAGGCCTAAGAATGTCTTCGAACTGAGTTTTAAACAGTATTTCAAGTTGCAAAAGCTTCTTGAATGTTGTGGTTAGGCGGTTTCGGTTGCAATATTCAAAGGGTTTTTATTTTATGCCCTTTTGAATTATGCTAATTTGCTTGACCCATGTTGACGGTCTTTGACATCTAAAAGGTTCATTTTGCAAGCAACAAGTCATTTTACAAAAACATCTTTCATTCAGCTTTAGAAACAATTGTATATCTTCCTTAATATGTTCTTCAGGCATATATTGAGATATTTTTGAATTGCTGCTTGCTTTCTAAATCAATTTCTGCAACTGCAAAACAGCCAAATTGACCATGTTTCACGACAAGTGCAAAACTGACTGCACTATAGGCTTTATAAGTTGTGTGTATTTTGACGTGCCTTGTACGTTGAATTATACTGACTCATCAACCGAGCTTCATGTTCCTCTATTATGTGGCCCTTTTCATCAATGAATGCTATCATGGATGGAGATTCTGGCCTGAAATAAAATAAATGCAGTTCAGCTACTAACAATTTTTTTTTCAAACAAAATTCAACAATGGCACGTACCCAGCATACAGCACAGAGTAGTGTAAATTACGACGATGTAGTGCAAAACGAGCACTTCCAAGAGTCGGCACATGGGTTACGGGAACAGTCGGGTCTGAGGTCAACAAAGCGGCATACTCTACAAAAATAAATAACAATGAAATGTTGATTAAGAAGATTAATTTCATTTATGCAGAAATTTGCAATGCGACCATGAAATAAAATTGGAATGAATAAATCATAATAGGTTCATTTAGAAAGGGAGAGAGAGAAAGCTAGGGACAAGGAATGTGTTTTGTTGTTCGTACTTGAACTAGAAGAACAATTTCGCAAAAGTTATGTTGCAAAATAAAATTTAAAAAAAATACTAGATTCAATGAATGACAAATGTCCATGAAATGAAAGCAGTGATTAAATTACAAGCACCACGTAAAGACAGACATATGAGTGGACTGCATGGGGTTCAGCTGTCAAATGCATGTAAATTATATTATTGTACATACTAACTACTTGTACAATATGGACAATAAAATCATGAAATTTAAAAAGAGAAAGAAAGAGATAGAGAGAAAGAAGTCAAAAAGTTCAAGTTGTTCAAAATCTTAAACAAGTAAACAATAATAAAGTTTCTGAAAGTGGTTTGAAATTATTTGACAAGAATATAATTCTAAAACACACACATACACGGCAAGAAAATAAATTTCTGGTAGAAGAAAAGAGGTCGTTTAGGATTGATATTTATTGAAATATTTACTATGTTAGTATTTTTATTAGAGTCAACTACTAATCTCACATTGTCAGTCTAAGAATTGTATTTGCATTTAAATATAAAATGTGGGGGTCAGTGTAGCAAGGTGAGGCCACCACAAAATCGCCCAAATGCTGATGACCCTCAACCTTAATAAAGAAAGCAATTATTCTTGAATTAAATGCCACTTTTAGTTATTCGGCTTGCTGATTATAATTATTAAAAAAACCGGAAAAAAAATGCGTTTTTCAGTCTAAGAACTCGGTCCGAGACTAGATTTATAGTCTCTACAAGAATAGTTCTAAATGTCAGTTTAACCTATAGCCACAGAATTCTAGTTTGTAACCAGGTTCTTTGAAAAACGCATTTTCTGGTAGACTTATTGCCAAAGTAAAATGTTAGTTAGTTTGTACAATCACTAGTCAATCTGGAAAAAAAACATTCAATTTGATTATATGACTTATAAATCTCAATAACCTTTTATAGCAATGTGCACAATACCTACAATAAAAAGCCAATGTACTTAAATGTTTAATAAAAATTTTCTAGTTTGACTTGATGTTGTATGCATTCTGCACATTGCCTAAAACGCTTGATAACTGTGACAAATTGCTACCCAATTGGTAGCAGAATGTGCAGAATAATTGTGTAGAAAAAATGAATTTTTCACTTTGTTAGGTCAAAGCTGCCGCTAAAGTAATCAACTTTGACATGAAATATGCATTCAAAAATTCATGAGTTTAGTCCTCGTTTTAACTTAGCAATCATTGAGTTTGACCCTAAAAACTAAAAATTGTATTGCATTCAAGAATTGCACCCCGTTTACATGGAAGAAAAAGTAGCTTGTTGCAGTAGCTTTCCTCAAGCAAAATGTTCATTCAATAAACTACTTTTCCTTTTAGTGTATTATTTAGCTTTATTTAAATACATTGTGATGATAGCCCATTGGTAAAGCTCACACCACGACATCAAGGGCTCTAATATTAATTTCTTGCTTTAGTTAAAATCTATAATACTTTTCAAGAAAAGTACATTATAGGGTAAACTGAGTATAACGGTAGATTCCACATTATGCAAAGCTTTGTTGGAACATTATATAGATTTAGTTTTTATACATACTATCATGTTTGCAACGTGTTGTGCAATATCATTTGTTTGGGTGTTTTGTAGAGAATAGAACAATTGTATTTTTTTGTGAAGCATAAGTTGTTGCAACCAAATAATAGAAGCAATAGATTTGCAACCAATAGAAAGACATATTTCTAAGTTAAAGTCCTGCTAGAATAATGTTATTGGGATGTGCCTATAAAATGTCACTGATAATTTTGACTAGTACGCAAATTAGTGATAAGCCTCATCAGTGATTAATGAAACATCACATTGTTGAATATAATCAAATTGAACAAATAGATCTCCTTGCTATCCACTATAGAATAATTTTTTAAATGTTGCACTATAATTTGTTGAGTAATGTGAATCCACATGAAGAGTAGAATGGAGAGAAAAAAAAACCTTAAGGCAATTGTAACTAAACTGTTCCATTTGGCAGTGGACACTCATATGTCACCATAAAAAAAAACAAAAACAAATCAAGGCTACAAAACAAATTGTGTTTTCATTCAAAACTAATCAAATAAAGATTGCAACATCTCGAAATTTGCTATAATAAATATTACATAATCAGATAATTACTAGTTCTCTATGGTCTCAATAATAGATTAAAAATACAAAACTCAACAAGTTCTTGGTACTGAATGATGCAAAAGTACTAAAAAGTTGAAAAGTAAAGAAAGTTCACCTATTTAGATGAAAAAAGTAAATAGTGTTACATCTATTGTTTCATCATCAACATCATTATTATTATCATTATTATCACTATTAATATTATCAATTTATCACGCAATGATTAACTGATTATGAACTATGTATGGATAAAATTTGTCAACAGTAGCCAAATCTAATAAACATAAAAAAAACATAATAACAGTTTGAAATTGTTACAAAAGACCCCCTCAAATTTTCGGTTGCACGTACAAAACACATAAAAGTTGCGCAGTTTTTTTAATAGACTTATTATAATTTCTATTCGAGACTTATGTTCTCAAGGCAACCTCCAATACGGCGCCTTAAAAGATAGTATAACGATATGTAACAAATAAACAAATAAACGATAAAGAAATATCACATGGAAGAGGAGGGAAAAGGGAGCAAAATATGACCCAGGCTAGCATTCAAAACACATGTGGCCCATGAAACAAGGCCAGGCTCACAATTCCCAAGAGGGTTATAATAACACCAGACACATGAAACCCACAAAAACTACCAGGCCCATAAAATTTCCTATGAAGCCCATGATTTTTTTTTAAATTGAAGTCCAAACCCGAACAAGCCCATTGGATTTATGTCTGTCTAATTGACACTACATGTATAAGGTGTTAACTGTTTAAAAAAATAAGAATGCATTTGTGATTACATGCAATTGTGCACGTCACAACTGTTTAAATTCTGACCAACAACTTTTTTTTACAGTGGACAAGAAACAGGCAATAAATTTGTGCAACTAACATACTGAATAATAATGATGGTCGTCAATAGAAATCGTGTAGAAAATGTCACGAGTGTTTCCGAGAATATTTATTTTATCAAGAATGTTTAAAGTGAAATTAATGGGTTTGTAATAATAAGGTGCCATCCATAAATGATGTCAACAACAATGTTATTGCGTTGCATTGGTGAATATTGATATTATCTAAAACATGAAAAAAAAAATGGTACTATAAATGTTGACCTCAACATATAACTATGTTATGCTGACGTCATCATTACATACAGTTTCCGGTTACACACTGTAATGAGTACCAATTTATTTACTGGTAGCCATATTACAGTGTAACATAATACCTACGTTGCTACTACTCAAGTTATGCAAATGAAATAGAACACTGGAATAAAACTCTGGTTATTCAATATTTCAGAGAAACAAAGTTGTGTTCATAATATATACAGGGTGATTCAAGACTTTTTAATATGTAGTATTGAACTGATGTTTTTTTTTTAAATTACCTATAATTACTTCAAATAATAAAAGGAATATTTATTTGATAAACATTTCAATTGTTTATATATAAATGTATGTCAGAATCAAAAAGACTTAAACACTTAAGCCCGTTATACACCATCAATTATGTCTTCAATAAATATATAAATTAATTTATAAAGGTGACATTGCATGTGTTCATTAATTTAGAAGATGTTCTATTTTTCTTAAATGATCACATCTATATTAGAGCGTTTTTCAGGATCACCATGATTCTTATGTAATTTACAAAGCTATATACGATAAAAACGTTCAAATACTTTTACTTGTGTATAACCGCCGATTGATACTTATAAATTCATTTATACATTTTATTTTAAATCCAAATCATTTCCAAATCATTGAAGGAAACTGTCATCATTTAATTCACACAAATGTTTAAAACATACTAGATGGTGTAAAATGGGCTTTAGAGTAAATTTTATATTTTAACACATTTTAACAAAAATTTAATTTAGATATTTTGTTAAATATTATTGAATGACCACTTTCTTACTGTAATTGGTAGTTGGAGGACACATTTAACAAAACTTCCAGGACAAATGCTCCACATCTAAATAACTACACTTGTAAACTTGTGATGGCAAACAGTATAAAAATGAAATAAATATCAAAGTACAAAAACTTTTTTTATAAAGTAAAATACTATTGAGATTTAAAAGGGATTTCAAAACAATAACTTTATTGATGCAATTTATGAACGTCCCCATAATTTCTATAATTATATAGTAAAATATTAATATATAGGTTATATCTAAAGTCTTATGTCTAAATTTAAAAAGAAAATGGGTCATTTTTTCTATTGAAGCAAAAGAAATTTGAATCAATGAAAGCAAAAATGTATTTTTTTTTTCTACAAAGACAAAAAGTTGACATTAAAATTGGTTATCTTTGAAATATCCGACATTTTTGTATAGAAAAAAAAATGTCACCCATATGTAACCCTCACCCCACCCCCTATAAGGCCTATATATTAATAACAATTCTAGGGTGCCTTGATAAACAAAAAAAGTATTTTTCTCCAATCAGTAATTGGTTGATGGCGCCAAGAGTTGTCAAACTTCTCCATATTATCGACTCCATAAACTTTTCTTCATGAACATATTTTTCTTTTTCTGTCCTTAGGGCGCGGAGTTCATGGCGCCAGCAACCGTGTCGTACAACATTTCTAGGCATCTGTCAATCAAGACGGTTGTCATGACAACCATAAATGCAGCATCAATTTTTTTCTTCTAATTTTACCACAGAAAACACCATTTTATTAATATAAATATTATTTGCCCTTTTTTTCGATTGAAAAAAATCGTCTCAAACAGCTAACAGATTTTTTTAAAAGAATTTTGTAGTAAAGTTAACTTTCATTGGGTGTCAAATAAAGAAACAAATCAATAAATAATTAGTGAGCAATATTAGCAAAAAAAAGGACATAAACCTCGTCTTTCAAGGTAAAAAAATAACTATTTTGAAAAGTTGAAACTCAAAATAAATCTTTGAACTATTTTTTTTTTAAAAAAAACATCTAAACAAACTATTTTTATGAGGAAAAAAACACAACAAAATTAAATAGTGTTAAAAGTTAAAATAGTATAAATGTCATAGTTTCTAGCATAAAAAGCTGCAACCAGATTTAGAAGTTAAGCAAAAAACGATTCATATTTTTTAAACTATTTTTTAACAAAAATAAATAAATAAATAAATGAAAAAGGAATTATTCTTATTTTTATAAATGGGGCATCCATTTATTACATAAACAAATTTTGACTTAGCTTGCCAACAATAAATAATAAATTAGTTAGTGCAACTGCAGAAAGTGTTGCATCCTATTTGAATTATAGGACCCAACGATATGAAAATTAGACAACAAAATTTTGTTGTAATTATTTATTTTCTGCTTTTCTACTTTTACATTATAATTGGAATATATATGTAACATGTTATTCTAAGGAACTGTATAATCTGGATATAATACTGGATATTCGATTTTTTGTGTTAAACGGTTTACACTTCAGTTTTTATTTCGCATTGCCTGTTATTGCTTCTAATAATAATAGCTATTACTTACTCCAGATGTTTAATTAATGGTGCTTTTGCTATATAATATACACTTTTATTTGCATAATACAATTTTCAGCATATTTTGCATTTTAGGGGTTTATTTTCTATTTGCAAAAAAAAAACATTTTAAACAATTTTGCACATTTGTGAATTTTTATTTGCATAAAAATTTTGGTCTAAACCATAAATAATGCATCTTAAATTTCCTCATAAATAGATGCATACCATTGCATACAATATGTAAATGCTGCTGGTGTTATGAAAAGCTGACAGTCAGTCCCTACACAAAGCAACAAAAATTGTCGTTCTGAGATAAATCCAACACAATCAGAAACTGTTGTTGCCTCACAAATTTTCTTGCATACAAATTTCTGAATAAAGTACAGTGACCTTAATTAAATCCTTGTAATATATATATAGTTGGAAGTAATAAAGGCTACTAAACTTCACAAATTAATACAGACATATAATCGACCCATAAAATTTCATGTACAAACTAACTATTAAAGAGAGTCGATGTCATAAACTCGTAAGTAGACTATTTACAACAAAATACCACCCACCATCAACAACCATTGATCAATCTCATTCTCTAGCTTCTCTTCTATATTAAAATCTTTTGAAATGAGATACTTGGAGCCCTCCATAAAGCTACGTTAGAATGTAAACTGGCAATAGACCTACAAAAAAAAATTCCAAGCACAAAAAAGTCTGTCAAAAAAAAAGAAAGAAATGAATTGTATTCTCTTATATCATTGTGATAAAGTGTTGAGAGGGGTGAGGGGCAACATAGTGTCAAATTAATCCGCTTTTTCAATGCGTGCTGGGTGGCCACGGATTAATTTCTTAACCAAATTGTTATAGTGTACCTAAAAGTACACTGACTTTGTATATTCTAAAAACTGGCCAATTTGAAATTTTGATTTGAATGCAAAGCATCTTATTTTTTTTATTTTTTTTTTTTGGCTCAGCATTTCTATTCCTTCCTCTCGGACCAATTGCACTTGATACATTTTTTTTGTACGCTCAGAAAAGTGGCTAACATTTTTAATGGAAAAAAATACTGTTCAAGATTTTTTTATATATATATAAATATAGGCCTATAAAAATGAGAACACAAAAAAGAGAGACAGTCGCGCCATTCATATCATTTGCAGACAACTACCATATTACAGATTTCACTATTTAAGGCAAGAAGAATGCCTGACTGTCTAAGTTTGAGGTCCTAAAATGGCAATTCTTTAAAATCACCCGCCAATAAAACATTCATGTGGTAACTCGGATAACATTTAGTCTGTATGCAACATTGGCAATTTTTTTTTAAAGAAAAAGAGCAACTAACTAGAGCATAAAACTCTTTGTAATTATCCGTACTATGAAAATACCCGTTAAATACATCAATAAATTTCCACTTCTTTAACAATGTTTCTTTTTCTAACTACTTTTTATGCCAACTTCTTTCATAAAAAAAATTACTTAAAACAGTTTAAGATGTCTCACCAATAAATTTGATAAAACAATTCAAACTTATAAAATAAAGAACACACTTTTTTAAAACGCAAATGAAAAAGAAACCAGGTTTGTTAGGACGTGAATCTGCTAAAAATATTTTCACGAAAATATCTTTCCAGATAAGCTTTATATGGCTGAATGAAAATTATAAAATTTTAAAAATTGTAGTACATTGAGGAGCAGTACAGTTGGTTATTTTAAATACTGTATTGGATTGTAAACTTTAAGTCGTTACGTTTTTTTGCACAATTTTTATTTCAAATTAAAATTAAAAAAATTAAAACTGCGAGAAGCTTGAGAAAAACAATTCATAAAAATATGCTTTACATCATACTGTTCTAGTTTTTAACAAAACTTTAATAACTTTTATTAAAGTTAAGAGTTACGTCCAGTTATCGCGCCACCAAAGAAAGACAGAATTAAAGGCTTGTATCATACATGTATGTTGTAAAATGTAAAATTTAAAATGTGTATTATTACCTCACGATTTCTTGCAATTGTGAGAAAATCAATAAAAGTAATATATTACCTATATCAGAGTCGATGTTTTTCATCTCAAATGACGACAAGGGTTGGAGGTGGAGGCTAACATTGCTTCTAGTCAATGTTGTTCGAATATGCTGGTAGTGGAGAATATAAGATTATGTTAATTTGGACTTTGGAGCAAAGTGTCGGAACACTTTGTACTCCTATGTAATCCCCTAATAGCTAACTTCCACCTCCAACCCTCAACATCGTTTGAGATGAAATCGTTTTAAATGGGTACAACCTCAGGTTCTTGGGCTAATATGAGACAAAGCAAAGCAACAATCTTTATTAGAGGTATCCATACATTATGGTCAGTGGTCGCGCTGTTTAACGAATTAATTTGTATGTATTACCAATGGGATGACCACTTAAACAAGATTGCACCGAACATTTTCATATGAGAAACCCATACGGCATTATTAGAATTTAAACAGGAAAAGTTACATAGTTAAATTTTTGGCGCCGTTTGCTATTAGCAATGAGTCGCCAGTCAACGATTGACATTATAATATGAACAAGGTCGGACACCAAGATCAAAATCGTATCACTAATAAGCGAGAAAGTTGGACTCATTCACTTAAAATTCGGCGACAAAATATACATGTATTAAATCAGTTTTGTGGGTTGTCATAATTCAATAGGAAATTTATGACAGTGGCTGAAAAACCGGCGTCACGTCTATAAAAAAATATATATATATATATATATATATATATATATATATATATATATATATATATATATATATATATATATATATATATATAAAAAGATGTCATCAGCAATTTCAATTAAAATTATATTTAAAAAAAGAGGTTGCAGTTTGACACGCAATGTTATAGAAAGAGAGATTGCAATGAATAAATCCTGTGTGACCATAGATAATCGTTTTTCATGCCAAGTGGAAGAAGCATTTCAATAGAGCAGGTTTACATTAGTCAAAGATTTCCAACCTTTTTTAAATAATTGAGCAACTATTGAAATTCTTCTACAATGGGCTGCTTCCATTAGGTCAAACTAGAAGGTGAAAATTAATTTTGATTCGGTAGATTTTTAAAGAAAGTCGTAGGTTTATATAAAAATCTTGTACCTTAGGCGATGCACATAAAAACTAGATAATTATGTTTCTGCGAGCGAAAAGCCAAATCAGCAACCCTTTTCCATTTTGAATGCACAAACTTAAATTAACACAAAACACTCTCCACTATAAAAATACATTTTGTTTTACAATTTAGATGTATTAATCTTTAAATATATTTTGAACAACAAAATGCAACTTAATTCAAAACTTCATTTACATTTTTTCCCCATATTCAATCTATAAATCAAAATAGGTAATATTTAGTAGTCAAGTACACCGTTGTGCTACTTTAGTTCATGAGGTGAATTATGCAGCTCAGTTGTGTCAACTTCCTGTCAAGTTAATCCCTTGAGAATATGCCTAAGTGCAAATGTTAAGCGAGAATTTCTACTCCGAGCTGTCTGCCACAACTGCATCTTGGACATCCTGGGCAGTGGGCACCGGCCCATACACTGTAGGGTATGATATGATAGCTCTCAGCTAAGCATGTGCAGATTGCACACGCACATCTGGCTGTTAAGGTGACTGAATAGATATTTTTGTTTTCGCTTCTCCCTCCCCCATTCTCGGATGGCGCGCCTGCATGGCTATTATGTTCTATGGGATTTCTTTTCACTCACTTGCGGTTTTGCGAAAATTTATATTTTTTCAAGCGAACGTTTTTTCAGGAGAAACATTGCAAAAAAATTCAAAGTGTTTTAGAAACTAGACTAGTCGGTGATAATGCTAAAAGTCGTTTTCATAATGATATCTTTAAAAAATAAACGTTTTTATGCTGTTTTGAAAAGGCGAAAATATTTTTTCATGAAATGTCAATGGAAAAACTAAACTCTGAACTGTGCACCTGATGCAAGAATAAACTTGGCGCCAACTTAGTATTATCATTCTTGTTATTTTGCACTTTTAATTTCTGCGACACTGAGCTTTGCGCTTGATGTAAGAATAAATCTTGGGCCGCCTTAGTATTGTCATTTTAGTTGATTTGCGCCCTTATTTATGCGTCCCTGAGCTTTTCACTCTATAGGCCACAAATGTCTATTAGCGAGCATTTACAGGCCCATAGGTTAAAACGGCCTACTTTACATATAAATGAGAGAGAAGAGGAAGACACGCGTGCCTAAATTTAGACTCTTGGGAGGTTTTTTTTTTGTCAGGGTGTGGACCAAATGAAAAAAAAAAAATAGTGGCGGCAAAGATACAAATCTACTCTGTTGCCTACAAATCTAAAAATTTTACCAACTGAAAATTTACGATGAACATTTTGACAGGAATAAGGAAATTAGCATTTATAAATTAGGGCGTTTTGCGAGAAAATTGTCAATCTTAACGAGGAAAATGTCTTAATTTTTAATTGTGAAATAATTACTTATTCATAACATGCACAACTCGATGTGATAGAGAGAGAGAGAGAGAAAAAAAAAGAGAAAGGAAAAAAACCCTGCCTAATATAATGTGAATGATATTAATAATTTTAAGATATAGTAAGAATGGTTGAAATTTTAGAACATAATCACCAAATGCCACACAAAAATAAATTTCTTTTTCTTCTCAACGGGACTTCTTCAAGTAAAAACAAACAAATATTGTAGTTTGTGGACAAGGTCTTTTTAGACATTATTTCATGCTGTCAGTAATTGATTTACAGTTTTTCTTTCCCATAAGAAAAACCATAAAATAAAAGAAACTTTCTAACCAATGAGGTCTATATATTCTTTTATGAAGCTATATGTTTCTGAAACCTTAGACAAGTTGTTGCTAACCATAGACGAAACGATCAAAATTATAGTCATTTAAGAATCAACTTCAAGAAAAAAAAAGTTTGTTAAAAACTAGAAGAATTATTTAAAAAAATAATAAATAAAACAAACCACAAATAGCTCATTTGCAAAAGAAAGTGACACAATACAAAATAACTTCATTTTTCAGCGGAAGTTTTTGAATTAAAATTCTTTACTTATATATCGTGATTACATTTACATATAATTCGAACAATTATTAAGTGTATAGGCCTAATAATTGAGTTACACTTGTGTCGTTATTTCTGTTAATATTACTGTTACAGTACTTCATCGTGAGTCAATTTTCACAATCATCTCAAAATCGAAGATTTTTTTTACTTGTATCACAATTCAAGCAAAATTCTTTTTAAAATAAAAAAAAAGAGTTAGAGGTTACAGTTCGCTAAGTTCATCGATGCTAGTCTAGGAAATGACTAAGCAGAAAACATGTTTGGTCATTTAAAACATGTCGCCAAACGTTTCTTTAAATAAAAACACCATGAATATATTCAATCTTCTAGTGTCTAACTTTTTGCAATCCATTTAAGTTGCTTGCAAAAAAAAAATCTGACTGATTAGCATAAGGCTATGTCTATGATAATTTTAATTTTCAACAAGTACCATTAAACCCTTTTATTTTTGTAATAAAACTAAGTTATTCTGTATACTTGCATTTGTTTTAATAGAAAACAATTAGCACGGTTGATGCAATCTAATGTTAATTTTAGTAAAGAGCATTAAAATTGTCTAGCCTAACTTATGTCTTTGAGAAAAACTTCTATTCGCAAAAAAAGTTTCACCAACATCCTGGTAGTCTACAATGACATTTTTATAGTTCTGGTGATGACAACAAGACTACTGTAAAAAAACTTGCACTACTTTGGTGGCCATAATGTAATTCATAATGTTTGTCTGAGCACGGAATGTCACATATTGACTCTTGGTTAGAGAAATGTATATATATAGTTTATTACAAGAAACTACAGTAACTGAACAATTTTCAAGTAAAACGTTGTCCTATAGTAAGATCAAATAAAGACCTTGAGGTCAAAAGGTATGTCAGCACCATTTTGTAAATCCTCATTGAACTATCTTTGATAAATGACATAAAAAAACTGCAAAATTCCAAAAGAAATCTGCCTGATTTGGAGAAATGAAAATACAATTCTTAGAACTGTAGAAAGGAACACCTACTACATTCTGCAGAAATGCAGAACGCATTCTGCAGAAATGCAGAACGCATTCTGCAGTCAGAATATCTATAAGAAATGCAGAACACATTCTGCAGAAATGCGAAACACAGACATGCAGAATGCATTCTGCAGACATACAGAATGCATTCTGCAGAAATACATAACATAGTGCAGAAATACAGAATACATTCCGTGCAACTGTCAAACACAATCTGCAAAACTCAAAATTGCAGGCACCATTCCTCGAGAAAAAGATTTGTTAGTACTTATACAGTATAGAGGTTTATACTCAATAATATATTATTTATGTTAAATTTTGAACTCTTTTTTACATGAACAAATGCGCATCATTATGGCCAGGCCTTTTCTAAAGTTGTATATCTTCAAAACTTCTAGAAAAATGTATTTTTTTATGGGATTCATAGATTTTTCTAACAATACATCTTAAGCTGCATCACTGCACATTGATACATTATTTTATTGACTTTTATACTTTCTGGTTTTGACAATGCATTTTGCATGCCATACTTGGACTATATACTGACCCTATGCCATAGGGCTTAATGGCTGCTTTCAGAGTAATATTTCAAATACAAATTACATTTTCGTTCAACTCTCAAATCAAAATAAACCCAAAAAGATCTTCTTGAGAAAGGAAAAAGTGGACTAAGATAAACCTCTGAAATTTACACAACTTTTAACTTTTCATCTCTATTGGGGTAATTTCAAATTTTGGCAAACATTCAGCTATCTCTAAAAGGGCAAAAAACAAGTAAAGAAAAAATATATCTAAAAAAATGTACTGCCAAGCCCCTTATATGTAAATAACGGACAGACACGAACACATAAAATATATAGAAACATTCGTAAAAGTTATGAGACAGAACAAATTTAAAATTTTAAAAAATTAATTACTCGGCAAGTACAACCCATTCATTGAATGCCCGTTTTCAGAAATACAAGCGTTGGGGTGCAGTGAAAGCACATTTTATTTAAATTCATTATCAAAACCAACAACTAAAAAACTCAATAAAAATTCTCCAAATGCGTAGTGAATTACAGGTTCAAATGCACTGCCAGAAGAATCTTTGAATCCGATCAAACAACACGTTTTCACAGTGTTGTGTGCATTGTATGCAGAGAGTTTCCTTGCAAGATTAACGCGCATAAATTCAGTTATACCAGAAAAAAAACGACCGTTCTCAACAAATGTGAGCATGTCAGCTATCTCACACAGTCTGGAGCACCTACTCAATTTACAAAGAAGTTACTCATTTTTATTCATACGAAAAAACTAAGCACCGTGTGTCACAGTTTGTGAAGGTGCTCATAACATTAGACGATACTCCCAGTTTGTGCACTACCTCACGCATTTTATTCATAATTGGAGCACCTGCTCCAAAAGTGTGAGCAAAGAGCAGGTACTCCTCAAGTGTTATTAATTCCAGTATTAATTCTCAGTTCAAAATAATAAATCAAAAAAATAAATTAAAACAATAATTGTTACCATGTCCACCTCGTTCTCCATCATCACCGTCATACTTTCGACCAAGTTCTCCTTCATGCTGCATTCCATCTACAGAAAATAAATTCAAAGAATGTCTGTTCTTAGATATTGATACAGAGTGCACAAACATAAAAAAGTCTTTATGGCTGATCATTGACCAATATAATGTACTTACTGCTAAAGTCTTGTGGGCATGTTTTGCAACATTTTCCAGTCAGTAGAACTGGGTCATCACAAGCTGGTTCTTCACACTGACTTTTAATATTACGACAACGAACTCGTCCAACAATGCGGCGTTTCTTTTGCACCTTTTTTTAATAAAATAAATAAATAACCGTTATTAATGCCATTAAAAAATAAATTTTGAAAAGTTCTATAATTTAAAACAGAATTTATGCAAAGAACGTCATTTTAAAGCAATTTTAAAAAAAATTAATGTATCTTAAAAACTAGAATAGTAACTGAATGTGCTACAAGTATTTTCAGAATATCATCAAACTGGTTTGACACAATAAATAAGTAAAAATTAAGTGAAGAAATTTACATTTTCTTAGAAATTAACAACACGTAAAACACGTTTAAAGTTTTTTTTAATTAAATGTATGCCTCTTAAAATGGTTCATAATAGCTCATTTTCAAACTGATTATTCTGTCTTTCAAGAGCAAAATAACGAGAACCTAGATAGTGTTTTAGAAACTAGAAGGGTAGCCCACTCTCTTATGGGGAATTTTCATGTTGATATCTTTCAAAATAGACTTTTTATAGACAAAAATTTAAAAAAAAAAAATTATCATCTGCTGGTAGTTGGGTCATTTTCAAAAGCATATAAAAATAAATGAAAGATATCAACATTAAATACCTTTAAATGATTGAGCTACCAGTCTAGTTTCGAAAACACTTTCAACTTTCTCTTTATTTTGCACCTGATTTTTCAAGTGAATATTCAGAATTCTAGAAGCGTTTTGACTTTTAAATTATATATATAATATCCCAGGTCTGTGTGGGTATCTATCTATCTATCTGTGAAGTAACGCTGTACAACCATTGAAGCACATCGGAATTTATATAAATTTAAATAAATGAAGAAATGAACAGCTTTTTTTTTCTCTCAAGGTCAACTATATGTTGCACCCTTCCCATCCAAGAACCAACTGATATTAAATTGAAAAGGGGGAAAAAGGTTTATAAAGTGTAGAGGGGGAGAGAGAAACGTGGAAGGAGGAAAAAAGGTGGAGGGGTGACTGAAATTGAAATGAAAGGAGTAAAAAAAGGAAAAAACAACGCGCATGAACACAATTGCCTGTAATTTTGCTCCTGTCATTTATGACGGGTTACCCCACTAGTAATCAAAATAAACGCCACTAACTAACGAGAGCATATTCAAGAAACACTTTTTACTTAAAAGTAAATTTAAATAACTCCATTTTTAGACAGCTTTTCTTTTATTTCACGCAAAACTATTCATGTAACATAAATGTAAAACTATTTTTTTTAAAAAGGATGTTATTCTCTTTTTTTAACAAAAACAAAATATATTCATGTATGCATAGCAATATGTTTGTCTGAAAAGGACAGTACTAGGAGAAAATAACAGACACTATAAAATGAGACCCTTTTTTTCCTTTCCATGAACAGTCTTGAATGGAAAAAATAATTCTTTTGGATAGACATTTTTTCTAAAAAAAAGACGAATAAAAAGAAAAAGAGACAAATAAAAAAAAATCTGGTAGAAAAACAAACAAACAAACAATTCAGAACATTTTGTTTGTGATTGAAAGTTTGTGGGCGCCACCAAACGGCTATTCATTTTAATGGAACCCTATTAGTTTTGTAAACTTTTCAAATTTATGTTCCATGTTTTTTTTACCAGAACAATATCAACACGAATTTAAAGAGATAAAATGTGTAACTGCTCGGAAGTAATGGACATCGTTTTCCTTTCAAAATAAGTGTTTAGTAACCAAATTATCCTAATAAACAGGTCGAAACACTGTATTTTTTAGACTAACAAAAAAAGGCTCCATTGTTCTTTTTATTTACTTAAAAAAAGTTTTTTTTTCCAATAAAAAATAATACGATATTTTTTTCTCTACAATTCTTTTTTTTATGAAATAAGCTTTTCATTGAATGAAGCCGCACTATACCACTAGCTTACTAGATAACGACATGTCAAGAGTTTTATTATTTTGCATATGAAATATTTATTTAGCATTGAGTAATGCATTATTTCAGCTGCACCAGAACACATTGCAATTGTTATTGGATTTATATATTTATAAGTTTTGACAATGCATTTCACATGCTGCAATTGGACATTTGTCTCTGTGTCACAGGCCTTCTTGTCTGCTTGCAGAGTAATTTTTCAAATTCAAATTCAAAACATTAATTAATAATTACTGTACGAATGGCCTACTCTGATAATAAAAGCATAAAAAAGAGTCCATGTGGATGAGAGCAATTCTGGATCCGTGCCCATTTGGTCCATTCGTGTCCTTTTTAAAGGCAAGATGACGGCACCCCAAAAAAAATCTAAATAGCAGGCCTATGTTAATTTTGTACTTACCACCACCACCCACCATGTACATATATATTGGTACAGATCTGATAGTTACTGTCCATTCAGTATTTTCGTCATAAATATCAACTATTGTCCAAATGGTTGTTTGCTATTTTAGTGCTACTCTCACTAATGACGTCATATCACAAAGCAAAGTACATCTGTATCAAATCCAAAGTAGGCTATTTGGACAGCACTATTAAATAATACGTAAACACGTCGTGCAGACTGCATAACATGAGAATGACAATAAGGATAACTAATGTTCAGATAGCATCATCCAGTGGCAACTGGCTCTCCCACTTTAGTTTTTTCAATTTTTTTATATTAGAAAACTTAAATGTGTTTTGTTACAAAATATTCATCATACATTTTGCACAATTTTCTGAAATATTTCTAAATTTTTGTCCATTTTTTAATTGCCTGAAATTGTACAAATTTTCAAAAAAAAAATCTTCACTTTTTGAAATTTCACTCACGTACTATTAATAACATACTGACGTAATTAATGGACAGAGGCCACATTAAAAAATTGTAAAACTGTTACCTAACACTCTGCAATGTCAGCAAAGCTCAGTTATGAATTTATTATAGCTACTACAGTATAAAGAGCCTATGGCGGTTTTTTCCCCTGACTTTTGTTGCTAATGCTGCAGATCATTAGGTACTAATTAGGTATCTAATTAGAATTTAGAACTGTGGCCATGTTTCCTCTAGGTCTTTTTATAATAACACAAACGCTGGCAATACTATGTCACGGAATGAATTTAAGTCATTAACTGTTATAAAGTGAACCCTGGAGGAATTATGGATGATGGTGGTGTCCATTACTCAAGTGGCATAATGATGAAAGATGCAATGAATTGGGGGGGGGGAAAGAGAGAGGAGGTGAAACTGGGATATACAGTACATATATCCATCTATACGTACATTATATGTAAATTCTACATAAACAAGTAGTTCATATTGAAAGATATAGGAGGGGACCATTGGAGCCTGCCTGATGATAACGTGTGGCTCGAAGGTCGCCCAGAAGCATGGCGCCATCATAATTGGCACTGTTCCTAGGAAAAATCATGTTTCTAATTTTCCCTTCATCGCCCATCTCCATGGAAAAATAAAATATATACGAAGAGAAATGAATGAAAATATGCGGATGCAATGCTTTCAATGTAATGGATAAATAGATAGAGAGATGCTTTAAATTGAAATCTCTTTTGTGAAAGATCAATAGTTTCAATACCAAGAAAGAAAAAAATATATGCATTTGGAGAAATTTGGTGGAATTGTTGTAATGGAATGAGAGGATTTTACTAATGCATTGTCAGTTGAAAATATTGATTTGGAATCTTTTTAACAATTTTCTTGAATTGTGCCTTGAAATTAAATCAAAACTGACATTTTTCGTACAGAACAAACAAGATTTATCATCTGTTCATTTGCAAATGCAAATTTCGATAGCTTTGCAGGATACTTGGTGGAATAAAATTATTGAGGAGTGAGGAGTTCATAAAAATAGTAAAAAAGATTCAGCTCGTGCAGGATATACCGAAAATTAAACAGTTATTCTAGTTTTTAACAAATTTCGGAAAACGAAAATGAAAGACCTTTTGATAAAGAACATTCCTATGTCTTGAAGTCACTGTGGAACTATTTAGAAACCTATCACGTCTTGGACATTGCAAAACTGAATGCGTGGGTGTCATCATTTTCTTTATCAATACATTGCTAACCACAATTATCCTACTTGTTGACCTTTACATTAGAGACAAGTAATCTACATAAACTTCTTATTTAGGTCAAAATAATTTATATTAATGTGTACTTACTGTTGTGTACGATCATATAATTACAAAACTTCGGAAATTTGTGAACGAAAATAGCCAAATTCAAAAGGAATTGGGGATCAAAACAGGCAAAATTTGGGAAAGAAATATGGAAACATACTGGCCACAGTGTTATACTGCGGTTACATAAGGTCTAATGGTATAGCAGCACCATTATTCAGTACTCTCTAACATCCTTAAGGTGGTTGTAAAGTGTAAACTTAATTCAAACTCTGATTATTCTGTCTTTCAGGTGAAAAATACAGAAAAACTTGAATGTTTTAGAAACTAAAAGGGTAGCTCTCAATCGCTTATGGGTATTCTCATTTTGATATTCTTCAAAATAAACGTTTTATGCGATTTTGAAAATAACCGAACTAGCAGAAGATATTTTTTTTAATTTTTGACTATAAATTTTATTTAATAAAATATCAACATGAAGATATCCTTAAGTAATTCATATAACCTTCTAGTTTCTAAAATACCTTCTATTTTCGCTCTTGAAAGACAGAATAATCAAGAGTTCGAAAATCAGCTGTTATTTAAACCTTCTTAATTAGATCCAGTTGGGCACTGACGATGGATAACAACCTGAAGTGTGGGGAGACAACCATACCCCAGGAAAATCTGGACTTCAGGGCAGAGACTCACACGTGGCTGGGTTTTAATTTTAACTTATTTACTTTGAGCTCAAATTATATTAAATAATAATTTTTATTTAACTTTGATGAACAGTGATCATTTTCAAAAAGCCATAAAATCAGGGATCAAACTAAAACAGAAATCTCAGGAAATTTCAAATTTAGTTAGAAACTTAGAAAATTGACATAAAAACAAAAAGAAAACATAATTTTTAATAAACTGTCGCTTTCGGAATAGTTAAAGCATTTTCACTTGTGTGTATTTCAATATTCTAGTTTCTAACAAAGTTCGATTTTTTTTTCAATGTTGTAAAACTGGATCGTCCACTTAATACAAAAAGAAATTCCTTTCAAACAGAAATATTGTTGTATTTTTTTTTATTTAAAAAAGTCATCAGTGAATATTTAAAAACATTTCACGTCTTCGACATTACAAATTGAATGCGTGGGTGCCTTCATTTTCTTTATCATACAATAGCTTCCTAACCACAATTATCCTACCTGTTGACCTTTACATTAGAAACAAGTATCCTACATCTACATGTAGAGTTTAGATTCTAGGTGACCAAGGTTTGAAAATCCGTCAACGAGCCAAATTCGAAATACATTTTGAGTTCATTTTTGGGGCAGTTATTAACTTATTAACAACTAAAGTGTGTATATTATACACACTTTGCTTGTTAATAACTGCCATGTTTATTTTCATAAATTTAATTTATGATTAAGAGTTAGGGAAGATTCACACACGCTGAATTCCTGATTAAAATCTAACTCAATTCCACTTCGTAAGCCTGTAGGTTTAATTTTAAAGTGTAAGTAATCGCCATTTATAGACAACATAATTTTTTAAAAAAAAAATTGGGGCTTCTTGCCACAATAAATAAATAAAAAAACATGTTAAAAACAATTTTGGTTTCGATACTAAACAACATTCTTTTTATAAGAAATGCAGGAAGAGAAGTTTAAAAATTACATAAGGCAGAAGGAAAAAAACTCATGGCGCCTTTTTAAATCGTATTCCTTTTATAAATGGAGACATATACAAAAAAAAAATAAAAATCTGAATATAGTTTGTAAATTGACACAGATTTTTGTTCTAAAAAAAATTGGCCCCTATCAATTGCAAGAACACAAGGAACTTCCCTATTTTCAAATTTTTCTAACTTTCTTTAACCAATTAAAATAAACAAAATGTTTATAAAAAATATTAAAAACTGATATCAGTTTCAAGCCGTTTTAATTCAAAATTTAAGTTGAAGGTATTATATGTATAAAGCCCCCTTTACACCTACAATTTTTACTTACATATTTGTGTCAATTAAATGATGAATATTTTCGTTAATGATTTGGTAGATAAAATGTATAAATTAATTTATATAAGTGTCAATCGGCGGTTATACACAAGTAAAAGTATTCGAACCTTTTTACTTACATAAAGTGCGCAGAACAGTGCGTAATGTGACAGTTTATAGTATACATTGTGACCTTGTGACCTTCTAGACAAGAAAATTGGAGAGAGGTGTGCTAAATATGTTGCAGAGCGCATCATATATGGCTTTGTAAATTACATAAGAATGATGCCGATCCTGAAAAAGCGCTCTAGTAGACGTGATTATTTAAGAAAAATAGAACACTTTCTACATTAATGCAACCTTGAACAAATAATTTAACATTCACCTCATTGTACACATGCCTTCTCGCATTCTAAATTCATTTATAAATTTATTTAAGACATAATTGTAGGTATAAAGAGGGCTTAAAACATAGGTGAGCCTTAGGTGAATTTCAAATTAAACGTTGTGAAAGGGTGAGGTGCGGTTCACACCGAAGCATCAACCGTTTATCACGTGAACTGGTTCGCTTGGATCATTGGAAACCAAAATATTTATCCACCCAAATAAACAGACTTTCTTGAGAAAGCAAGTGTGTGAATTAAGTGATTGCTTTCTCAGTGACGTTATAAGGAGTTTAGGGGCCCTAGGCACAACATAACATGACATCACCTTAAACATACATCTTTCACCCACATGTATCAAAATTACAGTGCCAAAGTATTTTGTGTTTAATTTCATAACTAATGCAATTTTTGCAACAATACGTTTCTGTTTTCTTCAATGATAATAATGGAAGAATTACACACGCTGAAAAAAAAAACTCAGTGAATTTCACTTTGTAAGGCATTTACCAGAATCACCACACATCTTTGTGCGCAACAAAACATAATTTTTTTAATCTTTAATTCTATTTTATTTGGGTTTTCAGCGGGTGTTATTCTTTCCTAATAGCTTTTTCTGCAATTCCCGAACACAGCCACAATACTCGTTAGCCCCCCTTTTTTTAAAAAAAAAATAAAAGCAGCATTGCAAAGTTATGAGATGGACGACTGTTATAATTCGTACAATGTACAATTGCGTGTGTTAATCTGAGATAACTTTTTTTTTTCTTCAATAAATAGAAGTAACAAAAAAATGAAATCAAACTTGAAGCAAATTGAATTAGATTTGCTGTCAACAAAATCTCGTTACAGATTAAAACGTTACCAAGTGATAAAAATCACATTTTTTATATATAAAAATATAGAAATGACATGCCATTCATGTGAATGAATTCATTTCAACTTAACAACCTTCCCTTCCTATGGTAGTACGATTTTTACACATTATGCTATTGTTAAAAATGATAGATAATTAGGAATTGCATCAATGACAAAAAACAAAGTTGTATTTTCAGATATATCTGTCATTCTAATAAGCATATTCACAAAGGCGTGGCACTATTTCACAAATAAATACAACCTTAAAATTATTAATATTATCATTTTTGTGTCGTCACGAATCAATTAAAAAACAACTTTTTTTTTCAAATAAATTTTAAAAACACCCCAATAACATATCAGTTGTGTCAATCAGTTGTAGACCCACATATTTGACTTTTTTGATAAACTTGGAAAATAAAAGAAACACTAATCTCGATACAAATGCAGTTTGGCAAAAAAAAACCTGAAAAGCAAATTTATTGAGGCGAATAAATGCCATTTTTAATAAACGTTATCATCGAAAATCATCATTAAATGAAAAAAGACAAGATGGTAACCAACCTACCCCCCCCCCCCCCCCCCCCCACCACCACCATTTATTAATAGGATAAAAAGAAATTCCGATTAACAGACAACAAGGGATAAAAACCAATATTTTTAAGAAATTAAATGAGCATCCAGGTGCTAAAGGTAATAGATTTCTTTGTTTCTTTACCTTTTTCCTATTATTTTATGTATTCTTTTTTTTTTTTCATTATAATTTTCCTTTTTTCTACCCGTCATCACCATCTTTTTCTCATAAATGTGCCATGACATTATGGTCAAATTGAAATTATCCTAACACGGAACTATTTGCAGGAAGAGGATGCCTGCCATTAGTTGAAATACATTTGTAAAGAAAGACCAGAAATATGCATCAGTTTTAGCTCTTCATTCTATTATAATGGACATGACTACTTACACGGAGATTCGCATTAATACGGAGAAAACAACCCCGGCAACAGTGCAAATGTTCTCTGCAGCTTGCAAATGTTCAATAAAAGAAAGACTAGCATAGATCACATTGGCAATATTTAAAGGAAGATTCACTGCAATGTGTTCATAAATTAATGCAGGGCCGGACTGGCTAGTGGTCGGCCCCACCGGCTATGAAATTGTGTTGGCCCCATTTTTTTAATTTATTTATTTTTGGCCCCCATTTTCTTTTGGCCCCCAATTGACCGGCGATCGCCGGTCACGCCGGCCGGGCCAGTCCGGGCCTGAATTAATGGCAATTGCCAATGTTAAAATACTCTAGCAAGACTTAAAAGTGGTTTCTTGCACGCCGTCTTACAGAAAACGCTCATCTTCGGGTTTTTTTTTCGTAAGAAACTGTACAAGATTCTCAGCAATTTTTGACTTATTTCTTGCAGTCAATTTTGCGAGAAAAATAGAAAGTGTGATCGCCGCTTTAGTACAGCTCTACTGTTTGCTAGTAATTCCTAATGAAGTTCATCAGAAATAACCATTTAAAAGATATTGTAGCTGTAAACTATTCTATTTCCAAAATGGTGAACAATATTCTAATATAGGTAATTCAAAAATTATTAAGTCTTGTTCCCTTGATTGGCATTGAGATAGTGTTAAGCTTTTTTTTTTTTTTCAAAGCTTGCTGTATTTTGAAGTTATTTTATTCAATATTTTTGGATTGGTGAAATAGCTATTTATTATTGAAGGTAAAACATAACGGCATGATGGCCATTTAGTTATTTGTAGTCGTTTGGTCTTTTGGAGTAGTATAAATGTATGTTTCATGATGCACTGGCTATGAAGATATTAGCATTGGTCTGCAATGACGTAAACCATTACTGACCACACACATTTATCGCACCACATAATCCACTTATGTGTTCAAAGTCACGCTCAGTCACCGTCAGTTGCATTCAAATAAACCAAACAATTGATCAACTCCCCTTCCTTATGCACTCCTCCACTGAATACTAAGAAATGCTGCCACTGTTCCTTCCATCTAAGGAATTCACACATATAACATGCAATACTGTCACCTATGACAAAAGATAACACACATTGAAGGTTGGGCTCGTTTCAATAGATACCCAAGGGCGACAACGATACTGGTTCATCTGCCCTTACCAAATCCACAAGCGTGCCAATGCAACTTCCCACATGAAACTGATTTAGCACCGAATTGCATAAGCTTTGATTTAGCTGAGTCTGAGCTAAAGCAAATATTGAAATTGTTGAATTAGCACCAAATTGAATAAATGCCAAACTAAACAAGCGCCAAATCAAAACAAAAGCCAAGCTGCAAATTAAACAAATGTCAAACTGAACAAGCACCCAAAATGAACAAACGCCATTGAACTGAATAAGCATGCCCCCCCCCCCCCCCCCAGTAATGGGTTTACAGTACTACAACTACCAAAAATTGTAATCATTTAGTAGTCAAACTTTAACTGCAGATACAGTACATTATATAGGTGTGGCACATAAGTAGCGCCGCGCCAAAGGCGAGCAATAAGTCGAAAGCTATACATAGCGTTTACAAGGAACCAGGATCTTTTCAAACAAACATGACTTCCCTCAATTAAAGAAACTGAATAAGCACAAAACGGATTAAAGTTCATCTTTTTGGAATAAAAACTAATTGGAAAAACGCCAAACTGAATAAACACCAAAAATTTGGCAGTTTTTCAGTTTGTAAAAAGACAATATTTAATTCCATTTGTACTTTGCATAAGTATTGTTGTTATTGCTTAAACATAGCCTATGTTTCTTTGAATGCCCTCCCCAGTTATTTAAAGTTTCTTTGAAATCTCATCACTTTCATAAGTGTTTCCAATTTGAAATTATATACTTTCCATGCATAACCATTTCAACAGAATGTCTTCGATTATATTAGAAATTTTAATTTACAAGTAAGATCCTAATAACGCTTGTCTACAGACGGACATATAGACCTATATTTAAATGATAGAACTGTATGTTCGAAAATTGTCTCAATAAAAGTAATTGCAAAAAACCACAATTTAATCAACGTTGTTGAGACTCGCCTAAAAAAAAGCAAAAGTAGAAAAACAAACATTTTAAGTGTAGTTTGAATAAAAAAATGTTAATTAGATTAATTCTTTGAACATTCTTTTCAATTTATATCTATGACAGGGCAGTCACTAGAATGCAGTTTGAAAAACAGCCTAATAAAAAATAACACTAACACTTGAAACCAGGGTGACTGATTTTTTTGATTTTTTTAAAAAAATCAAATAAATCGTTTTTTTTTTTATTTAAATCAGATTTTTTTGATTTTTTTTTTTAATTTACATGAAATATTAAATTTTTTTTATGACGATGTTTGCAAAAATGAGTAATAATAACATTTTAATCATTAAGTTGTTAGTAAAATTAAATTTAGAAGAAAATTAAGAAAGCAAATTAAGAAGAAAATGTTAATAAACATTCAAATTTGAAAATAATAAGTTTCAAGCACTTTTAATTTAACATTCTAAAAGTGAACACGAGCTTTTGCAGCCTTTTCAGTTCCCAAAGCAAATCAGTACCTCAGAGGTAAACTGTGTTAAGTCACTTTTAAAAAAACAAAACACGATTTTACATCTTCATAAGATGTAAAATTTGTATTTTTTAAACAGCTTGTCCAGTTCTATCAGCAGTAAACAGTGGTAAGTCCACAATTTTACACATTGGCTGCTAGATGGTGGTATACCATGTTAAGTCCTATTCCTTCAATGAAGAGAAAAACTTTCAAATGCCTCCACTGTAAAATTTAGGTTTTGTGACTTAAAACCGTTTCCCTCTGAGGTTCTTAAATAGATTACTATTACTATTCATATCTACAGTATTTGTCCCTGATTTCCCCCAGTCAATTGGGGGATACTTCCTCAAGTATATCTTCCGGAAAAATAATGCATTAATGAAAGGACTACCACCGGACTTTATTTTATAAAAAACATAGAGAAAAATGCTGGGAACTGTTTTATTTTATTGTATAATTTTAATGTTTAAATAAATATGAATATTTTATAAAAAAAATCATTTGATTTTTTTAAAAAACATCATTTGATTTAAATCATGATTTAAATCAATGTGATTTAAATTACTGCCACCCTGCTTGAGACTGAAAAAAGGAAACTATATAAAGTTTTCAACAAAGTTTTCAGGAGAATTACAAACATGCCGGTATTCAAATTTTATGAAGCAAACTCAGATAAACTGTGAAGTACTACAAGTTCATAAATTAATATAATTTTGAATATGCATCAAATGTATTTTGTGTATGATACGAAATTGTGTATTTAGCAAATAAATGTAATTATGTCACCAAACTATCAATTACACAGTAACAATAAACTGTTTTAGAGGCAACAATAAATTAAAAATTTCTAAGAAACTCGAATTGAAGAGAATACAGGGGAATGCTAAATATTTTTCATGGCGAGATCTTTAAAAATCAGCTTCTCTTAAAAGAGCTCAATAAAAAAACTCCAAAGAAACTTCTATAAAATGAACGTCTGCACCCATCGGAAATGATTACATCTAAAACGACGATGAGGATTGGAGGTAGAGGTTAGCTATTAAAAGATTACATAATAGTGCCGAGTGTGCAGGCGCTTTGGGGCCATATTAATAAACAATTAGCTACTAGTGGGAGAATAAATGTGCCTGGGAACTGAATAGGGTTATGTGTGCCAGCACTTCCCACTGGAGACCTAATTAATATCCACCACAGCCAGCATACTTAGAACCAGAAGCATTGCTAGCCTCCATCTCCAACCGTCAGAACGGATGGATACCACCAAATGAATAACACTCCTCTGTATTAATAATTCATCACCATCTAACTACAAATCATGACATTTTTTGTAGATTTCCTTTATCTCATTTCAGATTTTTCATTTGATTTTATCTGAATTCATTGTTTTCAGAAATAAATGTTTTTTTTTAACATCGATTCGGAGTATTCCTATTTTGCACTCTGAAATGACATTTTTTGGAAGACAATGCGACCTTCATGTCAACTTTTTACATCAAGAAGCACATTAAAATAAAAATTACATTTTGTGGAATTTGTTTTCGGAAGATTTTTCAGAAGTTTCTTTTTATTGAGCTCTATAAAGACCTTAAAAATCCTCTAAGGAAGTTAAAAAAAAAAAAGAAACTGGAACGTTTTTCATAAAACTTGGAAACTTAAAATTTTCAAATTTCCATAAAAAGCCAATGTTTAAAGATCATCATCCATCATGAAAATAATTAAGCTCTTCTTCGCATACTATTCTAGTTTCTAACAAACCTTGATTTTTTTTCTCTTGAAAGATTAATTCACTTTAATAGATAAAATGTACATGTTTAAAGCCATGTACACACAATCCTGTCACACCAAAATGAAAATGCATGCACAGTTGAAAACACACACACACATAAAAACACACAAATGAAGAACACACACACACACTTAGGTAAAAACTAGAAAAAATTTGAAATGCTTTTCAAATACACCGAATCCACACATTATACTGACAAAAAGAAAGGCGTGGAGATTACCCGCAGAGAAGAAGCAAAAGTTTACAAAGAAAAAAAGGTGGGATTGGAAATATGGCGCATAAAACGTTTTTTTTTTATCATCTGACACATACACATATATACGAGACATAGAACTTTGTAGTGAATAAAAATGGCTGAAAGAAAATGAATGGCGCACGATGAACATATTATTGCTCATAGAAAGACACAAGGGTACATAATAATAAGCCCCAAAAAGGTGTTGTTAGAAGGGCGCGCCACTAGCAGCAGGGGAGACAACAATAAAATAAGTATTTAACACATTGAACAGACATTCATGAAGGTTTATAACAAGCAGGATAGGAAAAAAAAAAGAGGTGGTGGCGGATTAGTGAAGAAGACGCTTTTGATGGCTCCTAAAGTCGTGACAAACCTTTTTACAAATTGTATACAAGCATAAAAGTCGTCTTTAAAGTAAAATAAAAAAGAAGGTTGGGATGGGCGGACATGTAAGTTAAAGCAAGGCACAACGGACCTTAGGTGCCACGCCAAAATATAAGAGCATATCTTCTATGTGTGAGTATTAAGGGAAAAAAAGGTAGACTTCAATAGTTGCACACTTTTCTTAATCCTCCAACACAAAACAATAAATCTTTTAAAAGATGTTCTTCGGAAAGGTGGTACCAGAGATATTTTTCTTTACAATAGGGTGCTATAGATGTAGTGTGATTATTGCAGCTCTGTATGTCGACCCTCCTCCCCCTTAACCTATGACATAATAAACATTTAATGGGCTCGTTTGGAATGATTCGACCCGAGACACTACATCAATTTGTACTTTTTAAATGTTACAACTATAATATGAAGGGTGTGGGTGTCTGAAAAGTATGTCTCCATCTATGAATGTGTGTACAAGTACAGTACAGTATGTGTTCTATGTGTGTGACGTGTTACTGTGGTCTTTTGTGCCTGTGTTATTTACGTGTGTGATTGATGTTTCTGTATCTGCGACATTGGGTCGTATGAATAAAACAGAGCAATGTCTCCTGAGCAGGAGCAAAAGATAAAAAAAAATACCATTGCTCCTATGCGAATGGTTGGAGACTGAGCATTCTTTGCTATATAAACAATAAACCTGAGCTTTTGTTCATAATGAAAGAGTATTTTGCTCAGATTATTTCTCATCATAACCAGATACAGGCTATTCATATTAAGATCTATATAACCTTTGTACTTTCCTAATGAAAATTCTTATAAAAGTATGCTTGATTTTGTTCAGTGCTGTCAACAAATACCAACGTAAAACACAAAAAAGATTATCAGAAAAAATATTTGTATGACAAATATTGTGAATCTATGCATTGCTATTTTACAAATTAAATGAACCTTGATGCTTATTACTCCTAATGTTCCATATATTTTATTTAAATAAAAAAACAACCATTTTCTTTATGTGAAACAAGAGTTTTATAAAAACTGAGTCTACTAACTTCTAAACAAACTAAATTATTTGAAAGCAAAATACTCACTATTTGGAGCACTTTATGAAAGCTATTTATTGTATTTATTATAGCTTTCATAAAGTGCAAAAATAAACGAAAACCTATTCCACCAATCAACAGAGAAAGAAGGTTACAACAACTAATGAAATAACAGTTACACACATATTATGTAGTGGATGTGACAAAAAGAAAGGTGTAGTGTGAAAATAAAGAAGACAAGTAGGAATGGGTGGAAAAGTATTCACAGTGGTTGTTTGTTCATGTATTGTAAAACTAAAAGGTGGGGTCTGAGTTTTTTTTTCTTCTATTTTTTTTTTTTGAAAGGTGAATGAGAGAGAGGTATGTGCATACTAGTAGCCACACAAGACTTCATACTGAGCGGAAGATTGCAAAAAAGAAAGGGATGACCGCAATTATGATGGTCATTCCCACATTCCTTAGGTCATTACTAAGAGATCTAAGAAGAAGAAGAAGATCGTGACCATCAATGAAGAGCAGAGGATTTGCGGTCTTTACTTTTACTACTTCTGCATACAACAATCACTTTCCTCTTTCTTTTTCTTCTTTCAAATGGCATACCATTCATGTACGCTCCTACATATACACATAAATACAATAAACAATGTTTAGAACAAAAATCGTGAGACATTGACATGTTTCCTTTTCAGAACATTCTGACTATACAAAAATTCTTTCAAAATACATACCTTTATAAATACATAAAAGGTTTTTACTATCTAGTAAACGTTACTTTTTTGGGTGGTCACTGTGGAAATCTTAATACGTCATCAAAGATATGGGTTATATTTTCTGAAGAAAAAACATCTTATAAGAATCATTGCATTCATTGCATTTTTTAAATTAAACATGGTTTTAAATGGTTTTAACCATTTCTCTTTATCAGGGATTCAGGACAGAACTAATTTATTTGCAGAAACTGAGACTTGTAGGCATTGTTTTTTTTACATAAGAATATTTTTGACTTTTAGTTCATAAAAACACAAAAGTTAAACAATTATTTTATCTGCTGCAATTTGCACTATGGTACGGGGTCTCTTACATGATTCCCATTATCTTGTATGTGGGATCCCAGGCAATTAAATTAAACATTGAAGTATTTTTCACTTCAGATGAACCCACGCTATTGCCTTTGTTTAGTAAAAATCTGTAGACATACCATCAATTTTAAATAATGTATAACACGATTTAAAAAAAACACAATAAATTTTTAAGAAAATGATTGAAAATTTAAAATGGCTCAACAGGAATTTCTAATTGTATAAAGTAAAAAAAAAACTTTTTTTTTCATAGACAACATTTGCTCCTGGAACAGAAGAATAACCAGAGTTTGAAAATCAGCAGTTTATAAAACATCTTATAAATTAAGAGAAATTGAAAATGTGTTAGAAACTAGAACAGTGGCTGTACCACAATAGTATTTTCATAATGGTATCTTTCAAAATAAACATTTATTGAGCAAAAATTAATAAAAATATCGTCCTGTTAAATTTGGATCATTTTCAAACTGGCATAAAACGTTTATTATAAAAGGAAATCAAAATGAAATTACCCTTAATTGAATTACCACTCTAGTTTCTAAAAACATTTTCAAGTTTCTCTTGATTTTCTTCTGAAAGACAAAATAAGCAGAGTTGAAAGGGCGCGTACACTTTAAAACCACCTTTAAAAATTAAAATTTGTTATAAACTTAAATAATTGAATCTACTAACATTTTTTTATTATCATTAGATTAATAGGGGTTTCGAGCCACATTAAATTCGTTACAACTTTTAATTTACAACAACAACTCGTACAATAAAAAAATTGCTAAAGTTGTCTTAGGTTTGGTTTGTGAGTTGGTACTTAAGATTGTATAAAGTTTAATGTAGTTGTTGTTTATAACATTGGCATAAATGACAAGAGCTCCAGAATAACATTATTAATAAACTCCTAAAATAAACTTTATAATGGCAGTTTAAAAATGATCAATAGTAACTCCTTTCGCGAGCATGTTCAGTCAAAATGAAAATTAATATTTTTACAGTGACATAAAATAAATGCGTTCATAAAATATTATTTTAGCACATTCAATTAAAATTATAGTTTCTGCTTTGCGTAAGCAAATTGACTATTGACGTTAAAGTTAGTGAAATATACTGCAAAGGAGAAAAAAAAACTGCTTATAAACTAATAATGCTTACAAGCTACAGTATATTATAAACATTTTATTCAATGAAGTTTCAAAAGTATGAGACATTTATCAAGCATTATCACTTTATCAAAAAAAAATAATTTAAAAAATGTAAATAATAATAAATTTAAAAACTATAATAAACCTACCGGATTACATTCGCATTCAATGCAATACATGACACCAAATGGCGGTCCTAGGTCAGGATGCCAGATGTCTTCAATTTCATATGTCAAGCGACCAAAGTGGCAATCTAGACATTAAAAAAAAAACGAAAAAACAATCAGTGCGACTTTCAAATGAAAATCATCATCTTTATGACGTACACATATAATAAAATCATCACTATAATCATCACTATAAGATTCAAAAATTATATAAAAAGAAATAATCCTTTTATCCCCTTTTTTTTAACATATTTTTTGTTTCACTGTAATGACTTAATTTGAAAACCACCTTTTGAGACTTTATTATTCCAGTTGCCTGATATCACATCTACAAATTGACCAAATAAGATAAAAACACCTAAATAAATCATTATCAACTTGCAAACTTCACCATCAACCACTTAAAAAAAACTTATCTACAATTGTGATAAGAGTCAGTATTTCTATGAAAGAAACTCCTTCTTTACTAAGATTTTGAAGATTATTCTACGACAAAAAGTTAAAAATATCAGCAAAAAAGAACATAAAAATAAAAAGATACTACATATAAGAATTTTTTGAGAGTTTAGACGGGTAATTTTTACAACAAAAAAACTTTCTGAATAAACTCACTCTCTGTTTTTTTCTTCTTCTTTTTCAGTATATTTCTATATGTACGTCACCCACACACGAAGAAAGGAAAAAAAAAATCCTATGCTCGTAGATCATTTTGGTTTACGAATATTCAGAGTGTATAGGCCTATATCAATGTACAAAACTAACTTCAGGGGCAATGACCTATGTTAGAGTACATATATCAGCGTGTGGCCACATCCTGTCTTCGTGTATGTATATACATGTATATATATATATATATACAGCGAGAGAGAGAGAGAGAGAGAGAGAGAGAGAGAGGGACTCCTATATGAAACAACATAAGGAAGCATAACGTTATCTTTCAGCATCGTTCTGTCTGGTGTCTACATTGATTGCCAACATTTGGCAAACTTCGAGATTCGTCAACAACTTATTATATCCACAACACAATATCAACCACAAAAAAAATCAATCTAAATTTCTAAATTGACATAATGATATATCTTTTGTAAAATCAATTTTAAATATCATTTTTAAAAAAATCTTAAAAGATTAATTTTCACAATTCATTTATGTAACCTACTAGCAAATTTTGTACACATTTTAGATTCAAAAACAAAATTTCAAAGTTTACTTTATTTTATATTTTAAAGTTAATGTTTTGTTTTGTTTGTTAAAATTTCGTCGTACACTTTTAAGTTTTGCGACATTGTCTAGTAAAAAAAAATCTTTAACATAAGCATGAAAATAACTATTTCTATATTGTTGTGAAAATGTTATTATTTTATTATAATATTTTATTTTACAAGAGATCATTATAAAAATTTTATTTCACATTTTATTTAACAAAATATTATAAAAAAACTACATTATTATTTTTTTGTTTTTCTAGTTTCAAATTAACTTCAAATTTATTTTTTAAAAAAGTTGTTTCTAAAAAGCTAATACGCTCGTATATAATTTTTAAAATTTATAGCCAAACAATGCTCGTCATTTATAGTTTAGAAAATTGCTCAAATGCAATGCAACATGTAGAACAAAACAGAACAATTTATTTAAATATGTAAATATATACTATATTACCAAGCTTGTAATTATTGCGAATTGTGTTAATTGTAATTTACAGTGGCGCTGCTACAAGTATTGAGGGCTCCGAGTTGAAATTAGGTGTGGGGATCATCTAATTGGGTGTAGCGCCTCTATAATTGGGTGCGGAGGTCTCTATAATTGGGTGTGGAGCCGCTGTAATTGAGTGTGGAGCCCCAGAAATTGGGTGTGGTGTGCTATAAATGCATCGTCTCTATATAGACTGACATTCACTCATTCATTCATTCAGTAACAAACAAAAAGTAAACAAAACAATTCAAAAAATTGTCACATTTTCACAAGGCGCTGAACCCCAGCCGCGATTCTGCCCCTCCCCTTTCTGCCTCCATGTAGCTTATTGCAATCAAGCCTGGTATAAATAATAACTAGGAAATGGACTTATTATAGACAATTTTATATTAGTTGCTTATATACAGCAAGCTTGAAACATAAAATATTTCTGCAGTGTACAGTAAGTATTAAGCATAAAAATGCATATTTCATTAATTTTGTTATTTTACATATATTTATCCTTTTTTTCTGGTATATCATTACATATTTATTGTATTTGAACTAAAATCTGAGTTTTTTTATGTAATTCATGCTTTACATAAATTAAAATTTAAACTTCATTTGAAAAATTGAAAACATTTAACACATGTTTTTAAAAAAAATCTATAAATCTATAAATTTTTAATAATAATAATAATAATAATAATAATAATAATAATAATAATAATAATATTAAAATAACTTTTATTGAAATAAAATAGTAATACAATCAAAACATATAGATTAGTAATAGAAAATTTCTGAAATAAATGTATAATTCAGTAAATTGGTAATACTTAACATTAGTTGCATCAATATAATGTACAGTATTACGATATTGAAAGTTATTTTTCCCAATTGTTTAATAAATTTCATATGTTTTAATACATATTTAAATGCATGCAGTTTTCGAAAGATTTTTTCTCTCACTCTTTTCTCTAATAATAACTATGCCAATTGTTAAAAGTGCAGACAACATTTAAAACGTTTGAAGAAAAATGAAACAAAAAAAAAATCATGCTTATCTATTCAGAACATAGATATAACGTATCTTGCAGAGTGTATACTATATTTAACCCATAAGATTGGTTTGCACAAAACTGGTTTTCACCATAACATACAATATATGATAGTACATAGCTATTTTTCTTATGATCAATGTTCAGGACTGTAGTTATAATACACTACTAGTTAACTAAGGTTCACTGACCCGCTTTTTTCAAAAAGTCTTTTCGCTTTTTTTAAACTTTCATTTTTTCTTCAGTATCCAATAAGCATAGGAATTATATATGCATTTTTTTGTAAAAAAAAAGACATGCCAACATACATGTACAGTAAGTAAGCAGCACCAGACTATTTTTTTCATTTCTTGTTTCATCTTCCTTCCACAAAAGAGAAAGAAAATTATGACCGAAATATAAAGGATGAAATGAAAATCTTAAAAAAGCCAAAAAATAGAAGAGAAAAATACCCTAACTAAGTTAAAAAGTAAATGGGCAAATAAAAATGACAGACTTCATCAGTCTGTCAACCAAAACTCATTTTGTTTTAAATGTTGTTAAAAGTTTTTTTTTTTTTTCATTTAAAGAAAGATTTTCTCTTGAAACTATATTCCAGTTTTACACAACTTAAAAAGGCAGTAAAATTATTAAATGAACAAATAACAAAATAGAGGTACCAACACCTTCCAGATGGTATCAACTTTTGATTAAACCCTTATTTAAAATATACACTGTACACAAACATGTTAAACTTATGTTCAATTATTCATTTCATACTGATGATTAACTGTGACTGCTTTTGTTTAAACACAATGTAGCTTGAAATAGAATAGGTGTAAACAAAACTGAAACGTTTCCAAAAGTCCAGCAAAATTCTAAATATAAGTTACTATAACTGCATTATTATATTAATACTATTGTGTTACAACAGATTTTTTTTTTGCAATTAGCCTAGACAAAACAATGAAACCTACTACAGACCTGCAACAAAAAGTTGTTTTTTCAATTCATCACCATCAGTGAAGTTCTATATTTACACTAAAAGATGTGAATGAAAAGGACTTATTGTAATAGTATATATAGCAAAAAAAAAAACTAGAGCACACATAGTGTGAAATGTGCAACACACTCACTACTTGTGTTGCCTGGTTCATACCCTGAAATAATGCAGCAGAATTGCAAAATCGCACTCTACTGAGCATGTGCAGAATGCAGTAATTGCAGTAAATCTACTTTACCTGATGCATTTGAAATAAAATGCACCCGCAAAGAAGAAAGCGATTGACATTTTTTTGTCTAGTCGAATCTAGTGTCACGCTGCGCTTGCTTACATTAGGTTACAATTGCTGACTAGCACTACTAAAGAACAGTCACAAATATGTTGGACAGCAAGCAATTTTTGTCGGTGTAAATAGCTAACACATGTGGGCTGTCGTATTGACACCCCACTTGTATTGCTTTCTACCCGAACATTCTATTTTTTGTCAGTAGACCATTTGCAGGCAAGGTCACTAGACCTATAAGCATGCACAGTGAATTTATATGGACCAGTAAATGTTGGCAGTATCAAAAATTGAAAGTGCCAACATTTATTATTGACCTACCATTGCTGGCGATGTCAACGCAATGCACACGTACAATGAATGAAACACGCACACGCAATGATCGTGACACTTGCACGCACACAAACAAGCAAAACATAAACACAATAAGAATGAAACAAGCACACTAAAGTTAAAAAAAGTGCAAAATACGCGTGTTTTCGTTATAACAATGCGAAACCACAGTAGCAAACGCAAATCGCGCGTGCAATATGTACATATAAAATGAGAATAAGATATGTACAAACTGAGCATGAAAACATGCCCACCAAATGTAAGCTAAAAATGCATACACTTAAATGTTATTTACTAAGTTTATACTTTTATTTCTGTTCAGACTATAGGCATGTTTTTATACTGATTGCAAAAGCAAGCTTCAAACCCAAACAAAGTTCATTGAAAATTGATGGTGGAGCAATGAAGCAAGACTGGAACATGCCGCAAACGTAGACACATACACACTCACACTTGAATAAAGAAAACGAGGTGAGATGTGAATGAATTAAAATTCACAAGCTGTTTTTATTTCTCTCGCTGTCTGCCAGATAGAAACCCATTTATTAGAGAGACCGCGGTAGGAGTTTGGACTGTCACTCCAAGAAGAAACAAGTTTTGCCAAAGTTGTCAACATGTGAAGTTTGCAAGAGGGCAAAACAAGTCAAAAGTGGGAGTTAATACAGCCAAGCAAAACCTATCATCCAAAAATGTCTTCATAACTTCGTAAGTAGCTACTGCACTGAGTTAAGTGAAAAGTCAAATAGGGACAATGTGAGGAAAGAACATGAAGAAGGAGTCATCGAGATTGGGAAGGTGCCAAGGTCGGAATTGGGAATAAGAAAGAAAACAAAAAATCACACACAGTACACACAGACCCGTAAATAGGACTTTTCGAGTGCATCCAGACTACGAAAATCTTGTGAAAAGAAGTAAAAATTTCATAAATAAAAGGGGGAGGAAGAATAAATATACATGTATAAAAAAACACAAGTGAATTATGGAAAGTTCCATAGAAATTCATTGTATCAGCCAAAGTCAGCAGCACTTTAGAAAATGTGGTTTGTGGGCCTCCCCCCTCACCCCTGTCATCAGAAAAGAGAAATGACAAGAAAACTTGCAATGGGTCCATAATTTGTAAACAAACAAATATGGATGACTACAAAAAATGGCTCAAAATATGTATAAAAAGATCAGTAAAACTAAATTAGTTACATAGATAGAACACGCATCACTGTAAACTGGTTAAAATAAATGAGTGAAACCATAATGTCAACGCAAACTCAACACAATTTAATCAAATACAGTAGAATCGAGCGAGGCTTTCTCGAAGTCAATGAACTGAATTTCTTTTTCTTTGCAATTTTTTTTATTCAATAGAAAAGTTTTTTTTTTCTGAGGAAAATTGCCAACTGTGAAAATGCATTCAAAAAAACTTTTTCGTACACAAAAATCTTCCACATAAGGATTTATATAACTATAATATATGCTATAAAGGAAAAAAAGTTTCTTTTTTTAGTATACTTTGATGAAAACATTATTAACATTGCCTTTTGTGACTTAAATTTAGGCCACACTGATGAGAAAACGGCTAACTGTGCAAGATTAGTTTAATTAAAATACGAGCTAGTATTTATATTTCACAATACAATTTTTGCATTTATTAAAATTCTCTTTTTTCATATTTGAATATGTAATTATTATTTGACTGGGTTGTTGCCTTACAATTATTACAATTACAATTAGTACTCTGCTAGCAGCCAAATAGTCCTATGGCAGAGGGACATAAAAGTCCACATGCAGCATAAAGCATTGTCAAAAGCACATTTACATGCACATATAGAAAAAAAACAAAATGAATATACAATTGTCAATCTCTTCTCACTTTCTCACTATACTAGTAAGATCTGTGTGGTTTTTCTTGCAGAAAAATGTATGAATGATCTAGGGTTTGTTAAAGTTGCTCAATAATAATTTATAAATGTATAAAATAGACATAACTTTATTTAGAAACAAATTTTTAAAAAATGAAAATTTCAGTTTTTTTTAAAAAAAAAATAGTGCATAACTTTTAGAGAGCGAGAAAGGGGGGGGGAGGCTAAAAATCATTTGGTGCTTAAAAAAAGAAAAAAAAAACATGATTTTGGAAAAAAATTACTTAAAAATACCAATTAAACTTATAATTACTCATCTCATTCACATTTTTTTTTTAAAAAATAAACATAATATTATGCAATTTTGTTTTTTTTACATTTTGCTCCTACTTAGATTAGCATAAAAAATTATTCACGTTTTATTTGCGGTCCACGGAAAATTCATCTTTAACAACTCAATAGGGAGAATTCACTTTCAACAACTGATCGACCAACAATTGAACGTAGTGTGTTGCAATTTACTTAAAATACTAATTGTGTGCACGTAGTAGTTACACTTACTTGCAGTGGTTTATTGCATGATACTAACTAACTTGCAATAACGTTTGCACACTAACCTGCAAAAATCCTTTATTTTTGATTTTTACAGAACTAAGATTCTGAATGAAAGTCTCGAGGCAAACATAAAACAGCGCATTCACCGTGAAAAATTGACCTTATTTCAAAGATATACAGTATTATGAACGTAAAAAGTATCAATCTGATGTCATTTTTATTTTGTTATGTTTGTAATACTTATTGTAAATAAATAATAAATAAACTTGGAATGCATGTAACATGTTGTTAATTCATCTTTTAATGAGAAATCTTTTTTTTGTAAATAATTCCTGATTGATTTCAATAATTCTTTAAACAAAATTTAAACGAAATTTCTATTGGAATCATATTTCATAACAAACTTTCTGCACATTGCGTTATTCATCAATTTGTTCAAGCAGTGTGGTGTCACAAACATATATTTTATTGAACTGAAGATAAAATGGTGGACAGTTCGATGAGTAACGGAACGTCCATTTTTGAATGTTTCTTGTAAATTTTTGTATGAGCTGGCAAATCAGCAAATTTCATAATGTCATCATATGAAAACTCGTAGATCATATTATGAAAATATATTAATATTACTGTTGCAAACTATGAATATGTAAAACTTTTAAAATCTCTTAACAAAAAATGGGATTTAAAAAAAAAATACAGATGGATGGAAAAGAATCACGTTTCTTTTCAAAGTGAGAATTTTAAGGGAGAAAAAAAACCACCCATGTAAAATACAGTTGGGAGGTCTAAGTTGTTTGTCGCCGCCTTTTCAACTCATCTAATGGGTTTGAACACCGCCTCTTTTCGCCACCCAGCAGATGAATCGATTAACAATTGTTAACGCATTATCTTTTTTTTTTTGGCTTAAAATGTTCGAATACAGGTTCACACTAAGGTGGTCCCGTTCGGAACTGATAAATTAAGATACTTTTTTGGGCGATTTTAGTTCAGACAGAAGACGACCAAATGCAATTATAAAACAAGATACCTGCTGATTTTTTTTTTCCAAAAAAAAAAAACAACAAAAAAACACCCACCCTAACACCTTTTCTTAATAATAATAATAACACCTTCTCGTTTAGACCGGTCTTTTTCATCATATCTCTATAGGTTCAAAACTTGTATACAATTGTACATAAACTAAAATGAAATATGTTATTTTTCTTTTCTTGTTGTCATTGAGGTGGTCTTTTTTTTTCGTATAGAGACGGGGGGGGGGGATGAGGGATGGGGGGAACACAAACAATCTGAGATACAAAGAAAAATATATTGACTTTTATTTTCTAAAATGCTGCTGCATTTGACTTTTATAATGCATATGTAGTGCTTGTTTAAACGTCTCCTGTTTTTAAAGATGATTATCTCAGAAACTTTAAAATCTACACATGCAATAATTTCCAAAATGGCACAACATGTTGGCCCAAAGTACGCATTTATGTTGGTAATGTTGGCAAAACATTGGCAGTATGGAACAACCTTCTGGACCATCACATGACCCAATGTTGCAAAAATACATATGGCCAAACAATGGTCCACTTAATGTTGGCACAGAAATCATAAATATAAATTTTTAATAACAGGTTCAGGAGGCAGCCTATTTGATGGTCAGACCTAACAATAGATGGAATCTTTACTGTGTGGGCATGCAATGCCTGGTTATCTATGGTGGACCAGATAGTTTTAATGACTGAGAAATGTTTTGATGTGGGGGATTAAAGCCTTTCGACGAGGGGGGTAGAAATCTTTTAAGAAAATATTTTATAAGAAAATATGTTTCAAAATAAGCTCTGAAAATAACTACTATTGCAGTCGTCAAAACGTCAGCCATTTTTGTATAATTTTAAAATTATTTTAATAATAAATTGTTTGAATACATTTCGTTGGTTCATCGTTAGCGTGTTATTTGGGTTAGCTGTATGTTAACAACATAAAAAAATGCAGAATTATTATTTAAATTAAACAGAAGTTAACTGGATTATGTAAACAACAGCCAAGAGCGCGTTACTGTGGTAATTAAAACAAAAGCAGTTTTAACTAGCCAAATGTAATTCTAACCATCTCTAACCTAACTACACTTAATCCAGAGCTTAATCAAAACTAGTTTAACATGATTTTGAGAGAAATTTCTTTTTTTATATATATAAAACTTCTTTTTGAATAATCTAGAAATTTAAAACTTGTGTGGTCATGAGGTGAAATAGAAGAAGATAAAAGAAATACATCAATCTGGACTACTAAAAGAGTGATGTTGCAAAAAAAAAAAAAATTAGTTCACAAAATGAATGAAAAAAAATCCTTCATTGAGTGAACTTTATTTACAAAAAAAAAAAGATAAATTCACATTCTACATTTTTATCAATAGCCAGCATTTGAATTGGTACAAAACAAACCGCAAAACCATCAAAAACGTGAAACATACATCCAAATCTCAATCAGTTGATTCTAAAATTGCACACTCAAGCCTTATTCAGCAGTTTTTCACTAAACAAAAACATTTTTTTTTTATAAATGATGATCTTTCATTGAAAATAACTCATCTGTTTGACAGACACATCATTGATAACATAACCCATGTATAATAATAAACTTAGATCTCTCAATAATAAATCTTGAGAAAGAAAGATTTTTTTTTTCTATGATCCTATTATCTAACTAAAACATCTTCATCATAGTTATAATGTTAGACATAATACATTTCATTTTAAATTTTCTCTTCCAAGTAAAGCAATTACAAGTGTAATAAATATTAAGACTCAAATTATTTTTTTTCTCCTTACATACCTACTACAAAAAGTATAATAATCTTGATATAAGCTTAGTAGTGTTTAAAACAAAGCATTTTATATAACAATGGAAATATAAAAGGATATTGCAAACTTGTTACTAACTAGTCAAGTGAGTAACAAGTTTGCAATAACCTTCTATAATGCATCTGCTACCAAATATACAAATACACACACTATTTGTTAACTCAAGATTATTGGTTGGATTTTTCAATTAGCTAGCTACCACTACTAAAAAGGGTCCTCATTTAAATAGACACACCAATAATATGAAGGTGACAACTGATAAAAATAAACTGAAGAAGTTGTGTTGATACACACACTCATCCCCCTGAAAACATTAAAAGAATTACGAAGCACGAAATACTTAAAAAGTGCTACACAAAATATACAGTATATTCAGACAAAACAGTACTTTTTATCAATTCAAAATTACTGTTTGCATTATTAAAAAAAAAAAACACTGCATCACTTAACCACGTTTACACGGGGCCAGTCGATAGGCGCAGGTTTGTCTGGCGTCAGTTGACTGACGCCAGTTAAACCTGCCTATCGAATGGCCTCGTGTAAACGCGACTGAAAAGAGACTTATCATTTAAATAACACAACAAATTATCTTATTTTTACAAATAGGATATTAACGAATTAATCAAGTTTTTGGTGAAGCACATTCCTTCAACTGTAAACTTTTATAGCACTCAATTGTTATGTGAAATTCCATTTTACAAAATAAAAAAATGCCAAGTCAACAAATCAAGTTATGTTCCGAATGCTTAAGAAGTTAAATAAGTCATTGCAAATTCTTTCTCACATGATCCCTTTCTCATAATATAGTATCTTCATAATTCAACTCAAGGTACTGAAACCATTAATACAACTTAACTGCATTGTGCAGCGCATATAATAATAATATATTGAGGATAAAGCCAGAAGAGGCAGAATTACTTTGTATTATATGAGAGGAATAGTACCATGTCTAAAAAGAAACATAGAAGAAAAAAAGAACAAATGAAAGATAAATGAATTTGTTTTGCCATAGAAAAACATCATGTTCAGACGATTGAGTTTCATTTAACAGTTATGACCAAAAAAAAAAAGTTGAAAACAAAAAGTTTGAACTAAGAAAAGGTCCTAAACTTCTAAAGTATTCCATGTGAAATATTGCAATGGTTATATCAGTAATTACTTTAATGTTATAGTATGTCATCCAATTTTTTTTTTTATAATAAATAAAGAAAAGAAACAAAACTCTCTTGAAATTTTCAAGCAAATGGAACATAAAAATCCAACAATTCACATCAATAAAACGAAAACAATTTCAGGCCACAATGCCAATAATCTCAAAAACTTTTCTTTGTGGTTTTATCTTAAAAAAAAAAATAGACCAGATACAAAAAAACCCCAAAAAAAAAAAAATTTCTGACAGTTTTTTGGTTTTTGTGAGTCAAGAAAAAGAAGAAGAAGAAAAAAACCCAATAATGTTCCACTGATTAATAGATCAATAATAAGAAGTCGTCTCGACATACTTCCACTGTGACATAAAAGGCCCACAATGTATATGGTAGCCAAAAAAATTTTTCACATAGAAACAAATAGCAGAAAGAAAAGAAAAATGGGATTGCCGGAAATTGAGACACAAATCCCATGTCTTAAATACACAATGTAAAATCAATGCATCTCTGGCAACGAAGAAAATAGCAGTTTGTTGTCACCAGGAAGGAAGTAGCATTGAGAAAGAGGCAACATTTTGAGAGAGAGAAAAAAAAATGTGAATGACAAGACCTGAGAGAGGAGCCAACATGGTTACAATCATTCAACACGGTGGTTATATAAGGTTTTAAAAGTAAAACACACACACATGATAAAAACAAAATATATTAACATTTTTTTTTATCTATACTATATTTCTGAAAGTTTGTATATTATATTTGTCTGAAGACGCCATAACTCGCGAACGGAATGACATATCGAGGTGATATCTTCACTGAACATTCTATGGTTGATTTCTAGATCAACGCAATATGCAATGTCGTTCCCAGCACGAGTGATGGGCATAAGGTTACAGGAACAGTCAATATAATGGCATAATATTAGCAAGATCCCAATTTTGCAAAAATGTCTATTGGTTGCAACTATACTTCACTGTAGGCCCCTACAACATACTGTATGTTGCAAGTGGTGTTGTGTAACTGCATTAGAATTTACATCAAATTTTGAGTAATGTGACTCCACACCTTTAGGCTTCCAAAAGAATGTAAAATTCAAAATGAAGGAATTGTCTCTTATTTCAGTCAAAAACTTAAAATGCATTTTTGCCGGTATTCCATGCTCTTGAATGAAAGATACTATTACATACCAGGCTCCAAAAATAACACTATGAATACAGAGTATTGCAATTACTATTTGGCTACACGTCGTTTGAAAATATACCAAAAAACTGTAAAAAGCTACATATTTGAAACTTAACATAATTAACAACGAGATAAATAATTTGTTTCCACAAAAAAGAAACAAATAGGCAAAGAATTATGATAGTTACTGAAATTTTAAAATGAAATTTGAAAAAAAAAAAAATTTACTTTCTTTTAGTAAGAAGTCCTGAGAATTTCCATTCTTATTTCTTCCTTTTCTTCTTAGGCTTTTTATTCTTCTTCATAAATAAGTTTTTATTACAGTGAAGAATAGAGGTATTGAAACTGCTTTGAAAAACGAGTTCCCATAAACTGCCTGCCACCAGGGCGGCGGGGCATGTAAAGAGGGCATGTAAAATCGTACAAAAAATGAACAAAAAAAAAATAATGTTTAAATTTTAAAGGAGTAAAAAAACATCAAAAAAGTAAAATGAGACATTTTTGTTGAAACAAAATCGTAACTCCAGTTTTTTTTTGCGAAAATTGAGTTAATACTTATTTCCCTTTTCCTATTCATAGAATTTTAAAATGGTAAAAAATTATGTCCATGCAATAGATTTGTACGATCAAACCCTCAATAACAAAAATTATAATTTATTAATGTTACTCAATACCTAAAAAAGACACCAGTTTCTTACTATTTTTAAAACTTTAAACCATACAGTATTTCAGTAAAAATTTATAAATTTTTATAAAGTTGGCGATAGACCCAAGGTTTGCTCGTAACTTTTCAGGTTAGGTCATTATAAAGCAGGTTCAAACTGCTCCCTTATTAGTTTTAATACTGAATTTTGTTTTTTGAATGAACTAGAAATATGTTTAAATAAGGAAAAATTAAAAATACTGGAAAACTAACTAAACAAACAATATTTTATCTATCAATATTTTATCATTCTTAGAAATAACAATTTTTTTTTTGGTTAGCTTTATTTTTGTTGTTGCTGGTTCATATTTGGCTTGCTTACCATCCTGTTATACACAACATGCAACAACAAATAAGGCAAAATAACGTATTGATTACCTCACGAGCTCCATCGTGTCAATATTCACAACATGCCAGCCGCGTGTTCATTAACGAGCAAACCTTATTCTATTTAACCTTGCCATTAACCTCTAATACCTAGTACACACCTGATAATTTAAATGCATTTAAAAAAAATAAATGTGTCCTACAGAGCCCCGTGAAGGACAAACAAGCAATATATCGAATTCAATTTATTCAATTAATAATCTCAAAATACTTAAAATATAATATATAAGCTATTGACAAAACATTGATTTAGTATTTCAATTTAAAATAATAATAATAAAGTCAATTTTTAATTTGGTTCATGTCCTTAACTGGAATCCGTAAAATTCACCTTAACACATTTAGTTTGAATTCATTTAACTTGTGTGTATAGGGACTTAGCGAAATTTTGTACAAAATTATTTTATTTGCGGAATGATACATTTTGACGTCACCTCCACCATCTTTTGTTATAAAATAAAGGTTTCGTACGAAATGATCACAAAAATTACAAAGTTACTGAATTATTTCGTAGACAATTTCGTATGAAATTTTGCTAAATTTAATTTCGGGCGAAATTTCGCTAAGTCTCTAGTATACATGTATAATAAATGCCTTAAGGATGACAGGTAATACTGACTTTTGTTGACTCAACAAGTCAGTATTTCATTTCATTTCACTACATACTTGAAGTACAATGTAACTAAACAAGTAAACATGTTAAAGACCAGGATGCATGTTATTCAACAGATCCTTAAGAAACTGGACTATTTTTTTTTATCAGTTTATGACTGTTCAGAAGTGGCCACTCTGATAAAAATAAATATGTAATGAAAAATGTGCTTTTTCTTATGCACACATGCACATGTACATGTATATATAGATAAGAGACACACACACAAAACTTTTTTTTAACATATGTTTGTGCACACAAAAAGACCAGTCTATGTAATGGTCTAGTATGTAAAAAGGGTGGAGCTAAAATAATCAGATATTTTATAAAATATCTTGCAATTAAAAAAAATTAAAAACCGATTGTCAACTTCAATTATAATCAAATCTTATTAAATTAAATCAAATCTTTCAGTTTAAAAGCTGAGAAAAAAGAACAAAAAAATCTCTTCATTTGTATAATCCAATAAGTAAGAAGACTTAAGAAACAATTTTTCTCTAAACAATTTTATCTGTCATATTAATAAAAGTTGTCAAAAATGATTTTTTTTTTATGATTTCAGGGTCAAACACATTTTAAGAAAACACCCCCTTCCCCCTTTCCCCCGTCCTTTATTAATATCTTTGAATTTCATCAGTTAAAAATGAATAGCCTTCATTAAACACCCTCATTAATGTACACATATTATAAGCCTATAACCAGATTTATTTAAGTATATCATTTTATGACGTCATGTGCAACCTTATATCGATGAATGTTTATGAAAATAAACAATAAATTGCATTTAAACCCACTTTGACCCATTTATAATTTTTAATATCTAAGGCCGGCTTCACACGATGCGTGCAATTATCCCATTTTCACCTTGAACTTTTGCACAACATACAAAACCGTTATTCAAGTAGTGAGGGTGATTTCTAAGTCAAACGTAAAGCTAAACTAATCAAATTTAACATTCCTAATCGAGTTAGCCGAGGCTAAACGAGGCTGTAGCATTTACTAAACTCAAGGACCAATAATATCATGTTAACAAATGCTGAAGCTTAGCTTTTGGCAGAATATCAGTGACTTGAGATGACCCTCTGTTGAGTTTACTATGTGGGTTACCATTAGTGGGAGCTACATGTATCATAGGCAGTTTCTTATGCTGCAGTCACACTAGGCTGGTTTCCCAGCTGCTGGTTGCTGCTGGCTGGTTGTAGCGCTCTAGCAGCATAGTCTGAACTGCTACTAGCAGCTGCTTTCTCCAGCGGGCTAGTGATTTTAACAGCAGCTGGTGAAGTTGGACATGTCCAACTTTAGCAGCTACCAGCTGGTCATGTGACTCCCTTCCTGCTGCTGCCATCTAGTGTGAACTTTTTATTGCTAGTAGTGGCACTAGTGGTAGTTGAAACTCCACTGCTTGGGTTGGTTGTTGTTAGAGTTTGTGTTTTTGCAAGACGGTGATTGGATGACTTGCACTGGTAATACCAGTAGTGACTGAACAAGTGTGAACCCAAAGCAGCTGCTGCTTGCTGTTGCTGCTAATAGCCAGCAGCAACCAGCAGCTTGTAAACCAGCCTAGTGTGACTGCTGCTTTACAGTCTATTGGAAGTATGCAATTTGATCTGAACTAGGCCTCAGCTAAGCACCTTTTCTAACTGAGTTATACAAACAGCTCATTTCTAAACATTGATTGGGAATACCACTCTAGGTATTCCTACTCATTATTAGAAAATTTTTTTATGAAGGAATCCTGTGTAAATGGCTCGAGATGAAAATATGCGAGAAGTGCATGCACTGTGTGAAACAGGCCTAAGAACATGTATCCTATTTCTTTATTATTTTATGGTTATCAGAAAAGAACACAAACGAAACAAATTTAAACAATTTGTGTTTACGCACATAGGCTAATAAAAAAATCCCCACAAAAGTTTCTCAACCTCCTCCAAAATCTAAACGAAAAACCCCAATTCTACATGCTAAGGGAGCCAAAGAGACTTCCATCATTCCACCCATAATCTAGACATTCTAAAAAAAAACAAGGTTGAGGTTCAAGATAAATACGTCCATGGCCCAAACAAGAAATGTTTATAGCTTAGCCTTTATATAAAAATATACAGGTAGCCTAGACTTAATTAATTAATAATTAAGACAGGTGTCAACTTTAACTGACATTACCAAGTTACAATTACTGTATTAAAAAAGAACATGACACTTGTTATATAGTTGAAACATGTACTGGACAAGGTGTTTCATTTTTGTTTCATGTCAATGTTTGGTGTTTTGTATGACAAACGAGTTGACAGGTTTGTGGCCTTAATTATATACAAAAAAATATTTGAAATTTATATTATACTATTGTATTATTATATGATTAAAACATACAAAATTCAACAGGAGTCCTTCATTATCTCTAAATCAGACTAGTAGTGTTTATATACATAAAACAAAAAAGAAACCTTGGCCGAAATTTGAATATATATATGACCACCCTTTGACCACATCATCTTGTTATAAACAAAAATGATTAAAAACCCTCCTTAAGCCTATCGAAAATATTAATATCGTAGTTACAATATACAAAGTGCGCACAAACAAATAATTACTTTTTATATTTTGACATTTAAATGTTTTGTTTTTGTGTCAAAACTTCGTATGTTAAGTAATTATATAAATTTGCTTTGTTTGTCAAATTTGCATTGTAATTTTTCTAACTGAAATGCTAATATTTTTGAAAATATATTGCAATTGAATCGGATGGGTATTTATTTTTTAAATTATTCATAACCTTTAAATTTGTTTTCATTCTAAATTTCTAATTGCGTTTTGATATGAACAGTTTGGGGTTTTTTTGTTTCTCTGAAGATGGCCTATTTAGAGTTAAAACATTGGCAAATTTTGGTTCAGACCTACATTATTACCCTATAATGTTTTATTTACATGAATTTGCTTTACAGCAACTTTTTATGTATTTTAATGGCCTTTATTTAAAAGAGAAACAACATTTGATTGTCAATAGTAGCATTTATGTTTTTCATTGACACAATTGTTTATCTTGACACAATGTTTCAAGTTTCAGTTAAAATAAAAAAAAAACTAACATTTCAGTGTTCTCCATGCTTTTGTATTGAATTTTATACCAATTGTGATAAGAAAAATAACATAGAAACTTATCATAAATGCTTGTTACCTTATAATTAAAAATTAATTAACTGATAGGCCTACTAGTTAAGTAATGAGTGTATTATTAGTAAATATACAATCGCGTGCCTAGTGCACGCAATAATGGTCGCTCTTTACTATGTAAATATATATATATATATACAGTTAAGTGCAAGATTATATTTACAGTAGATAAACCTCGTTTCCTTTATTGTACACATGCACAGTAGCGAACGACCTTGCATTGCTGCTGCATTACTTTGTAGTGTCAACTAGGCTTTAAGCAAGTTTCTAGTGTCGACAAATATTTGTTTTTAGACTACATGTATACATTTTAGCATTAATTTGGAGCAACATTGTATTATGCAGGGATCACAAAGACATTTTAATTTATCACTCTCTATATAGTAAGTATATCAAGAGTTTTTTTTAAGTTTAGCTACGTTTAAGTTTTATTTTCACTTCAAGTTACGTTTCAGAATTGTCACTAAATTTTGCACAATGCCTTGTAAAAGAAAAATATGCGTTATCAACATTTCTCTAAATAGGTATTTTATAAGAAACAGTTAATGTCATCAGACTCATCACACTACTGACAATTGCAATTCATTGTACCGTATTAAATATAGCAGTAGCTTTTTGTTGCAAATATAACTACTGTGAATAACTATTTTAGATTCTAACTGAATTATTATAGCATATTAAAAAACTAGTCATAACATCAGCAGCCAACTGAAACTGATACGACGTTCATCAGTGTATACGAGCTCTAAGCAATTTAGAAAGATGTCCACTGTGAATTTCTGAAACCGGAAGACTGAATAAAAAAAAACCACCAACGCAGTAAGAAATTATTCCACAACAAAAAAGATTATTTCTCATTTCTCATATTAATTATTGAAGCAATTTAAAGTGTTGAGGGTGGAAGAAAAGTAAAAAAAAAAATACAATTTAATAACATCCGTAGACAGGAACGGACTGTGAGTAAAACGGCCTGAGGAAAATTTATTTGCTCAGCTCTAAGAAACTCCAAACATGCTCAGAACCCTTTTTAAATGTGCACATCATGCATTTGGTTCCATTTTCATTTTTGCAAACAATAAATGCCAAATAAATTAATTTCTTTAGCTGTTTTCCATTAAGGGCCGTATTCTTAATGATTGCAAAGTCAAAGCTAGTGCTAAACTCATCAATGGTCTCCTTTTTATGGTCTTCTTTCTCATCCTAATTTGTTAGAATTTACAGTTAATTATTATGACTATGTGCATTCTTTTTTTCCATGTTTCTTTTGTTAATGACTACTTCTCCATTATTATGGACCTATAATATATAATTATGTACTACTTTTTTACCTTTTTCGATTTCTACACTCGTAAGTAATATTCTGATGTATTTTATTATTATGAAACTTATCCCAAAAATTGTAATTTTATTTTTTTAGTTTACTTTTACATGAAGATGATGATACATAACACATAAACGTCGTATATATTAAACATTTTATTGCTTTGTAGTATTTTATAATGTCTTTTATATTTTTTTTACCATTGTAAACAACTATAGTCGTCAATTATATTAATAATCTGGTCAACTATTATTCTAAAAGTATTTCACATCTATAATTTTACATGCAACTTATAATCAAATGTTCACTAGTTTAGCACTACCTTTGATTTAGAAATAAAATACAACCCTAACTTTCAGGGAGCGAAGATATTTGTTTTTTTCAAAAAGTGCGCCAATACAGATAAATTATTTTTCTTTCTCAAGTTTTTTCTTGCTTTTCATTTAACCCGACAAAAATGTGTCATTTTATTTTTTTTTATCATTTTGTACTTATTTCTGTTCAGTTCCATGTGAGATTTTAAAACATACATCACATTTCATTATGACATTGGTCTTATAATGATAAATGTCAACCATCAAATTAAGGGAAGAATCACATACACACACTGAAAAAACCCCCACTGAATTTCACTTTGTAAGGGATTTGCCAGAAACGCCATATATGTTTGAGTGCAAATGAGCACAGAAAATTTATTTCTAATTCTATTTTTTTGGTGATTTTTTTCAGCTGGGTGATTCTTTCCTAAAGGTGTCCATCAGAAAAATGCCCGATTGGCCAGGTAGCCCCTGTCAGTGAAACAATTTTTCTATGCGTTCTCGACCCGATCCCCAAATTAGGCATACATGTACAATTGTACATCTAAGATATTTTTGAAGAAGAATATAAAAGAAAATCACATGAAATCTTCTAAAAAAAACTCATTGATCTCAGTTGTAAACATCAAGTTTAATATACAGTTAATTTTAGTAACTTTGAAGATAACTGGGTCAAGTTCATGACCTGTGGTTATTTGTAAAATTTCTAAAAAGACAAAGTCTATGGATGACTTTTCAAGTTTCTTTTTTTTTATGCAGCACACAAACATATATTAAATAATAAATATCATTATCATATTTCATTTGTAGTTTTGTCAATTTATGAGTTAATATCTAACATTGTTTTCATTTTGCTGAAACGTTTTCAGTGTAACCTATAGTTAGTACACATTTGTGGGCAAACATTTAACTAATTTATAACCCTATTAGACTAATACATAAGTTAGCGTGTTAGATAAATTTTGGGCATATCTATAGTTATGCTTTTTGAATATCCTGCATAATTAATTATGGATGATGAACAGTCCACAAAAAATGTGTAATGTATAATCTAGACTCTAGAGTATACACTGCACAGTGTATAACGTAGCCCAAAGCAAATTACATCAGGTTTATAAAAGAAATGAATGAATGAATGAATCATTTAATTCTAAACTCAAGGTGGCTTCAGCAGTAATTTCTAAAATACAAAAACAAGAAGAAAAGTTGGCAAAGTTTTAACTTTAACTTGAACCCTCTCTGATCAAAGTTCTAAAAGTACAAGTGCCAAGTTTTCTTCTTGAATTTGGACCTAAGTCTGCAAAGTTGAAGTAAAGTCTTTGTTTAGAAACAGCTTCAAGAATAAATGCAAAGTTTGTTGGAAAGTAAAATAGTAGGTGAATGTGTTAAAAACTATTTTCATAACAAACTCTTTTGAAATAAATTTTTATGTCTACTTTTGTGTGCATAAAATGTTAGTAAAATGTGATCGTTTTCAAAGATGCATAAAAAGTTCATTTGGAAAAATATCACTAAGAAAATACCTTTATTATAGGATTCACCTAATCCTCTTACGGTAATAATTTAAAGAGTGGATTGATAAGTGAATAAGTGACGATTTAAATTTTAAAAAATCCGACTGCTTGTGATTTATAATAAAACAATAAAATCATTTTTTTCTCCACTTTGGTTTTTTTTTATATCTTTTTTATATCTACTTTGTAATTATTGCAAACTTTTGTATGAACTGTGTTAGCAAGTTTACCAAGGCCATTATGACTGATGCGCAACACTAATTATCCTAAATTTCCTAAAACATGAATGAAGTTTTTCAACTTGACCACTCACATTCCAAGACTATATACAGTAACAATCTACATTGTTAGGATTGGAACACACAGACGACTTTGGAGAACACTTTCAACTGCAAAATGAAAATGGTGCTGTGTTTTCAATTTGGTTGCAATTTACTTCCTATGGAAATAATCTAAGGTGTTTGGTTTTGGTTACAACCCAACTTCATTTTGTTGTCGAAAAGTTTTCCAAAAGTCGTCTGTGTGTGTCTCGGGCCTGATTCGAGAAAAAAATTGATGACTTGTGCAAGTTGTGCTTAAATGGTACTAGTGTGGCGTATAAAACCTATACAAAAATATTTAAGGTTGAAGGAAGAGGCTGCTCAAACCCTTTGTACAAATGCACCCTGCAAACAAATACACCTTTAAATATACACATTTATTTTCTCAGTAAACATATCTACAATCAAATGTGGAATAATTCAAATCTTGTAATCAAATTTGAGTTATTTTTTTTTTAAAAATACTTTAGTTGCTTATACGAGCGTACATGTACAATGTACTGTACATGTGCCTACTGTCTGCATGTCTTCAAAGTAAATAAAAAGGCTGTTCTAAGAGTAGTTTTGTTGCTACATTTTTATTGTAATGTCATTATCAATACAGTTGAAATAATGATAATAAAAAATTACAAATGAAATCTGAAGTGCGCAGAAATGATAAAAAAAAAGCTGATTCATAATTTAAAGATTGCAAGTTAAGATTTTTTTAAAGACAAGAAGACGACATGTCGCTTCCACAAAGAATATATCACAATTGAAATTAAAACTTGTGACACCATAAATTCAAAAGAGTTGAATTGGAAATTGTTGATCTCCATTATAAAAATGGGATCACCAACTGAGAAAACATTTTTTTTTGTTTTCAATGTTATCTTTTAGATAGGAAAGAAACAATTACATAAGACACAAAGAACATGCGCACAAACAATGTAACAACAGCTACAATGTGCAAACGCACAAATACACATACTTGTGACATATACACACACACAAAAACATAGTGTCATTTTTACAACGTTCGCACAAACATACTGTCACACTACCACGATACACACAAACATAGTGCCACATCACACACAACCATACAAAGAGACAACACACAGCGACTGTGACACACACACACATGAAACATTTATCTAGCAATGACAAGGGCTGAGAGTTGATAAGAAAGAAAAAAAAAATCAACAATATCGGATTAAAAATGAAAAGTACCTACTTATTAGAGTAGGCCTACATGTAATAAATATCGTCTAGAATATGAGCCACCATTATAATTATTAAAATTTTCATTGAACAAAAAAAAAACCCCTTAATAAAAAGTGTGTGTGGGTTTTAATTTTAAAGCGTGGGTGACAATAAAAGACCTCTTAGGATGAATGTTCATTTATTATATATATTTTTTAAATTATTAAATATATTAAAATGACAAATGTCACAGTGTTGCGTGTAAGTGAATACCATAAACATGATTACATAATCTTCTCCAAAGACATTTCAAAGTGCTAATTAAGAATTAAATACCAAAACTAAACACGAGGTTTGTCCTCTATATAATATGTATACAAGTCATATTTAAAACTCTTTCTCAAATGGATGGTTTTCATTGCATTTTTTTTTATAACAAACAAAAAAAATACCAGTTTTGAAATTGACAGTGATGATGATGTCATAAGTTCAGTTTCATTAATGGGCGTCGAATTTCCGGATTCAATTCATATACATATAAGCTTTATTATATTTATATATGAGAATTTTAATGAAAGACTGAAATTGTTATCTATCCGTATTCATAATTTTGTTTTTAAAAAAAATGTCTGTGCATATAATATGGACACATTTTTTTCTAAAAGTTTTTTTTTTTTTCAAAACTGGAATAAACTAGACACGAAGGCCAGTGACATCATTCACGTATAAAACACAGACACAGTGTCAAAATTAAAATTCACTTTTCTTCGAACAATACACCTTTGCTCTAACAATTGATACAATTTGCATAAAATTGTTGAAAACAATTTCTTAACTTCTTTGAAAAAGGTGACAGCAGCAGCTGCAGCCACCAATCATCAACATGATAAAACTACTCTGTCAAATGCTTTACATTACTTCCAAAATTATATTTAAATTAAATTCCAAAAACATCAACAATACCAACTAAAAAATAAAGATTAATATTGAAAATAAAATTTACCTGTTGTCTTTTTTCCTTTTCTCCTCTGATTTCGATCTTCACCCACAATTGGAACACCTCCAGGGTTCTTATTATTGCGACGCGTTTCAACCAATGCGGCCAAAATATCGACCAAAACAACCGCTAACAGTAAAGTTCCAAGGCGAGACATTGTCCAAATATACAACTAAATATTATCAACTAAAAAAGAGTTCTGACACCGTTTACTGACCAATGTACAAATGATGCGCTTCAGTGGTTAGCAGTGCAAATCACACACCACCTTGCTTGTCACTGTGTGCAGTAGCAACAGCACCAATGTTTGAAAAAGCAAGGAGGAATTTTTTTTTTTTGAGGCGCACTGTGTTGTAAAAAAAAAGGGAGATTATGTTACTAATACTCTCAATTAGAACAAGGAATAATTTGTCCCACAGAGCACACACACAAAAACATATAACTTTGAAGTGAAGTTAAAGAAGAGTAAACTGAAATTAACCTGCAGCCACAAGAGGGCACATAAAAAAGTTAAATGGGGTTATTTCCAAAAAAAAATTCGTAGTGGCGATGGTGTTGTTGTTGGTGGTGGCGATCAATTGACGATGATGCACCCAAGTCTTTTGTCCATCATCTCTATCTCTGTTTTCTGAACAGATTTTTTTTTGAAGACACTGGATGCCAACCAAAAAAAACCACCATGGGTGATGATAGGTTACACAGTCAAATATTGATGTGTGAAATAACACAAAGACATAAATATTGTTTGTTGTTGTTGTTCTCTTACTGTTATTGTCTCACAATAGTTCAAATTAATATTCTTTTCAGAAGTTCTGTTTGTTGATGTTGAGAATGATGATGAACATGTTGACGTTGACAATCCATCACTGAATAATATATAAATATGTTTTTTTTTTGGTAAAACGTTTTATCAAAAACTGAAGACAGACTTTAACTTCAACCAACAAAGCAAGTTTTTTTTAAAACATTGCAACACTTGAAAAAAAAAATAATATAAATTATATGTATATAGTGACTGAATTGCTGTTAGTTTTTTACCTTATTAATTAATTTTGATTCAATTTTCATAAAATATTAAACACACACAAGGAAAGAAATTATAAATTGCCCTTTTTTAAAACATAAACAAAAATTTCAATTGTTTCAAAAGTTTGCTTATGTAGTTGCTATTATTTTTAAATATGAAAGAAAAAAAAACTTTGAACGCATAAAAAATATAAATATTATAATACCAGGTTCAGATTATTACATTAAAAAGTAGATTAAAAAGACTTTTGAAGTAAGTCACTTTCGTTTTTTGACAACTTTTTTTGTAGTAGAATAATAGAAAGAGAGTGAGAGTGGATGTCTTGTGAGTAAAGAGAAAAAACGTCTTCTTTCTGGTTGATGCTGAATAGATATGATGATATTCTTACACTTGAGTTTGCTAAGAAGTAGTCAGTCAGTCAGTCAGAAGCAGAAAGAAGAAGTTGTTGGAAGGGGTGGGGGGTTGGTGTAGAAAGACAACATACACACATATATAAAAAAATCTTACATAAGAAGATACAGTATGAAAGAGAAAACTTTCATTCTTGTATGTCTCTCTCTCTCTTTTGATCAAACTACAAGAAGAATCTGAAATTGCAAGCAACTTCAGAAGAAAAAAAAAAGGATGTAGCAAAATACCACAGTTGAAAATAGGAGAAGGTGGCGTCGGTGGAAGAATGAGACGAAGATTCTTATAGTATACCCAGGGAAGTCTTAAAAGATCTCAGCAGAAACTTTTGAAAGAAAAGTTAAAATTTTTTCTGAAGCTCAAGATGTCTTAAAAAAGAAGAACAAGAACAGTATGGAAAACAATTGGAAATTGCTAGCCAAAAAGGATGATGATGATGATGATGAAGAGAGGGTGGACTAGAGAAATAGCTGGCTGGCTGGTTGACTGCTGCTGTAATTTTTTTTGTTATTGTTGCTTTCTAAAAAAAAAAATTTAAAGCAACCAAAAAAAAAAGTTACTCCTTCAAAAACAGCCAATCAGAACATACAATAATTGCAGGCCGAAATCTTCGTGGTTCTTCTTTGAGTTTGAAACAAATCACATACATCACAACTGAAACACACTGACACACACATACAAACATCTGTACATACTGATTGAAGTTTAAGTACATAGTTTAAAACCAGCAACTCAGAAGTCACAAGAGCAGTTTTTTTTAAATAGATAAAAAAATTAGTGGTTACTGCTTTACCATTTGTTCAACTTTTTTTTTGTTAGAATTTTCTACTCTTAGAAAAATGTTACCACACATACAAACATAGACACACACACGAGCTAGAATGTTTTAAAAAAATAACACAAGGAGAGACTGGTTTGTTGTTATTCTTGTTGATGTCCAAAAACTTATACAAATATTACCCGAAAAACTTTTTTAAAATTGACGTTCTTGTTGACTACTGGCTGTCCTTGGGTTTTTTTTAATAATTGTAAAACACTGCTGCTCCTTTGAAAGCTCTCGTGTGTCTCTTGAAAGAGTTCTTGAATGTTACGGTGGTCGGTCGCGCCTAAGTTTTCCAAGACTTTATCCGACGGCCGGCGGAAAAACAAAATTTTGAAAGCAGAAGTTTGTTGCAAAAGACAGATAGATGTCCATCAACTTAAGTTAAAAGTTTAAGTGATTGAATGCAATTTTGCTACCATCATCATCATCATCATCATAATAGTGTGCCAGACAAAAAAAGAAGGAGCTTCTAGCTGTTCTTCTATATTAAAAGAGATGAAGTCTACTTCAAACACAAAGATGAAAAAGATGTGGCAAGAGGACACACATTTGGCACCTCTTTCAAATGGGTGTTTGTGCTCAATATTTCAAAGATACACGAGCACACACACGCAAACACTACAGGCCTACTTTGAAAGTCCCCTTTGCTCCAATGTTGTAATTGTAGATTTAAAGCTATAGAAAAATAAAATAAATTGAAATACAGTTAAACTCGGTTATAACGGACTCGAATATAACGACAAATCGGCTATAACGTCAAAATGACGCCAATTATATAGAAAAATGTCGGAAAACACGAAATATACTTTAGGTCCGGTCCTTTGGAATAGCTTACAAGTTTTTTTCTTTCAACACAAAAAAATATTACAATCCCTTCCATTTCATATTCAACAGATTTTAGAGTCATAATAAAGAAAGATAAAAAACACCATATGAAAAATTGACTAGACACCACTTTAAATGTCAATGGCATTTTAACACATTTAATTATTGTATATGTGACTACGTCTCAAGACAGTTAGTTAAATGGTCCTAATAGACATTTTATCATCAATTAAGATGGTTTAACAGTAATTTTTAAATGTATAAAGTGAACGTCAACCTTTTTTTTTTCTTTCTGAAAGTATAAGATTAACTTGTAAAGAGTTATTTCACCTCATAAAGCCACCAGAACTCTTGGTTATTTTTGCTTTCTGAAAATGATTTTAAGAAAAACTGAAGTGTTTTACAAACTGGAAAAGTAACTGAATCACGTAAAAATATACAATTGTTCATATAATTGTACATATAATTGTTTATGTCAGCTTGAGCCACTATGCCTTGCAATGAGTTCTTTGCAAACTGAAAATTAAAAAAAATGAAAATTACTATTTATAAGTTTTAATAATAAAAAGTCATTAATATTTCAACATAAGAATACTCTTAGTACAACCATTTACTTTTCTAGTTTCTAACAATATTTTAATGTTTTTCTTAAAGTTTCATTTTCATTAAAGTTCTCGACTGTTAAATGAAATTTAAATTTCAAGATTCAAAATAATGTGAATTTTCAAGTTAAAATAATAAAAAAAATGTATAATTAAAATATTTTGTCATGAGAATAATTTTTATCATAACTGTTAAAACTGTCTACTATTCTAATTTCTAATCAAATTTGATTTTTATTTTCTTAAAGCTGGCTATCTATATTCTGAATAAGCGAGAAGGCAAAGTGAAGACCAATTTGTGACGACAAATCGCCGTGGAATACATTCAGAATGGTGATAGCTCCAATTCCTAGGAAATTATTTAAAAGAAACGAATTTCAGAATGTCCTTAATTTTGAAATTTTCTTCTCAAATATGAATCCGTAAACAGCCTCATATGAGGAGGCCATGGTGCAAACGTAATGTTTACCAATACACAATCTTTACTGCTATAACGGTCACATTTAATGCCATCATATTCAATTTAATTTTAATTTAAAAAAAAATTCTCTGCAAGCAACCCAAAAACCCATGTGGGCGAGTAACAAAAGTTTAATTTTGCAGCATGCAAAATGCATTGTCAAAAAACTCAAAACCCAAAACGAAACTTCTCAAGAAAATATGTAGATTAGATCTAGATGAATTACTTTCTTGAGAAGGATAGGTGGTGTTAGCTTTGGTTCTATGCATGGCTTCTTTACAGACTAGCTGTGTCCGGTAACTAAAAAAAGCTATTGCTTTTTCTTTAGTTTTTGGACACTGCCACAAAAAACGCACATTTCTCATCACACCCCACCCACAGTACAGGGAAAGACCCCCTCCCTATACTGTGGCCCCACCTTTTCTTCTCAATTATTCAGGTTATAGTTAGCCAGTTCATAAGATATTACTGACCTGTTCCTCTTGATCTTCAGAGTGTTTCTATACAAAAAACATTTGGCACTTTCATATTGCTCAAGATTTGAAAACTGTAAAACAGAAATAAAAAAAAAGTTTATAAATTACGCTGATAAAGTTACTTCATAGACTTTGAATATGTAGTTTGCAAATTACAAAATACACATTCATAAAGGAAACATTTGATTTTTATTATTGAAATAAAAATAAAGAAACGTCCTTGTGAGATCTCAGGTTATTAAAAAAAAAGATTAATCTGAATATTTTTTTTAAATGCCACACAATGAAACAATAGGTTAGACTAGCTGGGGTCCATTGTCAAATAAGTTCATATTCCACGTTTTGTATCGATCTGTTGATTGATTGTCGATATTACAATAAACCACATATATGCAGATTTATGTGTATCACTCATGAAACCAATAGTAAAGTTATTATTATTGAAATTCAATTTTTTTTTTTTAAAAAAAAAGAAAGAGCCATGTATCAAAAAGATGATCAAATCAATTAATCATACTCAACATTTATGATGAAAGAACATTAATAATAATGTTATTTAACTCGATGACAAACACTTGAATTATTATAATAATAGAAAAAAAAAACATAAAACACACGCACACAGTCTTTCATATACAGCTTGAAGCTTGTGACGTCAGAAAGGTCGATCAAAACCTTTGGATTGTGTATCATTTTGTCTGATAGAAACATACGTTTAGACCTAATACAAAAAGTGCCTCGAGAAAACTTTCTTCGCTATTAGTAGTCCTTTTCTATCAGACAAAAACGATACAATTCGAGGCGAGATTTTACGTTTTTTGATCAACTCTGACGTCGCAAGCTTTAAGTTATAAAGAGGCGACTACATGCTATAGCAACAATGTGAATCTAATTATCAAATTGTCAAGATTGAAGTAATACATATCATGCATAGTCCTTGTGAAAGGATAGGACGTGCATGACTGCCAAGTACACACGTTGTTACGCACATTAAACAACACAGAAACAAAGCACATATGCACTAACAAAAAAAAAAGCGCATACAATGTAAACAGAAAAATAGCAAGCGCAAAAATAGAAAAAGAGCACACAAACAGAAAAAATGTTGCAAACAAAAACAGAAAAATGTTGCAAACAAAAACAGAAAAAATGTTGCAAACACAAACAGAAAAAATGTTGCAAACACAAACAGAAAGAGTGCGCACAAACAGACTAATCATGCACACAAAAACAGAAAAAGCAAGCACACAAAAACAGCATACAAACAAAAACAGCATTCACATAATCATAAAAAAAACTGATGCAAACATAAAAATAACGCATACACGCAAAATTGCAAACAGCACACCTAACATGTTTACGTATCAAAGATAACCATTGAGTGACCAACGCCATAAAATATTTCTTTTCCTGCAAGACCTATACCAGTGTGCCATGAACTTACTATTACATTTGTAACATAGACTGTCGTATGAGTGACCTAAAGGCTATCATCGGTAGGTGGGCTGAAGTTATTTGCACCACACAAGCAAAAAAAAAGAGCCCAAACACACAACGATAATACGCACACAAACACGCGCACACGCACAAACTAAAAAATCATGCAAAGGCGTACATAAAAAATCACATAAACATACAAAACGACGTTATAAGCATAAACTTTCATTTGTACATCGTGACTTTACTTCCCATTTTTGCCCCTGTTGACATAAATTTATATAAATAAAAATAACATGTTACTTATTTACAGCAATAAAGTAGTAGTTTATCATCACCCTTTTCTAATGATGATGATGATGGTGCCCACCAGATGAATGATGATATAAATTGATAATATAACGTGAGGTTTTGCAAGTGACAAGTATATAGAAAAGTTGCATTTGTCCACATTACAAAGTTCGAGCGTGAGTCTCACCATCATCATCATCATCATCATCATCACTCGATTGAATGCATCTCATAAATTAAATTATCACAATCAATTAGCAAACGAGGTTCAAGTGAAAGCATAAGGGCGCCATAAGAAATTCCATACTAATAAACTTCTTAAGTCCTTATATCATATTTAAAAAAAATGATTGAAGATGGTGAAATCCTCCATAAAAAACATCAAAACTCAATTAAAAATAATTTTAATAATAATAATATTAATAATAATAATAATAATAATAATAATAATAATAATAATAATAATAAATAATATTCTTTAACCAGGAAATGAAATTTCTTTTAGATAAACTTTAAAGAAGAAGAAAAAAAATCTCACAAAGAATGTAACAGGGAGTGAACTTAAAAACAATTCGTAACAAATATTTTTTTGTCCACACAACATGATATTAAAAAATTGTAGCAATGAAAAAAAGGGCGTCCATCATATGTTTATATGAAGAAAATTATTTTGAAAATTAAAAGTGATGAAAGCGACCTCTCCTATATATATATATACACTGTATATCAAGAGTCAAGGTAAAGGAACTTCAACTTGTTTCCCCGGAAGAACAACATTCTATAAAAAGTTTTAAAAAAATGAAATCTATGGGGACACATAAAAATAATTCTTCAAACTATTTTTAGAGGACTTTGATCCTCTCAATCACTTTCAGTGTATATGTGCTCTTTTTTTCTTCTCTCTATACATTGTTTTCGTCACATTTGTATACGTTAATGGTGTGTCTATTGTAGCACGCGTGCGTGCGTTTGCGTCCTTCCTATTGTTTAAATGCATACTAATTTTCCCTGAATACGTGTGCGTACGTGTCTGTTGGTGTGTGCGTGACACGTCTGCGTTCTGTAGGTGACTTTGCTGTGATTGTGTATTACTTACAGTGTGCACATTTTGTTAATCATCAATTTATCCAGCAATGTGACGTCAAGTGCATGTATAGCTATGGACATGACGTCACACTGCTGACTAAATCTAAAAATGTGCGGTTATTATTTGTTTGCATCTGCTGCAATTACTTGTGTGACTTGCTGTGTGTGTGTTTTTGATTGTGTGAAGCCCATTTAAAAGCATTTATTTAAAATCTTATCTTAATGCGATAAGTAATATGTAATTGTAATTAATAAATTATTATATTTTCTACTTTTCTTTTGGTGCAAGTTGCACGACGGGTTTACTAGTTGTACAAATTATTTGTTTGTGCCTACTAAGATTGAAGACTACTGTTTCTTCCAAGATAGAAACAGAAAGAACAAAAAATAACATATGGATTTAAAGAAATACCATGTATAGTCACATTGGGCCATTTTCACTTTCAGAAGTCCCCTCTAAATATAAGGCAAAGGCACCTAAAAGAATTAAATATCAAGTATTGAACTGAACAAAACATGTTGAGCGGGCTCTATAAGTAAAAGGTATTTAAATGTCTCTGTAATTAAGATCCCTCAGAATAATTGAAGAAAAAAAATTCAAGGGTTGATATTTAAACGGTTTACAGTAGTATGTCTGGAATTCACCATAGATTCTTTCTATAATATGGTTCAGTAATGTCCCTCAAGATAACCAGGTGTGCACCACTGCTGAATGAACAAATGAACGAAAAAAGATGAAACAACAATTGAGGCAGTTTAAAACAATAGGAAGCTACTGGTGGTGGTTGTGGTGTTAAGATGGGACACCTGCAATACACCCCTCCTCCTCCTCCTCCTCTCTTCTTTACTTGTAGATATTGACATGGTCACGATTGATAACTTAGGGCAAAACACGTGTGCGCCTCACCTTTTTTTTTCTTCTTCAAGACTTAATATATGGGTCGCTTTTAAAGGACCTTACTCACTTGGGTCAATGTGGTGTGCCTGACTTGTCTCTTGACACTCTCTACTTCTCCCCCCCCCCCCCCTCCGTCCTCTCTCTTCAATTTATATGCAATTTACATAAACCGAAATTCAAGAAATAAACTTTACATTTTAACTTCAACTTGAACAATTTGTTCTGAACGTTGAAAACCCCCGGTTTATTAAATAACTTTTAATAGGGATTTTTTATGTTGGAACCCTGCTTAGAGGGTTTAAGAGTTTGAAGTTCGAGTGCAAATTTTTAAGTTTTGAATTTGAACTCTATTCAATCTATTTATATTCAATCGAATATAAAGACTTTTATTTAAATCGATTTGTAGACAAAAATTGACGTTAAAGTTTTTTACTTTCAACTTTTTTTTTAAAAAATGAAGAGATAATGAAGAGATAGAGAAAAAAAATAATTGAAAAACATCTTAGAAGCTATCTTCTTTTATCATGATGAAATTTTTCTACAACAATAAAACTTTAAAGATATTATTAATTATTAAATTATCAAATTTATTTTTATTTTTTGCCAAAATTGCTTTAATTTAAAACTAAACATACTCTCGAAAACAAAAAGACGCTTTTAAGGAAATGAAGTTCAAGTTTAAACTTAAAACATAGACTTAAAATATAGACTCCATAGACTTAATATAGAGGGTATTGTATTGCGTCATGAGTTAAGCTTCACTTTATTTTAAACTTGACTTTATTTTAAGCAACGTTTTTTTAATATGGCAGTTAGAAACTAAAATAATGGAAGTATGGAATGACATTTTTTTTCTATATTCTGTCTGTTTCAAAGTATTTTTTATGGCAATTTAAAAATATTAAATTGGATTTTTTTAATAAACGTTGATGCAACAAGAAAAAAAAAACTTACAAAAGTGTATTTTTAAAATTATAGTTAACAAAATTTACGTCAAACTTATAAATTGGTTTGCTGAATTGTAATTTACTGAATGGCTTTTGGTGAGTCATCTTAATTAAAGTTACAAAATCTGAAATTACGCTTGAAATTTATTAATTGTATAAAATCTAATTTATATCGTCATAAAAACAAATTCCTGAAATTTATTTTGCAACTTTATAAACCTATAATAAGCTGAGTTTTAAAACTTCTTCGGGCTTTTTTGTTTTCAAAAAAAAAGACGACAATTTTTAAAAATGTCTTAAAATTATATTTTGGCTAAGGTCAAAACTTTTATTCAATTAACGATTTAAAAAATGAGCATTTTTTTAAAAAGAAAATTGCATGTTTTATGCAAATAAAAATGCAAAATATGACAAGGTGCTTCTTTTTATGTAAATAAAATTGTAAATTATACGAGCTCGTATGTAGGCCAAATCACAATTTTCTGGAGCAATTAATATCTGAAATTGTCAGAAATAATACCAGAAAACGCATAATGAAAGCAACTTGGTTGCAAAAAAAAACCGCATATGTGTTTTTCTGACAAAAGTTTTTTTTTAAAGAAGGAAGTGAAATTATACGCCTTTTTGCAAATTTCTAAAAAAAAAGTTCAACTTGTGTACGGACTGGTCTATCGGGAAATCTGGCATTCTTCCCGATGGGCCACTTAGTTTGATGGCCGGTTTTTTCATCACAGGGCGGAAAAAGCACAAACAGATGATATTTTTTTTAATGATAGAAAACATAAAAAGGAAAATGACACATTTTTTTGGGAAAAAAATTTTTTTAGAAAGAAAAAATAATTTTGTTGGTTTCGCGTACTTTTTTTCAAAAAAACAAAGTTTTAGCTCGCTATGCTCGTTTGCTCACTGAGCTAACAATGAATATAGAACGAAGTTAAATTTTTCTAAAACGCTCAAATTTAATTAGGGTGGAGGCTTGGCATTTTTCGAGTTTCTTACTCATTTGGGCCAGGCAAATTACTTTTCCCTTAGGCTATTTTTCTACTAGTTCGTCCCTGTACATATGACACTTGCATTGGTATCATAGTGCACCCAAAAGAAGTGGGAACTGTCATTATGCATTTTTTTTTTACTTCTATGCAAACATTTGAGCTACAGTATAATCAACGTAATGGAAAATACAGGGTGCCCACCATGAGACTCCAAGATTTTGAAGGTCTACTGTTGTGGTATATCTAGATATGCTGAAGGTCTTTGCCATACCACAAATACTGTAGCAGTCAACCATAATTTTCCAGCAGGATGGTGCCCCACCTCACTGGAGCTGCCATGTCCAAGATTTCCTGAATGACACATTCCCCAACTGTTGGATAGGTCATAATGGTCTAATTTCCTGACATCCACATTTCCCCAACATACCCCATTAGATTTTTTCTATTGGGGATACATCAAAAACAAAGTGTACTCTATGAAAATTACCAGCATAATGAATTTGAAACAGTGCTTAAGTGATGCCATAAGCTCTGTCACAGTAGGCACGTTGCAGAACACATAGTGTGAAATTGATTACAGACTAGACATTTGTGCTACCAATGGTGCCCATGTGGCAGTGCACTGAACTGAACTGAAAACTTTATGAGTTTCACTGTCATTTTCATGTTTAATAATGGTTGTGTAGGCCTACATATTTTCTTCCAAACTGTATATGCTTAAAATGTTGGATTCTCATGGTGGACACACTGTACATTTAATCCAATTTTAAATAATGTCTTCTATAGGGACCATGTGCATGACAAGAGTCTCCGCCTGGTAGTAAAACCCATTTAACTATCGAATATATTGGGTGAATGAGACTCATGATGCCATGAGCATCCATATAATTAAAGAAAGAAAACAAGATAAACCGCCATTTTTTGAAAAAATGGGCAATGCCCAAAAAATTTGGCATTTACCAAAGTTTCGTAAAGAAAATGGGCAGTATGAAACTTAATACATAAGAGTGATGTCATTCAGTGAAGCGATCTTTGTATCGATTTAAAGGTTGAATCGATAACTGGGTCGATAACAATACCGCTTTTGTTTATTCTGGACACTAGGTGTGCTAAACTGTTATTGAATTATAGTTTAAATTTTCAAACAGGGCCAGCTATAAAAACACACCTGGATGGTCCTTTTACTTATTTATAAACATTTTTTACCTGTAACAGTGTAACGAATAGGACATCTGAAATATCACCTATGCCAAATTGAACATAAGCTTAAGCTTAATCAGTTTTTGAGGTTTTTTCTTCTTCATTCTAAATAAGGACTTCAGCAAGAAAGAAAAAAAAAATAAAGCCATAAAGTGTGTGTGAGTTGATTGAGTGAGTGAGAGAGAGAAGGGTAAAGAATAAGATGAGGAAAAAAATCATTCATTCAACAAGTTCATTCATAAAGTTGTGAAAAAAAGCACCACCACCACTACCACCAGCCTGAACCTTTCTTATACACCATTAAAATGGGCGAGATGAGCATTTCTTTTTTTAATTTAACTCTTGAGGTCGTATATAGAAATAGATAGAAATAAGACGGTGCAAATGACCTCATAGATAAAAAAGTTAAAAACAAACCTTCCAAAAAAAAAAAAAACTTCAAAGGCTTTTAAACATAAAATGCATGCATAAATTAATTTGAATTTAGCTATTTAAAAAATATCTAATATTCTATAAACAAAATTTAGTAAAATTTTAATTGAAATCTGTAGGCCTATATTTATTTAAAAACAAAACTAATTTTTTACTGTCTATATTTTTTTTTAAATAATGGAGGCAATTTTTAATATAATGACGGATTTTTTTTAAGCAGATATGCTAAAACAAATCGATTTATTTGATATAAATCGGATTTTTTTTTATTTAAGTGAACTTTTTCCAACTTTTTTTTATAAATATAACTTTTTAATTAGTTATTAAAATTTTCACAATTTTGAAAAAAATTAACAATGCATTAAAATTAATTTCAAAAAAAGGTTCCTCAACTTAAATCACATTTTAAATCAAAACAGATCCAACCACCAACTCGATTTCAAATAATCAATATACATTATTAAATATCGCAATCGAAATCATGATTTCATAATAATCATTTCAAAATCAGTAACTTTATTTTATTTTTTCGCCAAAAAAAATCCCCAAGGTAACAAAAATGTCATATAGGGGCCTCATTATATTCAGGTTATGTTTTATTTTTTTTTTAAAAAAATTAAGACATACACGTCCCAAATTTGAGCTCAAAATAGTGCAAAACTCATAACAGAGAAGAAAATCACTTTTTAAAAAGTATTCATGACGTCATTGAAGTGTACAGAAAAGAAAGAAAAATCAGCTATATGTTGATGTAATTAATGAATAACTAACCCCCTTTTTATGAAAGAATGCAAAAACTGATGACTGCAAAGCTTTAAATTAGATGAAGTATTTAAAGATAGAAAATCAGGTCAAATAACATTGGAAGTGAATTGTCATCTTTCAACAACAACAACAACACTCCATTCCATTCAAAATTATAAATTTTATAAAGCTAAATTATTTTATATAAAACTATTACATTAGGCTTAGAAAAACTTAAAAAAGAGGTTTAAGTGCGTGTAACTTAATAAAATTATAAATTACAAGTAGGCCTACATGTACAATTTAAAACTAATCTATTAAGGTCAAAAATTGAAAACAAATTTGATTTATAATTTGATTTGTCCAATAAAGAACGTTTTTTTTTGCATTATTTGTATTTCAATAGGGCCAATAAATTATTTTAATAAAAAAAGGGAGGAGAATACATAACATATATACAGGGTGATTCACAGAAAGCAAACCAAACCTTAAAAGGTTTGATCACATATATTATTTGTCTTACTTGAATTTAGCTCCAAATTTAGTTTCCTTTAGAATTTTTATTTATTTATCGCATAATTTGTGAAATTACAATATTACAAATTCAGTAATTACAAAAGTTAAAAAAATATAAATAAAAAAAATACATCACATTTTAAATTTGGCGCCAAAATCATATAACTCTCATAAAGTGGCTCCTTATGGTGTACAAAAAGCAAAACTGAAAGCACCATTCAAACCAGACTCAATTTTCTAAGAAAAGAAAGAACAACATTATAACGCTTTGAAAAATCGACAATTCTCTTTCTGGCTACAACTATCGAGCCACACGGGGGAAAAAAACATTTAAGCAGCAAATAAACAGACAGCAAATCCTTCTTTTAACCCTTTTCTTGTAAAAGCAAAAATCTAAGGATAACTTTTGGCTGGAATCATTTGAAAAGAAAAGAAGAAGAAGAATAAAAAAAACCGCCAATGGGAATTAACGTTGTTCATCAATAACAACTGTTAGAAATACAACAAATATAAAGCTATTGATAAGAAGTAAAGAAAAGAAATACAAAAAAAAGCCTTTTTGCTATAAAACTAAAAAAAATCCTTTTCTAAATTAAAGGCTGCTTGTCAACTCAGTTTGAAAAATAGTTTTGGTTTTCCTAGTGTCAAAGCTTTCACTGGGATTTTACCAAGCTTTAAAAGCTTTCCCATTCAAGCTTCTAAGATTTTTTAAACATCCTTTTTAAAAGTATAACAGGAAGAAGGAGAATAAAAGGGAGAAAAAGCTGTAGTTTATGTCATCAAAACATAGATTCTTTACTTCTTTTCTTGTCTTGCGAAAAAAAAAGTATAAAGAACGACCAGTTTTGTTATCCATGGATTTTCACCACAAAATCTTAAAAACTCTATTCAACAACATACAAAAAGCTCACCACCCTATTTTTACTTCTAAAAAGTCCTGTATGCGAACATAATTAATAAAAACTAATCCTATAAGACTATAACTTATCACATTTTTTTTGGTGCAAAATGGGCTTTACTTAATATATGCAGCATAAATTTCAGATAATTTACTTCAAAAAACAAAAAAGATAAAAAAATTATGTAAAATTTATAAAATTTGCTCAAAATAAGTTATAAAAAGCCCGTGAAAAAAAAAACTGAAAAGTATAATATCAACTGAAGATTACTGGTTGGTTTATTTTAGTTCTATAACAATTATATAGATTTTGTAATAATCAGGCACTTAGCTCTGGCCTTTTAGATTTGGGGGTGGAGAGTCCAAAATTTAAAATTTTTGTATGCCATTGACTGTATGAAGTATAAACTAAGTAGTTTAAATGTTCTGCAAACAAATAAACAAAAATTAATGATTACTGTTGGTAATTTGTATAAAATTAAAAAGATCTTCTGAATTTTCAAAAATTTGGAAGATCCGGACCACATAAACTACCAGCTACACCGCTGGTAATAGTATGGTTCTTAATAAAGATAAAAGAAAATGATGTACAATATACAAAACTGAGTCACCCGATTCAATTCGATTCAAGAGCTTGCACCGCCGACACTACTCCAGAACGCAATCGTCTAATCAACAACGCTCTCAGACGCTTAAATTGAATATGGCAACATTAAGTGAGGCGTGCATTTCCAAAACGTTGCAAATGCCACATAAGGATGAAAATGAGTTGTCATGCTTTTTGGAATTGGAATTTGCTTGTCACGAAAGTGCTGTTCCTAGCAGTAAAACTCACGTTGAATTGTTGCGCAAGTCATAACGTTGTAACAGCCATTAGCAATTCAAGTGGCAACATGGTCAGTAACTTAGTAACTATAGTCACGTTGTAAATGCCAACAATGTCACTATAGTGACGACTTGTCAGCATATGTTACGCGTTGGCATTTACAACGTTTTGGAACTGAAGCGAAGTTCAAATACATATCTATATATATACATAATGTATATATATATGTATATATATATATATATACATAATACATGATCCTCATTTCTTGGCTTCCTGTAAATTATATCACAATATTTTATGCCTTTAATGTAATTGGTTTCAAATTTATTTTTATATCACCTGAAAAATTTAAATTTTGGCATTACAATATTTTGGAAATGCACGCTTCAAGTAAGTTTGCATTGTAAAGAACGTGCATATCATATATGAAGACGTTCTGTTTGCGCCATGGACATCGCATCTAAGGCTTTCTATGGCGCTTATATTTGAGAAGAAAAAAAAATTCACAATGATGCGCATCCGGAAATTATTTTCTTTTAAAGAATTGTCTGGGAGGTCGGAGTGATCAATCACCCTTCTGGATTTTTACAACACGCAGAAATTGTCTTTACTTTCCGATTGCAGTCAATATTCTTGTGCTGTAACAAACTCAGAAAGGTGATTGCTCCACGCCCTAAAAATTCTGTAAAAGAAAAGACTTTCCGGATGTGCATCATTTTATCATTATTAAAAAAGAATAAACCTCTTGTATCATGATGTAACGTTTTATCTTTTCTTTTTCAGACCATATTTTTTAAGTTATCTTTATAAAAATGCCATCTACGTGATTTAATTTTCTAGTTTTCAAATAAACTCTTTAAATTGACAAAGGTTACAAAAACACGTCCACATTATAAGAAAAAGTAGCGAAAATAAATGTTATTCAAGGTGAAAGTCTTCCTTGAGATTTTGTCTAGACCAAATGTTTTTTTTTGTCCAACTTTTTTTTCACAAAAAAAAGTCCAACCCTGCACTGTAAACATTCTCAACTTTAAAACCTAAATGACACCCAAATTTTTATAAGCGGATGGTTTTTTTCCCTATTTTCTTTTGACAGCATTTGATAAATGTTGTTGAGATTATGAGATATATAGTGCTGTAGTGTGGACGTAAAATATTAATCCTTATGACTGATTTTAAATTTCATACTCTCACCTTTGTACCAATGCCAGTCTCAGCAGTTGGATCTGGTCTTGTTGTAATGTGAACTCGGCCGTAGTGGTAAAATTACAATATTTTAAAATTCACTTTTTATCAGTTAACTTTACTAAAACCAGTGCCAACCCATAATATATTCAATCTTTAATTTAAACAGAAACATTAATTATTATAAATAAATTAAAAATATTACTAATTTTAATTCTTACTAAAAATTCATTGTCCAACATTTTTGCGTCCTATTATTTTTATTTTGTGTCGCGCTGGGGTTTAGAATGGATAGATCTAGATGTAGGCAGGGCGATGGATAAGTAGATGGATGGGTGGTACAGAATACCACTGGGACGCAAAATTTAAGTCTTGCCTAATGCTCAGGGGCACAAATGCTAAGCATCGCCTAGGGCGCACGAAACCTTTGAGCGGGCCCTGCTAAAAACAAATGATAAATTACAAATTCTAACAAATGTATTTATAAAAAATACACCTTTATAGAATATTAAATAGAAATTCCAAAACACCTAAATAGAAAAAAAAAAATTCGAAAAAAAAAAGAAAATGCTGATAAATGTGTACATGCTCTATAACGCCATATAGAAGATTTGAACTAAAATAAAGTTTTATCACACTTTTTCTTCTTTAGGTCTTACTTTTTTACCCCAAATAAAAAAACTTTACTATACTCTTCTTCTTCACTTTGCAGCAAACCTTGTTGTTAAGCTTATCCAGCTCGTTAAGCTGTTTCTAACAGCATTGGCAAAGTCGTTTTTCACTTCAATTTAGGTTCTGATACAGTGATAGTACTGTATACTGATAGATAGATAGATACAAAAAAAAGGAAAAAAAAACATCCTTTAACAGGAAGAGAAAAAAAGTCCCATGTAAGTCTTCCTCCTATGTTAAGAAATAGCTCCTTCAACTTAAAACCTAATTCCTATCCAAGTTCACATTCCTAGCTAATGCCATAGAAATATATTACAGATTCGTCTTTTTTTTTTCTTCTTTTCCAAAGATAACATTGTTGAGGAGTTTAGAAATGGAATGATAGAAGAACGAGAACAACATTAAAACCCGTATATCAGTCAATTCGATACAAACTAATCGATGTCTGTGTGTTTGTTACCTCACTTTATACATAGATGGGTGTGCGAGTGTAGAAATGTGTTTGAAATTACTTGATGTAGTGCGTCTATGGCATTTAGTAAGAGTCCTAAGACCTGCAGGTTGCAACAAAAAGTATACTGTATTAGGGAAAGTTTGTACTATAAACTTTGCTAAGATTGGTAAGCTTAAAAAATTAGCTTATAAATACTTAGTTTTGTCCATACAAACACGTTGTCTTGCAAACTTCATTAAATTTTATAAACTTTATATACAAAAAAATATATAATAGAACAACAGAATCCTTCTTTTTCTGTAAGAAAGTAGATGAGAAATGACCCCATTTCTGCTTCTGTTTTATGATTGCTAATTTGACTGGTTAACTTTTGCAACATTTGCTAACTTTGAAATTGTCCAACTTTTCAGTTGGACAATTTCAAAGCTAGCATCATGCTTTTGTTAAGGAACAAGTTACAAGTTTTGAAATCACTTTTGAAGATGCTTTGCAGCTTAGATGAGGAGTATAAACTAATCCTTAAGGCTAGACTGCATATTCCCTTTTCTTTGATATAACGCTGAAGTTCGATTTCCATTTTCAATTTCATGCGATAAATCTATTACTGCATACTGGCGTCGAACCAGCTAACCCGTGTTTTCACTTTTCTTGGAATCTGATTGGTTAGTTAGTTCTGCTTCAAATATCAAACCATTAATGGAAGCTATAGAAAACAAGCTGCAGCAGGTAGCATTTGAAAGATACAATAAAACATTAATATGCAGTAATTTGAAAAGCTACAAAAAGCAACTCAACGCGTAGCTTTAAAGCTACAGAAAGTGAATATCCAATCCAGTGTAACCATTCGTCTAAAATTATGCCAAGGAAGAGAAGTCTGCCTCCATCTCCTTCGTACAAACAGAATTAATATATAAAGACGTCCTATATAAGTAACCTCAGTTACAATGTCACTGCTTCTTTTTAAGCATGTGTGATCTGGGCCTTACGATTAAATTGAATACTGAGAAAATTGACACTTTTAAGTCCCAATTAAATAAAATGCTAAGAAGAATAGTAAAATAAACAAAAAAATTACTACAAATGCTTTAACATATTTAACAGTATTGTTTAATATGAAATTACGTGATAGTTTATGAGTTTCACATATAAGAAATGATTAACTCTCTTCCACAGAATAGCTTGTGTTTCAGATTTTGGTAATTCGTTTATTCAACAAATGGATTTATGCAAATACATAACAAAGAAAAAAAATCCTCATCTGTACATGTATAAACAATTGTTTTTTTTTTTCTCTTAATATAAATTGTATATATTTAGTTATAGAACTTTGCTGCATAATAAAGAGTCTATTATTCTTATTCCCATATGTGCCTACTACAAAACAGTGTGTATATTGGAACCCCACCAACATCATGACACAAATTAATGCTATCTTTTCTATACTGTAACACATAACATAACTGTGTACATATCGTTTCAAAATTCGAATAATTATATTTCTGAAATATTTTCTATCACTGTTCTGTTTATTAGTCTATGTGTTGCAATATACATGTATGTGTCTATGATTGTTTGCGTCTACAAGAGTGTGTGTAGCTGTGTTTGTAACATCTAATTGTGTTTTGTCAATGTGTGTGTGTATGTTTGTTATATGTGAATATTGTGTGTGAATGTAGCATGTGAAATTATTTTTTTTTTTAATAATTTATCAATACTGCGTGTGGTGCCTCTGTGATTTAGTGTCTATGAGTGTGTTTGTAACATATGAATGTGGTCTAAGTGTGTGCGTGTGTCTGTAAGTATGAATGTGTTTCTAATTCGTGAATGTGCGTAGCTATGTGTTTTTGTCTCTCTAAATGTGTATGCAACATACAAATGTGTGTGTGTTACTATAACATATGAACGCGCGGGTGTATATGTTACATAGACCTATGCTGTAAATGCATGTGTCTCCTTTCTCTCTCTCTCTCTCTCTGTCCAGAATGTTAATCACGTTACTGAAGAAAGAGAGAGAGAGAGAGAGAGAGATAGAGAGAGAAAATTCCACAATATTATGATAAACCCCAACAGAATAAATCCTTTGAACATTTCAGGTATGGTTGGTTCTCTATATGACAAGAGCCACTTATACACCATGCCACATTATCTCCATTTATCCATCTATATTATCCCAATATGCAAACGAGATATAATCCAGAAGGATGCTTTTTAAAAACACACATAGTAAGATAGAAAGAGAAAAGTGTAGCCTATACACGACCACATATGTGGTACAAACACAGTAATCAAATTAAGTCGCACATTATATGCCAATGCCAATGTAGAGTAATAAATTAATATAATTTGCACGACTGAAAACAATTGTACGTATCTCTTACGTATAATCAAAAAAGAAAAAGTTAAATCCCCTTAAGGAATACCAAACTTTAAAAAAAAAGATACAAATGAAGATGATTGATAGACCACCTCCACACAAACACACATAAAAGTTAAATTGTATTTTTGGTGGACCCTAAGGGTTACACCATAAACCCTCTCAAGCATTTTTGTAAAACAAATAAGTCTCAAACTTATATAAATTACAACATAAAGAGTATTGTATGTATATGTATGTATATTCTTCAAAGGCAAATTCAATTGTCATTCCTAATAAGAAAAGAAAGAAAAATAGTTTCATAAAATATATCTAACTTTATTATTTAAAAGCACCCTGTAAAATATGCAAATGAAGAAGAGAAAAATCGATTGAAAAACATTGAAGTGGATGCATAAACACAGATGCTTTACTAAGCAGAAAAAATATATATAAAAAAACGTCTAAGAAAATAACCAACATTTGTCATTTCTGCAAATAGTTTAAGAAGAGATAGAAGAAAAAAACAAAACAACAGAAGTTGTAGTAAGATTGCAAAGAGAAGAAAAAAAATGAATTAACCTTTTCTGAAAAATATGTTTCAACATTGTCTCATTGAAAGGAAAAAAGGACCACATTAAAACATATTATATAAGAATAGGTTAATGACGCGTACATAAATTCAAACACATACATTATATTTGGATACAATATACATAATGATAACAAATAACAAGAAATACAATTTAAATACTAGTGGATACAAAAATGTTAGCGCGGGTAAAAAGTATAATTTATATTATGTCGGGATATGGAATGTAAAATAATGACACACATTTACTGAAAGCCCGTTTTCTTAATACTGCTTCTCTTTTCAAAACTAAAAAAAACGTAATTGTAGTATGAATAATTCTTCACACTTTCATGTTTTAAATAAACTTCAAGTGTTAGTGTGCCATACAAAAAGTTAACTAAAAAAACTTTGCCGTTTAACCAGTTTTAATTGTAAAAAGCGTAATTATGGTTGTCAAGTTGGATCCAAAATCATAAAAAAATATCGAAATTTTTTATTATTAAAATCGCATTTTTATTTAAATCAGATTTTTTTTTTCATTTAAAATTTTATAAGATTTCTTTTTATCAACTGAAAATCCATGCACGACAAAGTATTCAGGCTGTTTTTTCAGCTGTCAAGCACATTATTATAAAAAATTCATTTCATGAAAGAAGAAAAATTCTCTTTAAAAAAAAAACAAAAAAAAAACAAAACAAAGAAAAACACTTAAAATTCAAAACGTGATTTAAAGCACTTAATTTTTTAGTAAATCTGATTGAAATCACTGCTTTATTTTAATGCAAAAAATCAATTGATTTAAATCATAGTCAGAGTCAGTTGTTGAGTCAGATGAAAGGAAATTGTAGAGTAGTTTCAGGTTGCATTCCACAACCTGTACAGCATTGTAATACATATTCTTGAGTTGTATGTTGTAATCCGTATGAATGAAACTAGCCTACCAAGTAGCTTTAAAAAAACTAAGACTTTAAAACACAAAAATAAGACTGCCATATAAAACTGCCATAATAAACTGTCATATCGAGCTAATAACCTTGCGACTGTCACAAAAGCAAATTACCAAAAATAATGGTATGTCAAATATTGTTATATAACTGCCATTTAATCATGTGCAACATGTGACGTGGCTGGAACTTTGGATCCACCGTTTCGACCTCTTTGTTTTTGTGATGTGGTTGGCCCTTTGGATCCACTGTTTCGACCTCTTTGTTGTTGAATCGATGGTGCCGGTGCCGACTCTGTTGTCGGCGGGCCAGCCTCTGCTCTAGGGGTTGATTTGACCGGTCGAGACATTTACTGCCCGACCTGGTAACGGCTCACAAAAAAAGACCGTTTTTCCTAGGGATCTTCCTGTATAGTGTGTGACGATACCAACACGATTTTAGTCCTGTTTGCTTGAGTCACTTTAGGCTCCAGGCTGAGAGACTCAGGTAATATCTGAGTGCCTTCTGCTGGATACTCCGTTATTTTCGGAGTGCTAAACCCAAACACGATTATGGACACATCACTCACAAATTCTTGTAGATAAAAATAGAATATCAAAAACTCTTTACTGCGATATGTTGTGACATTTACATAATTCTCTGTTGTCTTCTACACAATGTCTTCTAAGTTAGGACTTAACTGTTCAATTCGCAAACTCTGACTGTCCTCACACTCAAGCCTCAAGCTCACTTGTCCGGTCTCTTGGGAGGGGCAACTGTCACCTCAGGGCTCAATGACTGACCAACTGGGCCAATCATTGCCCTGGGCCGGGGATATTACCTTAAAAGGAAAGGTATTTTTGGGACTCTCTTCCCAATTCTCACAGTCGGACTGGGTTCCACGAATTCACTTAGAATTCGGGCCACCCAAGTCTGAGCATCTGTGCACCAAAGGGTGCCATACTGACAGAAAGAAATTTCTGCAGGGTGTTTCACCATTCTGTTACTACAGGGTGTCCCAAACATAATGTGTACAACATAAAATAATAGCCTGCAAGTACTGACATAATAAAGGTATGACTCATACAATTTTATAATTTCTTCTGTAATAAGGCCTCAGAGGTCTAATTATAGGAAAGAGAAAAATCATAAAATTATGGAATTATGGTGTACACTATACAGCGTGTCTCATTTATTGGTGTCATAAATGAGACTCATAAAGATATGATACAGATATAACAGTAATTGTAACATAATGTTTTGTAATTTGCTCTTCTAAGTGTTTCAATATTATAAACTACATATGACAATTTGCTGTTATATGACAGTCTTATTAGCTTTTTTCAATGAGACCTCCTTGATTTCTGAATTAAGCTTCAAAATGTTTCATAAATAATTTATCAGTTGTTAAGTTTCATTTCTTAAAAAAAAAAGTTTTCAAATTGATATTTGAATATTTCACGTCCACTTCACAATTAGTTCAAATCTTAAATTTCAGACATGACAATCGATCTTGACTCTTATTCAATGTATATTGATTTACTAAAGTTTCTTCTAATAATTACAAAAGTTATCCGGTCATGTGACCATCTCCATCCTGTCGAATTCTTCTACAGAGTTAACATAATGAGCTATGTTATATTTTATATTATAATATTAGCATATAATCTAACCATGTGTGTGTGTGTCTAAGATAATTAAGTAATTAATATTGCATGATCCATGCAGAGTGGCTTAATTAAATTCTATCAACGAATATACCGGAACAGAAATATTGATTAACCATAGCAATATTGGCTAATAAGTATGATAATAATAATAATAGGTCCTACACTAATGAAGAACAGTAACGTGTGGGATGTGTATTGAAGGAGCCAGGGAATGGGGGTGGGGGTGAGCCCTGTGGCTCAACTGTCATCACCAATGTTTTCAAATAGACTTTATTGGAAAAAAAAATAAAGTTTTCGATGAAAAGAATTTTATATTAACTAAACTAATTACTCTAGAGTAAACTATCACGCAATCAGAGAACATTTATTTTTAATACCACATAGAAACAAACATATTTAATGCAAAACTAGTTTTATATCTATGTCTGTCAATCTGTCTGTCTGTAAGCTCTATACATTGTCATACCATTTGACCAATAGAAACCAAATTTTGCAAAGTTACTTCTTATGAGTAGTTATGACCCTACAGGTAATATAAGGTATCCGTGAACCCTGAAAAAAATATCCTGGATGTGCGAGACATAGAGCTTATAAGGTGTGTTCAGTTTCTAAGCATCTTTTGTTGCGCTCGTTGCTCGTTTGAAGCTGCATGCAAATAACCCCCATTGAATGCATATACTGCAAAACAGTTAGTGTCATCTATATTGCCAACAAATAGAAAACCTTTTATATTCAAAATGATGGTGATGCAAAAAAGCAGCTCTGCGGTTTGTTGATGGTAAAATCGCCACTCTTTTACATCAGGTTAAAAATATCATCTCAGAAAAAAAACCTGCCAGCAATCCAAATGTAAATTTTTGTTTATTAAGCCTTGTTTCCATTGGGATGAAAATTTGAACTTTTTGAATTTTCAAAAAGTTGAAATATTCACCACAATGGAAACAAGGCCTAAACACAATAAATTTGCTAGAGTAGTTTTAAAAAAAATGCTTAGAAACTGAACGCAACCATAGAGCGGGTCCTTTTACCTTCTATAATTATCAATCTATCTATTCAATTCAATTCAACTCAGTATAATGCAATCAGCTCGAGAGTCATGTCATGAGATTTCAAAATCGAAACAAAAGCTTTTTAGCAGCCATAATTTTTTTTGTGAAATACTACAATGTAGCAATAAAAAGAAATTGCATCATCAATCAGAAAATGTGGTGAAATTATGCAGAGATGAATTTCTCACCACAATCAAAACACCTGTGCCACTACTACCAAAAAGCAATTTATATTGAGTTTGTTAAATACTATGCAATTAGGCGTCTTCCACTCCCCCCCTCCCTCCTCTCCCTCCAAATATATTTATATATGAGACTTTTCATTTTGATAGTCTAACTGTAACCACAAAATGTCAGAGACATATGCTGCCAAAATAATACTACATTGTACAAATTGTAAAGGTACATCATGTACATATTTCAAACAATATTCTTCTCTTTATTAAAAGACCTGTCTTCTTGTCTGCAATTGACTGAATGAAAAGCTGCTGAATATAGGAGCTACACATAAAAAAATGTGGACCCTACTGAGAAAAGATATTTTAAGAATAATAACCTATAATAGATATAATAAGAAAGAAGAAAATTGTTATAGGCAATTTTGACGTACTCTCTTCCAAGAAAAATGAACTGAACGTCATAACCTATAGATTCCATTTTCCAATACAAGTCAATGGAACAAAGGGCAAGCTAATTTTCCTACCAACATGAAAACGTTCAGGAAGTAATTTAAAAAAAAAGATCGAAAATAGATGTCCAAATCGTTTCTCTATACAAAATTTGCTCTATTTATAATATTAAAAATAGTAACCAATTTTAATGTTTTGTGATGATCAATCCGTAGTAAAAGTTGCTATTGGCAACAAACTTAAAAACGTTTTATAAGCAGCTATTGCAAAATATGCAAATGAGAAAGATAGAGCAATTGAAAAAAATATCGTTATTTTGTAATGCAGAAACAACATTTAAAAGACATTAGAAGTGTCTTAGAAATAAGAGTAAATGACTTCACGTAATATTTTCATGTGGATACATTTTTAAATACACATTTTTATGGCAATTCAAAGTTTTATTTTTCATTCAATATTTTTTTTAAAAAAAATTGGCAGTTTTTAAACTTGTGAAGATGAAAAACCTGGAGTTAGCCTAAACTGATAAAATCCAAAAATACATGGAAAATCATAAAAATGAAAAACATGACAATTTTCTTAAATTGTTGAAACTGATGAAAAAATGAATTATGCATAAAAATGATGAAATTGCAAGCAAATTTCATCAAATTGTTGAAAAAGATGAAAAACCTTGTGTCATAAAAACACATAAAATCGTTAAAACTTTTAAAAACTCCAATTAAGTGATTTTTTCTTCTTCTTGATAATATCAATGACAAATAATCAATTTTGTATCAAGAGAACGAATTGCGCATGCGCCATTTAGTCAGCCAGAAGGTAATTAGTATAGAATCATGTGATGTAGCAAGATTTAATGGGGATCTTATACTAATCCTCTCAAAAATTCGAGAAACGCACTATAATTATATATGTACACACAGTGCAGATTCGTAAAAGCTTAATTAATGCGATAACACGTCTAAAAGACGACTTTGAAAACCTCTGAATAAAAAAAACCTTTCTTCATTTGCAAATTTTTTTTAAAAAAAAAGTCTTCTAAAGATTTGAGATTTAGAATTAGCTTCAATGATCACAGAAAAGTAGTTCTTGACTCATTTAAAGCAATTAATTGTTTGTGAAACTTTTCAAAGAGATTGAAAAAAGTCTATTTTAGATATTCAGTACACAAACAATTTATAAAAGTGAAAAATTAGTCATTCTAAAAAAATCACTCGTCAATGTGCATAACAACCAATGACAGACAAAGTGAATAAAGATAATTTAAATCACTGGTTTTAAACTATTAAGATTCATAAACTTGCCAATGATTTTTTTTTTGTATTTTTTCACAATTTTGTTTTATTTTTGCCTTGTATAAATTTGAAGTTTATTTATTAATTTATTTTTTATAAACCATTCCTAAATTTAATAATGAATCTGAGAGTTAATATGTTTTATGAACAGCTAATTTTTAAACTTTTGATTATTCTGTTTTTTTTTTCAGAGCAAAATTATGAGATGTGTTTTAGAAACTAGAAGGGTAGCTCCATCGCTTAAAGACCATAAATATAAACATGTAGTCTGTTAAGCATCGTCTACTTAAAGTAGGTTCATTTTCAAATTGTCATAAAAAGCTTATTTTAAAAGATATCAACATGAAAATACCCTTAAGCGATAGATCTACCCCTCTAGTTTCTAAAATACTTTCTAGTTTCTCTTAATTTTGCACATAAAAGACATAATAATTAGAGTTCGAGAGGCGTTTACACTTTAAAACCACCTTAATTTTATTTAATTTTAATTTACTATGAAGTGTGTTCAGTATCATTTAGTTTAAATAATCGCATTATTAATAATCTTAAATGAGCTACTCAAAATTTAATATTCTCGAATAATAAATGTTTTTAATTAATGAAAAATGAATAACTGGTACTAATTTAAAAAAATAAATTGTATTATTATTAATATAAAAAATTAATTAGTTTTTAAAAGTCTATGTTTTCTCTTATTTTAAAAAAAGTCACGCTAATTTTAACTATCAATTTTATAAAAAAAGAATCAATGAGATGAACTAAACTAGTTTATTTAAGTCAATAGCTTAGCATTGCCTAAATTGTCCAGAAATCACTTCTGAATTGATTGCTTCATACATAGTCTAGTCATAGTGCAGAATGACTAAATTTCAATTTTGTATAGAAGAAAGCTTTCAAAATAAACAACAACAAAAATACCAAATTGCTTACAACATTTATAAAGAGTCAAATTAAGAAATTAAGGATTGCTTAAATTTTGTTTAAGCCGTTCACGTTGACTATTTCATCTCGCTATCATTTGGAACATCTTTTGCCTAACTTTCTGTATACAATATTATGTATGGGTGTGTGTGTGTTGTGTGTGTTTGTCGCCCTGAAAAATGTTGGTGTCTTTCGTTGAAAAGCAAGTTCTATAATTAGTGCTTCACCACACTTAAGTGGCACTTATGTTAAACGAAAACATCCTAAAGAAACAGCAAAACCTACTTCAACATTATGTTACACTCTCTTTCTCTCTTTTCATTGTCCTTATACTCATTTATATACATACAAGGTACTTAATGAACGTCTTCTTATTCCGAAACACACACAACATATTTAACAAGTGTCTCAACGACACATAAAAAAAATTAACTTGAAAAAAAAAAATAGTCGATAAAATATCGAATAATTTCGCATTTATATAAAGTAAACAAAAATATTAACATCATTATTTTTTGTTTATAAAACAAAATAAAGACGCAACCACTATAAATAATAATCTTTTTGCACTTTTAGAGATATAAAGTAGCTCCTGTAAATAGGCAAACAATCAAAGCTAGATTTCAAGCAGAGCTAATTTGATTTTATGCATAGTGTTATTGTGGGTTTTGAAGTTTAAACACCTCTTGAACCCTGATTATTTTGTATTTCAGGTGCAAAATGAAGATAAACTGGAATGTGTTTTTAGAAACTAGAAGGGCAGATCAATAACTCAAGGGTATTTTCATGTTCATGTCTTTCAAAATAAGCTTTATATGTCAGTTTGAAAATGACCCAACTTTAAGTACATGACGACTAACAGACAATATTTTTTAATTTTTGTTTCTGAAACGTTTATTTAAAAAATTTTCAACATGAAAATACCCTCTTTATTGATTCAGCTACCCTTCTAGTTTGTAAAACGTTTTCTAGTTGCTCTTAATTTTGCTCCTTAAAAACAGAATATTTAGAGCTCGAAAATCAGCTATTCATAAACCATTTTAAGTGAAAACATGTGAGATGGAAATAACATAAAAATAAAGTGAAATTGCTTTAGAAACTAGAATAATAACTGAATCATTTAAAAAAAATTGACGTTACGCGTTTTAATTTTTCTTTTTATAATTTTTTATCATCATCATCAGCAGCAAGCAGTTTATGAAAAAAAAAATTGAATCGACTTAATAAGAAAACTTCAAAATTAATTTGAAACTAGAAGAGTAAACAATGATAAAAAGACAAGCGTGGACCTCCACAATGATACCTTTTAAAATAAACCATTTCTGGTAGTTTTAAACACCGGTAAATGATGCAAAATTATGACGGGGCGACTGAATAAGCGCCAAATTGAACAAACGCCAAACTGAATAAGCGCCAAATGGAACAAACGCCAAACTGAATAAGCGCAAAATGGAAGAAACGCCAAACTGAATAAAAGCCAAAAATTTGGCGGTTATTCAGTTTGGCGTTTGTTCAATTTGGCGCTTATTCAGTCGCCCCGTCATAATTTTGCATCATTTACCGGCGTCTATAAAAACTCACAATATTTGGACCATCAGAATTTACAAAAAAACTTGAATAACCGACAAACTGAATAAACGCCAAATGGAAGAAACGCCAAACTGAATAAAAGCCAAAAATTTGGTAGTTATTCAGTTTGGCGTTTGTTCCATTTGGCGCTTATTCAGTTTGGCGTTTGTGACATTTGGCGTTTATTCAGTTTGGCGTTTGTTCCATTTGGCGTTTATGCAGTTTGGCGTTAGTTCAGATTGGCGTTTGTTCAATTTGGCGCTTGTTCAATTTGGCGCTTATTCAATTTGGCGCTTGTTCAATTTGGCGCTTGATCAGCGCCACCATTATGACTGTCTTTTAAAAACATTAATAATTCATAAAAAGTCATCATAAAAATAACTATTGTACCTAGATATAAATCTTAGCTAAGTAATGGAAGTGATTTTGGCATTTTAAACCTTGCCATTAATAAGTTCAGACTATTTTAATTTTTTAGAAATTTTCGTCTATGGAAATTAACATGGATGAACGGTCGCATTTTCATTATTCGAATAAAATTGAAAATGCTTCAAAATAATTACTAAAAAAAATACCACGCAAGAATAAAGTTTGGCTTTGTAAAAAAAAGACCAAACACAAGTGGCGTTCAAACTAATTTAATAAACCGGGATTTTTTATTGGTTGTAATTTGGTTACTAAGCCATCTAATAACAAACTACCTGTGGCCACCTTATAAATATGTTATGCTTAAAAAATAACCAATCAGTGCTAAAATGTGTACTCTTTAAGCCTGGAACACATACGCCGAATTCCGTTCATTTGCCCTAAAGACACTTGCTATAAATCCATTTGTCCTATTGCCTGTTTCCCTAAAATCCATAAAACCATTTGCCTTAATAGTTTTTGCCCTAAAGAGAAACTTGCCCTAAATACACTTGCCCTAAAGAGAAATGTGCCCTAAAACTACTTGCCCTAAAGTGACATTTGTCATACATTTGGCATTTGCCCTTTAAGAATTTATTAATTTATTTTCCCTTTCTATGTGACGACAAATGAATTTTTTTTTCTTTTTTCTATTTTACTTTTCCGCGGTGGAATTCCGCGTGTTTGTGTGTATATAAGAATCCTATATTTATGTGGAGTTCATTCACTATTTTTTAACAATTTGTTGAAAAGGGTTTTAAAGAAAAAAATAATTGCGTTTGATAAAAAAAAATTGTCATCAGTTGTTTTTTTTATAAAAAGATTGAATACACACAGAAAAAAATTATTGAAAAAAATTCAAACACAAACAATAAAAGCTTTTGCTTCATTAATTTTGAGAACCCTATATTTTATTTACTCATCTACTGTACATCAAGAGAATAAGAAACCAAAAAAAAAACTGCCTAGACAGTATAAGAATATTTTTGAAATAATGTCTAGAACAATTTCTTAGTAAAAGCAAAGTGAATTTAATATTTTAGTACAACGTCCAATTAAATTTTTAAAGCTTCTTTAACATACAGTTACTTCGTTATGCATAATAATAATAATAATAATGCATACACCATATATTAACTAAAACTATTTTTGCTTATAAAAAATGTTTTTATTTTGTATTTAGCCTCAATCTAAAAAATTAAAGATTGTGGCTCTAATAAAAATAACAAAACATGAACAAAAAATATTTATTTTGGAGAAATCTGTAAAGTGTTTCAGTAAATTTGTTTTACTGTTTTATTAAATGAGATTAATTGATTAATTTACAATCTAAGAAGATTCTATTAGTAATGTTTAAAAAAAAATCGTCTTCAAATTGAATGTCATTGCTAGCTTACAAACACACAAACATAATAAATTAAACATGATCAATTAATTTTTATTTGTGTCATTTTTCGTCCTTTGAGGCAAAAGAAAATGTAATGAAACGTACAACCCAATGTAAACTAAAATTCACCAAACTGATTACTTATGCCATGTAACCAATACATTATGTAAATTTACTTACAGAAAAGAAAGATCAAATTTAAACTATGCTTAATAAATGAAAGAAAGAAAGAAAAAATAAATAAAGAGCAAACAAAATAAAATTAACTGTTGATTCAAGACTAGAAATAAAATCAGCCATAAAAAATTTACTATCTAGCCTTCAGCACATGAACAATAATAAATTAATCAATAAATGAATATTAAATAAAACAGAAAATTTTATACACATGTTTAATTTAATATTGTTGCAAAAAAGAAAGAAAAATAAGATGTTAAAAAAAACAGTTGATTTTTGTATTTTGGTTATTCTGCATTTTGAGAACAGTACTAAGAAGGTGTGTTAAAAACTAGAATGGTATCTGAATCACTTAATTGTATTTTTGTGTTGATATCTTTCAAAATAAACTTTTTTTGCATACAACAATTGTTTTTTTAAAAAAGCTTAACTTAAAAAAATTGCAACGTAAAAATGCTCTCAAGTTGGAAACGTTTCCAACTAGAGTCTAATTAAAATGTTACTACAAGATGGCGTTGTAATCAAATTACCACCAATAAATTCTCAGTTAGTTAAGAGATAAACGCCATTAAAAATCAGTATGAAGCAATACCTGATATAATCGTTTAACATGGTGTGTTCAGTTTTCATTTACTTCGTGTACAGTTATTTTTTTAACATGTAATTTAAAGTGCAATAAATACTCGAATATGCTGTCTATCCAATGTTAATCTTTGTATGTTGAATCCTTTTAATATTTACAAAATTATTTTAAAAATAGTCTACAGTAGTAATAAATAAAATTTGGTTATAAAAACGTAACCAACCGAAATTCGAAAATCAGCTATTTACAAAACATCAATCAGCCCACATGTAGCCCGTCGTATACAGTATAGTCCATTTCATGCGAAGTATATGCCGAATCCCGACATAAAATATATTAATTATAAAATAACTTTGTTTATTTAGTATAAACATTTTAGTTTTGTTTGCTCTTTTAATTTTCCATGATTAAAACATTGTCTAGGATTTTCAGACATGAACAAATAAAACTTATATAACATTTTTCAAGATAAGACTAATTCAATTGAAAATCAAAATTAAGAAGGAACAAAAAAAAACTCAAATAAGAAAGCAATAAGGAGAAAAAGGATGTGACAGTAAAAAGGTTGAAATTGAAATCAATAATAAGACACGATATAGATGATGGTGACGGTTAAACAAGAAGTTTATTAGATAAAAATATGTCAGTTGAGTGACAGAATGAAGCCCTTAATTGACAGAACTTACAAGCGAATAATATATATAAAAAAGATAGCAAAACTATAACATTATATAGGACTAATAACTGTTTCAGAAATTTCTTTGTGTTCACTTTAGAGTTACAAAGACACAAACAGCAAAAAAAAAACCCTCCGTCCTAAAATAACACACAAAAAAAGCTACTCAAAAGCACAAGTTTATATATAAAAAGATATATAAACTAGCAGTGAAGTGTCATAAAAGTTTACTACAGATAAAGCAGCCACATACCACCACTACGATGTATAACATTCTACTTTATAGTAGTAGTTAGTATGAATGATACTGAATTATGACAGTCGTTATCGTACATGCTAAAGTTGCGTTTACACTTGCCAACATTTGTTGGCTATTTGTGACATCATAAGTTTGGCCAACAAATGTTAGCAAGTATAAACGCGACTATAGCATGTACGAGCTTAAGATAACTACTGTCATAATTTAGTATAATGCTAACAGCTTCATACTAACTTTTTGTTGGCCAATACATCAACAGTCGCTGGCCCAACAATCCTGACAATACCATAACAAGGGGTGCCCTATGTTTTATAGCTATTCAAATTAAGTGGAAACTGTTGCTGGTCCAATTTTTGTTGTGCCAAGACACTTTAAAACAAATGTTGACAACCAGCAGTTTGTGACACAGCTGGCCCTCTAGCACCAACCGGTTGGGGTGGTGCAGGCTGCGGACCAGCACCTGATTTTACCGGTTGTGACATTTTGAACCTTACAGTTCTCCTGCGATCAGTTAAACACTCGAAAAGCCCACAAAAAAACTTTGCTCCTTAGGAATCTTTTGTACAGTGCATAACCACTCCAACATTCTTTGTCGTTCTTTGGCCTCGTTGAAGGTGCCGAGCAGAGGGACGTGGAAAGTTTCCAAGTGCCTCTGCCTGTAATGAGACTTGATGGCCAAAGCTCCTTGATTCCTTATTTCCTGTAGATAGAATTAAACTCACAAAACACACACAATCCTGAGGTAGATAAAACTCTTTACTATTTGTTTACATTATCTCTTATAAATTGTGTGTATACAAAATATCATTTCTTTGATTACAACTCTAATTGTCTTCTACAATTCTCTATCTCGAACTGTCCTCACACATAAGTGGCACGGCACTCTTGTTCGGTCTCTAGGGAGGGGCGACTGTCACCTCAGGGCTCAATGATTGACCAACTGGGCCAATCATTACCCTGGGCTGAGAATGCTACCTTATAAGGAAAGGTATTTTGGTACTCTTCCCAATTTCTCATGGTTCTACTTGGTTCCTCGAATTCACTAAGAATTGGGCCACCCTAGTCTGGACATATGTGCACCAAGGGGTGCCATGCTGACCGATAAGAATTTTCTATGGGGTGTTCCACCATTATGTAAATACAGGGTGTCACAAGTTGAATGTGAATCGTCATTTGGACGTCACATTCAAGCAGACAGCAATGTTTATTCTGCATGCTGCTTATTGGATTACAATATGAGCAAATGAAGCAACATATTTTCAAGCAGCAGCATACTAGTTTCCATTCTTTCATATATCTGTCACTAAGAAATCTTTTAATTTACTAAATTACTATACTGCATACATGTATGCACATGCGAAGGTCATATTTTTTGTGATCTACATAATTATGCACAAATTGTTCTGTTGCTTCAGGCAAATTCTAATTTGGGACGATTTGGAGTGCTATTTGGCTGTGCCTGCTTTAACCTGTTTTCTGCCAAGGGCAACAACGAGAAGGGGGAGTCGACGCCTCGGTAGCGCAATGGGAAGATCTCTGATTGCGGTGTTGGGGGTCCCGGGTTCGAATCCTGGTGAGGGCATGGATGTTTGTGTTGTCCTGGTTTGACTTGGCTTTGACATTTGACTTGTGTTTGACAATTGCCTTTGTATTGCTTTGACTTGTGTTTGAAAATAACAACTGGGCAACTGCCCCCTCTCCTGAAAACTGTTGATTGTTTATTTGTTGATTATTGGAGATAATTTACAGTTTGATACTTTAAATAAAACTTGAATTTTTAAGCTGTGTTGAAGATCAAATTCACTAAATGAAATTGAGATTATTACAAATACCATTTTCTGTAGACATAATTGACAAACTATTTTTTTTTCTTGGGGAAGTATTGATCTCATATAGCTTTTGATTAACTTGATTTAATGTGTCTTTCTGATTTCACAATAACAGTTACTTGAATGATGAAAATCAATTTTTTTTAGAAAGTTTCTCCAAATTTTCATGTCCTTCAAAAGTGAGGCACAGAGCTAGTGCCCTGGTTGCATTGGTCAAAAGCCGACACTGTTATTTGGACAAGGAATATAAACTAATGCTGCCTTTCAACTGAATTTTACATTTGCATGGGGAATTATTATACAGTAGTAGGTGTTAAAAGGGTATTTCACAAAGCAATTTCATGCTGCTTTTGAACTAAATAATCCCTTTGCCAAAGGCTCTCTCTTTGTGCTGCTTGCACAGTAATTATTCAAATTAAAAAAAATGCCAAAGACGATCCAAGTAACGAAACATTTCTTGTCTGAAAGTTTTGACCACTGCCCATATGCTGCAAGCAGCAGTGAACGTCAACATCTAACCATTGCAAGCAACAATTTGAGGAAACTGCTGCTTCATTTGTTACCATCCTAAAACGCTAAATAACCAGAAAATCTAAGCCTTTATGGCCAGTTACATACATGTAATTCACAAGTCCATTTTAGAACATTTTCAAAGCCTTTACCAATTTTTTAAAATAAATAAAAACCAAAATGGTGCAACTAAAAGTTCCTATTTTAGGTCTGGCCCAACATTTTTATTTTTCTCTTTTTTTTTGTTGGATTAACCTTTAAAGGTGGTAGCTTGGAAGGTGGTTGATTGATTTTGTGGACTCTTGATAAAAAAATGGTTGTTGGATGCTGAACCAAAAAAAAAAATCTAGGCTAGCAACTGTTTTGAAAAGGCCAACAGACTTTAGGCGCATATTAACCGTATCAATGCACCAAGTCCAATCGCATCAAGTAAACCCGTCTATCAGAAGAACCCACTTTTTTTTTGGCATGTGCATTGAACACAAGTAACTTTATGATTCAGCATTACACAAAAAAAAGAACAAGAGACTCCCCACTCTATGCTCCTTCCCTAAAATAAGAATGCTTATGCGCCTTGGTGCCGTCGAAACCAATCGTCGATGCAGAACATGCAAGCGGAAGAAACGGATAAGAAAATTGATGTCGTTTGCGTGGATGGATAGAAGAAAAAAAAGACTCTTGTGGTATGGCTGTATAACATACACATGTATTAGATATGTATGGCCCTATAGAAAATGAATAACGAATTGTGTATCAAAGAAAAAAAAAAGTTAGAAAACTTCCAATATGAAAAAAAGAGAGAAGAGATCAGATCAGAGATTGGGGAACACAACAAGCAACGATTTGTTGCCTTTTTATTTTTGCTATGTACATGTATAGTTTGGCTATTTAGAACTTGTCATTTTCTATTGAGCTGAGAATGGCCGGGGAACTAAACAAAAATAAGAGATAGTGGCCACATGCAACCATCCATTCGACCAAATAATCTTTCTATGAAAAAAAAACGTGCACACATGATATATGTACAGAGTATTTCTAAAAGAACACACTATATTTTAAGTAAAAGTTCCAGTTCTTGACTATAATTTAAATTAAATTTATTTATATTTTTTGACAACAACAATAGCCATTTGTTAAACAAGTTTATCTCTCTCAAATGGGGTTATTTTATGTATTCTTGAGTAAATCAAGTCAAGAATTATCATTATGACAATCAAAAATGAGAAAAATATATAAATAAATTTTGCTATATTTTAGAGATGCTGCGGATAGACAATGAATATCCGACAGTTTTTTTCTTCTCAGAATATCCGATCCAATTGGATCCAAGGAACTATCTGATCGGATATTTTGTGAAATTTTCTCTTCCTATTCTAACCCAGCTAGTGTTAAAAAACCACTGCAAGTTTTAGGAGAGTATTATCAATTTATCACACTGCAGTGAATTGCTGTAAATACACCGTCCACCCTAATTTAATTTGAAATCTTCATTGATATGTATTTCATTCGATAATTCACCACATACATATACAACACATTTTTTTTGTCAAATGTGTAATAATCGAAAAAAAAATTATATCTATACGCAGCTCAGGGCTCCATTTTCAGTTTATTATCTGAACAAAAATCAGTTAACCATTAACCAACAAAAAAATAAAATTGGCTGTCCATTATGCATGGGTAGTAAAATTCACTATCCGAGAAATGACTACTATATTCTAATTCCGCTCTATATGTTGAGGTGAACAAATACAAAGGGGTTGGAATGAGCATCCATGGGCTCGTTTGACAACAGTATGCAAAACGAAGTTTAAAAATTGTATTTTATTTTTTTAAAAAATATAAAAAAGTAAAATGAATGATTTTGTAGGAAAAAAGGAAAGAAAAAAAAACATTTTAAAAAAATAATTTCACTGGCTTCCCACAATTTTTTATGCACTGAAAGTTTATACAAAATATAAAAAAAAAATTGACACCTTTTTATACTGTGGCAAAAATGAAAATAGAAGCAAGCGAAATTTTGGATGCAAATAACGCTCACAAGTAAAGGGACAGGAACTCTACGCGCTTTGAGATTACCATCGGACCAGGCGAATTATTCCATCAACCCTCTCCATTTTTTTCCAGTCTGCCCCTATAAAGTCACATAGCAAAAATATGCATTTAGACAGTAAAAAAAAATCGTGATTTTTATTTGTAACTTAATGTAATTTTAAGCATCACGCAAAGATGCCACTGCATCATGTGGTACTATGGTTCAGAAAATTTTGAGAAAAATATTTCCAAACGCAGTGTTCTTTTTTAAAAACTCTGTATTAAAAAGACTTTCATAAGATGAGAAATGGACCGCCCGCAGGGAAAGAAGCAAACCACCCGTCAACTTTTATCAATGCCAAAAAATGAAGATAGTTAACGAGAAACTTGTCATTAAAATGAAAACAGCAAAATGTACTTCTATATAATGTATACAAAAATAAAGAAGATCCTCTCTTTCGCTCTCTGTTTCTCTCTGTATATAACCTTACATTAATAAAAGAAACCGTTTGTTGTTGCTGATGTTTGAACTGAAAATGTTCAGTATTGCTAAATGCAGTAGAGAAGAAACCAAATGCACTAAGGGACATACAACATTTATCACTTAAGTTATCTTTGAAAGAAACTCGGACTAAGTTGCATTGCAATGTTACTCTCGAGGCAAAACTGTGATGTTATTTGCAACCAATACTGTTAAAAAGTAATCACTGCAAACACAAACAAAACAATAACTACTTTCTGTATTGTCATGATTAAGAATTAATTATTCAAATGTTAGTCTTAAATAGACATTAAAAACTTATTTATTAAGTCATAAATGACTGAGAATTACAAAAAAAAAGAAATTTTAGGCCCTGTTTACACTTGACAGAAATGGTGTTGAAAATGCGTTTAAAACTGGAAAAAAGCATAATTAATCGCTCAAAAAGTAGGTTTCAAAGTAAATTTGAAGAATTTGAAAATATTGAAAATGTATTAGTGCAGTTCACCATAATAAACTGCCTTTTATTTTCAGCTGATAATTTTTTACAGTTTAATAATTTTTGTCAAGTAAAAGAAGTAAAAGAAGAGTTTCAGCAAATAAAAAATTTACTCATTTTCAAACTGCCATAAAATATTATTTCTAATCAGTAATCATGTCATGCTATAGAAATGACTTTTTAATGTTGTTGCTGTTGTTGTTATTGTTTTTAATAATCAACATGATAATAAACATAAAAAACTATCTGAACCTATCTGAATAAAAGCTAAAAAAGCTCACACACAATGTTGCTAAGAAATTTAAAAAGAAAAAAAAATCAATAACAAAGTAAACAACATTTACAAAATAAACTCAAATCAATAATTAATAATCCTATTATCTTACATTAGTGCAAACAAAAAATAACGTTTCAACATACTGTATGTCAGCTAAAGATAAATTGCCCCAAAAATAATTACAAAATAACAACAACAAAAATATTCTGAAATGAAATTCTAGTAGTTGACTGTAACAGATGTTATGAAATCAAATTCATTCTGACAACCGAAAAAAAAAATTATTTAATGTATAGTTTACTGTACTTTTTTTTCAAACAACAAGAAAAACACAGTAGGAAATCTAAGAAGGTATGGGTGGTATAATGGTATATCATCCACCCATTCATCCATAAAAATATTAGAAAAAATTGTATATATTGAAACTATGTGTATTTCATCTTAATGAGGAACCCTGAAGTAAAAAGAGAAACAAAAAAATGCATCCAACATAATGTAAACCTATACAACAGGCAATAGGGACTTGCAGTAAAAAAAAAAGCATTAGTCATTGCTGTTAAGTTAGAATTGAAAAATAGTAGAAAAAAAAACATTTATTGGAAAATCGAAGATTCATTCAGAGCAACATTGATTTTTTTAAAAAAAAACAACAAAAACAAAAAATCGAAATTGTCTAAAAATAACAATTCTACTTTATAAGTTACTCCATTAATCGATTGGTTACTGTATTACTAAACAGAATAGGAAGATAATGAACGTTGTTGTTTGTCAATAATGCTGTTATTTTGACTAGTGCCCATTTCGTTAAATGATTAGATGTTTTTTGTTAAAAAAATTCAAATGAAAATCAATTCTTAAGAGCAGTTTTTAAAATAAGAAACGACCTTAAAAACGTTGGTTATTTTGTATTTCAGAAGTAACAGTAAGAAAAAAAAATTGAATGTTGTTTTATAAACTAGAACAAATTTAAATTTTACGATAGTTGAAAATGACCAAGTTTTAAGTTATTGGACATTTGTTTTTTCAAAGTTGGTCTATTAAAAGTTTATTTTTAATTATTAAAATCTTATTTCTTAAGGTGGATTCAAGTTACTCAACAATTTCATTTAAAGTATAGTGTAACACTACAACATTACGACTTTCAACATGCTTGTATATGTTTTTAAGTGAATATAAAATAGGTGTTGAAACTTCCTATACCTGCCTCATGTTCCCATCAAATAAAGCAGTAGGTCCTATACCATTTCGGCCATTTTTATCTCTCTAAATTGTATTATATATAAAACTTATGTTTTTGTGGCGTTTTGCACCTTTCTTGTCATGATTAGCAGTTAAAATGTGGTGCATATATTATTAGAAAAACTCATTTAATCCATTTATTTTTTATGATTGAAACGTGGCTTCACCAGCATTGTGATTTTGCACAGCAGTGCACAACAATTTGTAGAGTAATGTGACTAGGTCTTTAAAGAAGGAAAGAAAAAAAAACAGCTAATAACTGAAGTCAACACAAGGCAATTTACCTGTGTGACTGTGTCTATGTTAAAATATACTTTAAAATGTTTTATTCTATTTCAGCACTTCCCCAATGGGGTTCCGCAGAACATTAGGGTTCTATGAAGGGAAAGTAAGGGTTCTGCCAGAAAATTAAATATATTAAATTTCACACTGTAAAAAATGTATAATTACAAGTTTTTTTTTTAAATAATTTAAAATTTAAGTGGTCACAGCATGTCCATCTTCGGACATTCCAACAATTCAAAAATTAAATGAGACATAAAATGGGCTATACTTTTTATGAATTTTTTTATTATCATTAATTTCAAATGAATCTGATGAACTAAATTATCCTTTTATTAAGATTACGCGCCTATTATTTTTATTTATATCTACTTTTTCTGACATTTTTCTCAATCCGTATACGGTATTACGTAAAAGTACTATTGGGGTTCCGTAATATTTTAAAAATTATAAAAGGGTTCCATAGTCAAATAAAATTGGGAAACCCTGTTCTATTTGAAGAACCTACCAACCTCAGAAATTTTCTAAAAAAAAAGATACGAAATAGAAAGAAGACATGCTTTCAAAATCAATATACTTGTATAATGTATATATGTTATATGGTGGTAAAAGTGACACACGAAAAAGGAAACAAGCTTACTGAAGTCGGATACAAATTCCGGAAGTATCTTAGGAGTGTATACAATATAAGGAATATAGTGTATATTTATATCTATATATCTATATATCTATATATATATATATATATATATATATATATATATATATATATATATATATATATATACTGTATATAAAAACGCACAAGAATAACTTATTTGAGAAAACAAACATGAAGAAGAAATATAATGAAAAGGAAACGAGAAATTTCAGGACAGGTTTTATCTGAAAAATTCCAGTAGAAAATTGCTGCTACTACTTCAAGAAAAATAAAATAAAAATCAGAACACCATGGAAACAGTTGCCATTTAATTTCCTCTAACAATAAACCCATGATAAAATAAATCACAATGAGTGTCCACTGTGTCAATTTCGTTAACCAACAAATTGTGAGAAATGCTGTTTTTAATAAAATTGTAATAAGTAATTAAATTATTAAGACCAAGAAGTATGTAAAAAAAATCCACAAATAGGGCACAATTGCTGTTCCAATCTCTTTTGGGTACATTATGATGCCTGTCTCATATGTGTAATATTATTGAGTTTAATCCAAAATTAAAATTTAATCAAATGGAGAAACTGTATCATTTTTGGAAGTTTGCATAATTTCACTTTTTATTAAATAAAAATGTTTGTGCCTGGAGAAAATTCTACGAAAGATCTTCTCAGATCAGATCGTTTTGATTTTACATTTTCAATTATTGCTTCTTATGATTGTAGCTATTAATCACTTCAGACATTTAATTCATTGCGTTTTTGTTATTCTATTTGCATAAAATGAACAATTTTCTTGCATATTTTGTACAATAAAATATACAAACGACCATTCAGAGGCAGAAAATACAAAGTGTTTTAGAATGAGAAAGAGTAAATGAATCCCGATAATAACATCAGAGCCGTAACTAGGGCGAGGCGAGTGAAGGCAAAACTTAATTGGGCAGAAATAGGGACGCAAAGTAACCAGAATGATGATGCTAAAGGAGCGCCAGTTTTATTTGAGCGCAAAATTAGCTGGTTACGGCTCTGATTGACTTTTTTAAAATTTTAAGCTCTCGAAAAACACAACTCTGTTTTGCAACTCATGTTGCAAGTAGTGTTGTATGACATTGCACTAAACTTCGCAACAAGTTATTGAGGAATGTGACCTCACCATGATTATAGAACATGAAAATTCTCTTAATATGTTCCTTAATTCTCTTCTAGTTTCTACCACAATTCCATCTTAAAATTGCTTCAAAAAAGCTAAGACAACAAAGCTTTTTGAGAAGAATCAAAATCAATCTAATCTTATTAAGTTATTAATGTCATTATTCTTCTTGAAAGTGATGTCATGACATCAACTCATGACCCATAATTCTAATAAAAATAAACCACACAAAATGTTTCAATCAATTTCCTAATTCATCCACCCAGCCACCAAAAAAAACTTCATAAACATGTCCAGTTGTTGTTAAATCTACGAGAGTAGAAACACACACAAATGGGTCATGAAGTCAGTCACATTAACATTTGATCTATATTAATTAAAGAAGCTCGACTAAACATCTTGAAGATTATGAAAATTACCATAAACTCAAGACAAATAAAACAATAACTATTAAGAATTGTTCAAATAAAAATAGAACATTTTTCCACATAAACCAAACACAAAGTCATAGTAAAAATGAATGTAGGGCCTACAGTAAATTGCAATAAAGACTCCATATTATCATGGACAATTCACTGATAGGCGACCGTTCAGTGTTAGACAATTGATTACCCCCAAAAATTGATCGCATTGCAAATAATATTCAACAATTAAGGTCACTACAATGCATCGCCAATATAATAGAATAAAATAAAAGAGTAGATTGAAAGATAATACATAATCGAATAACTGATTGACAAAATTCATTTTTATTCCAACTGATTGCCGATGCAAATCGATCACCAACAACTGATCGCCGCCAAGTGATTATATACAAATTCCCATCAGCAATCTATATATACTGTTCAACAACTGACTACCAGTACAATTAGTTGCTATTACGAAATGTCTTCACATTTTGATAACATTGTAAAGTTAGTCAAAAGATGACCTTAATGTTATAATTCAATTAATAGTGCCTGCAATCACAACTCAAGAACTACTTGGCCAGGGTATAATTTTTAATCATAAAAGGTGAAAAATATTCAACAAAGTAACCACGTCATCATTAAATTTTAATTGTCCTAATAGAAATACCAGCAGGAAGAGAATTCCATAGTCTGAATACATTTCGAAAGAAAAACCACAAATATGCATCCGTCCTAGTTCTTAGTTCTTTATTGGCTTTGCATGGTCATGTCTATGTTTATTAAGAATTCCATCTACCAATTCAATGTTTTCAGCACATGTTATCAAACATGCAAGAAGGGGAAGGCTTTGCTCAGCTGTATGCTTTGTCAATGATTCTCAATGTAATTTATCTAACACAGGGGTTCTTAACCTTTTTAAGATTACTAACCCACAATGGATTGCCAAATTTGTCCCCATACCGACTTTGCCAGACTGTCAAAATCATCATCAGTTTTATTAGGTACCAGTATGACTTCAAGATGTTAGATGTCATTTTAGTAGCCTCGCCATCTCAATCCGTATTGATAACGGTGATAGTTTATTTTACCATACCTCGTTTTCACTACAAAGATTAACTAGATTAGCTAGAAGTGGTACTTTTGTGTGTTTCCATTTAAAAGAAAGTTACCTGTGGTTAAATGATTATGTGTCACTTCCTGTTAAACAGTCAAAAAAATATTTAAATGTTCTAAAAGCTCTAAAAATGATTCAGGATCACTTAAGTGGCCCAACTGTCACGTTATGCGAGTTTGCGCAATTGCGCCTTATACACACGCAGCAGCACTGGATGGTTAATGTAACCGCAGTTGTTTCCACTTGAAAATGAACTGCGGTTAACTTTTGAACTGCAGTTAATATGTGGTTTAGAACACCTGATCTAGTAACATGAGAGTTACAATACCTGAAACATGACTTTACCCTTAAATATATTACAGCACAACAGTGTGATTTTTATATTTTTATATATTTAACTCTAAAATAATTCCAAACTGGTGAACAATATCTTAATAAAAGTAAGGCAAACAAGAATTATGTTTAATGCAATCAAAAAGACTGGTTACAGATTAGAATCTTCCAGTTACCCTACAGTTATAATACAATATATTAAGTTTATAGTAAATGCACCAATGAGCCAGCTATTACAAACCAAAAAAACCTACTGAGGAAGTAACTGTACCCCACACAGATGAATGTAACGCTAATTTAAAAAATAGTATTCTTTTCTCTATACCCCAATATACAGTACATGTATAATGGCGGAGGAAAAAAAAGCAATTTTCTTTAAACTGAGACCAGATTAAATCTCCATTTTCATTCTTTAGATAAATAATACTAGAAAAGAAATAGAATAAAATAGATATATAGTAGAATTAGAAGAAGAAAAAAATACAGACAAACATTTGAAATTGAATAAGGACAAGAAACCCCAACAGTTGTCCAGGTAACTTAGTAATCCTACTTTAGATCAAAAAGTAATCAAATATAGCATTATGTATTGTTTATATATCAGGCGACACAGATAAAACGCGTTCTGATTAAAGATTAATATTTTAGAAACAATATAAAAGCTACACATTTGTAATTTTAAATAATTGTTTACAAAGAAACCAAATTTATTTGCAAATAAAAATCTAAAACATATTGAGAAAAAAAATAACAAAGTTGTTATATTTGGAAAATGATGTTTCATAAAACCATTTCTTGAGCTGTAAGTGTCGAATTCTAAGTGACTGCAAATTTAAAGCTAATGCTAATCAACTTTTTCGTACGAAAAATGCATGAGTCTAGCACTAGCTTTAAGAATTCAACCTCCAAACATACGAGCGTATATAGGGATAAACTCACTCAAAATACGCGACAGACATTTTAGAAATTTGCTTAAAATCAGCAATTAACACAGGTTATTTGTTTAATGTTACATAACAAAAGCATAAACATTCAAAACTGGTCATTCGCAGTAGCTTTAAAAATTGTTGCAATTAATCGAATTTTGGTTATTTTAAATTTGATAAGGATTTGAAAGTGTTTTAGAATCTATAAGGGAAAATGTGTTCTTTCATTTTCAAACCTGTATAATTAAACTTTTTATGAATCAAAAATTGCAAAGTAGTCTGATAGTACACATAATCTTTAAAAGTTACCATTTTTAAAGATATCAACATGAAAGAATCTTTTTGTTATTTGGTCACTTTTCTAGTTTCTTTAAGTTCTTAAAAGTCCTTTTCAAAAACGCAAAGTATCCGTAGTTCTTGTGGCGTTTTTGGACATAAGCTCAGAAAACGACTTTTAAAAAACCCACCACACATCACTTTTAAAATTCAATAACTATGTTAATTGTTGATCAATAAACTATCATTTCTGCACGAATAAATTTTATTACATTGTTAACAACTATCTAAAACTTCAAATGTGTATCTATTACACATTCTGAGATAAGTCCGATTTTAAACAGGACGCGGTTTACCTCCGCCACCCGCTATTATATTAGTATTATATAGCTATACTGACACAGCAAGCTATCTTTTTTTTCTTGTAAAATGCAGAGAAAATAAGATTACGTTTTTTTTTAAAGTGGATATTTCAAAATTTCAAATATATACGCAGACAAAAGTGTCATTCGACGACAACATCCGCACAAAAAAAAATATTCAGTAACATTTTTGTAAGACCACAACTACCATTTCCAGCAGCACGACCACCACCCATGCAATAAGTAATGCTGGACACATCTCAAACATAAAAAAAAACTCAAATCTAACATTCCAAAACTTTAACTGTGTTTCTATTTTCTAAGCAACAAAAAACCAAGAGAAAAAAAAAACACTCTTACAACAGCATAAAAAACCAAACACGTACATTTGAGGTGGAAAGAAAACACCATTTTAAAAAATATTATTCTAAAAAAAAATTCAAACCAACAAATCTTTTCTGAAAACCAAATGTATTCACTTTAAAAAAAGCGAAAAACAGAAATAGGAGTTGAGTTTAAATGAAAAAAAATAACACCATGTGGAACTATTTTTTTTATATAAAGTTACGTAAAAAGTGAAAAATGATAGATTCTGCAAATTCACTAGTCGGGTTAAAAAAATCACTAATTTCATAAAAAATCGGCAAAAAATTACAAGCATTTCAAAAAACAATGTGCAAAATGCCAAAAACAATAAGGAAATTACAAAATGTCGTTAAGAGTAGCTTGTTAATAATATGAGTATTCTGCAACTTATCTATAAAGCTACACAAAGAGGTGATTTACTATCGAAATGGTGGTTCAGCAAATGTTCAGCATTTGCAGATTGATCGATTTTCCACATTAATTTTAACAGATGTCATTGCTAGTTTAGGCAATGGCAATGGTATTAAATAAATGGTGTTTTCAATCTTATTCATATTATTCTCACTTTTCCTAGTTGTTGGTTGATTTTGCATATTGCCTGTTTAATATCAGCACTGAGCAAATTGCCTGTTTGGTGTTTTGGCACATTGTCTAGTGAATTTTCAGAATGATAGATTTTCCACACTGATTGTAACAGACTTTATTGCTGCACAATGTCTAAATTTGTTAGTTTATTCGCAAAAATATCTACTGATTTAGGCAATGTCACAAATGAAACAGTAGTTTTCTTAAATTTGCCAAGTTGCTTGGTGGTCTTGCATATTGAATATTTAATATCAGTATTATGCAGATTCCTTACCATTTTCGCGTTTTTGTACAGGAATTCAACACATTTTCTAATATTCCGTACGTTTTGCAGATTTACTAACTACGAGCTCGTATATGGTCGTTTTGCACATTTTCTAGTGAATTTACAGAATGACAGATTTTCCACTCTGACGGTATCATACATATATGAAGAAGAAAAACAAAAATGAAAAACACATTAAGATGCAGAAAAGTAAAAAGATAGATTTGTATTATTATTATTATTGTATGAACGTTGAATACATTTGACAATAAAAAAACAATAAAAAGTATCCTATCAAAATATGTTACCAAATAATATATAATTTTTATACATGTATATAAAAAAGATAGATATGAGCAAATAACTGCAGATGTAAAACCACTTTTCCCTCCATTTTTTTCAAACTCACAAACTTCAGAAAAAAAAAGTTTTTTTTTGTTCCTTTAAAATTTTCTACCTTAAGCAAACTGAAAATGTCTCAAGTATACAACAGAAATAAAATAGAAATTTAAGAATCAAACATTGTAACAAAAGAAAAGAGCAGAAAAAAAGAACGAAATATCCATTTCTAAACAACATGAAAGATTCGAATGTCTACAATAAAATAGAGAAAAAAATACCGTTTTTATGACTTTCAAAAAAATATTACATAAAAGATAAACAAAGAAATTGCATTCGAAATAACTGTAATTTAACTGTATACAAGTAGATATGAACCTCCCTCCAAAAATATAATAAACAATTTCATCTAAAGATGAAATTATATTTTAAAAAAAATGAAATAAAATTCTTTTGATGCGTGGTTTTTATTTATTTTTTTTAAATATATTAAATAAAATAAAATTATCTACTATAAATGATCAGTGAAAATGTCATATCTTTTTTTTTGTTGGTATATATTTTCATCAACGCCTCATTGTAAGGATCAATTTCGCCCAAAGTACGTGAAAAAAATGTCAAAAGAACTCCTTCTATAACATTACCATTACCCCCATTTGGCATTAAGACATTAGCGAAATATTATGAGTTGCCATAAAAAAAAATCGAAAAGAAAAGAAACCCTCCTCCCATCCCTCACAAAAAAAACCGCCAATCTCATTGCTAACATTATCATTATGATGAGCATATAAAAATGCCAGACACGTTGCATATTTGACACCATTTAGCACCAAAAATGCACAGAAAAAGAAGATACTAAAAAAAGTTAAAGCCTATGTCTAAACTATGTTGCATAGGAAAAAAAAATAACTTCAGAAAAAAATTGTTAGGCAGAAATTCAAGAAAGATACTTGCAACTTGAATTTGAACTCTTTCTCTCTCTACACAGTTCTAGCATAAAATTAGAGCTGTCACTAGCTAATTTTTGCGCCTGAGGCAAGAATAAAACAGGCATTCTCTTAGTATTATCATTCGAGTTATTTTGCGCATCTATTTCTGCGCCATTGAACTTTTGTGTCCGAGGAAAAAATAAAACTAGCGCTTCCTTAGTACGAGCGTATTATTACCATTCAAGTTATTTTATACCCTTATTTCTGCGACCGAGACACATGTCTCATTTCCACTGCCTAGTCCTCAGATGGTTCAAGTTAAAATTCAAGTGCTAAGTTTTGCTTCTTGAATTTAGGCATTCAAGTCTAAAAACAAATATTTATTCTAAAGACAAGAAAAAAAAATGCAAATGAGCCACAAACTGACATTTCACCATATTCAACGTTAATTCAAAAATGTGACTTTGTTGATTAAAATACCTCAACACTTAATTTTTTAAGTAGGCCTATAAAAACTAAATGCGCAATTTTTTTATCAGAAGCAACTTTTAAAAAAATCAAAGTTTATTAGCAACTAAAGTAGCAAGCAAGTATGTTAAAAGTAAGTGATCATATCTTTCAAATATAAATTATTTTATTAGTTTGAAAAATGATCAAAAAATTTTACGATTTTTTTCGTCTACATTCAGCGAAAATTGAATTGCAAATTATTACATAAAGATTCTTTTTAAATGTGCCTATCAAGATCATATTCATCTACTATTCTAGTTTCTAACAAATTTTGATTTTTTTTATGTCCATTACGTAAACCTTTATCAGAATTGTTAGTCAACACACTTGTGCACTAAAATATAACATCCATAGCCCCTAAAGTGTGGCAATCACTGACAACCCAAGACACTTCAATTCACTCATCATTATTAGTGAAAAGTATTAAATATACAACAGATTAGCACATAAAGCACTTATAAATATAAAAAACCAGCATTAATTAACATTAGACCAAAAATAACTAACATGAAAAATGTGAAAATTGCTCTGAAATAACAATAGAACTAAACAAACATTTATTCAACAACCACCCTTTCAAATGAAAGGTTTGTCTACTACTTTTTATTTGACAAACAGACTAATTAGTCCAATTATCATTGATCATAACTCAAGTTGGTGTTATCAAAAATATGTAAATAAGCGTAAATAAGCCTTAAAATAGTTGGCATCCAAGGGCTGTGTTCTTAATGACTTTTAAGTCAACGGAAGAGCTAAAATCACGAACCTTTTATAAAAAGTTTCATGTAAACGTTTCAGTTTAGCACCACCTTTGACTAAGCATTCATTAAGGCTACCACCCCAAGTGTTTAATGATTTTTATTCATATTTTCCATATGTTTTAATTAATCAAATGAAAATGTTAAAAAAATGGCTCTATGGATTTATATAAAACTGCGTCTTGATTTTTCTTTACAATTTTAAGCAAGAAACCATTACTGTATTATAGGTGTCAAAATCTAACCTCTAACCTACTCAATAACTATTATGAAAAGACTATGTCATAACCAGATGACCAACATTTTATTTTTCTTGGCATCTAATTGGCTAATTTGTTTTTAACACTATGGAACTACAAAAATCAAGCAGCCAATTTGCTTTATAAAGATGCGTTAAAACGCAAATATGCAGTAACTTGAAAAGCAACAAAAAACAATGCAAAGCTTAGCTTTAAAGCCAAAGAAATTGAATATTTAGTTTCACTTTTAGTTCCATCTTTGCTGAAATTCATGCAAGCAAAATTAAAAACTCAAATTAATTAAAAAAATCTGAATTAAATTAAAATTACAATTTAAAATAAGCTGTAATCGATATCCATTTCAAAAAGATAAAACAAAATCAGCTATTTACGAAAAACAAATAAAATATTAATTGAATTAACATAAAATAAATTTTGTAATTGTATTTTTTTTTATTCTTGCAATTTTTTAACGGCAAAGAATAAAAGCAATTAATTATTTGAGAAAGTTTTTGTTATAGTTTTTTTTTTTCTAGTTTTTTTTTTTGCAGCTGTTAAAAAGCAATCTATATCCATAGAGATATAATTACTCATGTCAGCGAACGATTTTTATAAAATCTAGTAAAGAGGCATTTGAATGCATAATTTAGTGAAATTATGACAAAAAAAAGAAGGGCAGGAAAAAATACCGTCATTATTTCAAAGGTATGACGAGAATAAGACGAGAAAGAAATAGGTGACAATGCTATTAGCATTCAATGAGTGTAGAGTTTTCTTTTATGATATAAAAATATCGAGCCCAGTTTAAATGCAAATGATTTTTCTTATATATTTTTTTACTTGAATAAAATTTAAGCTACACGAACTTAAGCTCCAAAACCACCCGAACAACTGAACAATTTCTACATGAAAAAAAAATTATAAAATATACCAAAGCCTCTATATAAGAGACTTATATTATGTTGATAATAAGGTCTATATGATTTGCATATATAGTTTTACATTTCTGCACTCAATTAAGTATCAAATGTAATTATAAAGAAATGGAATTAAATGAAATTAGGTTTTACAAGAAGAGATTGAAGATTTCGAAAAGACAATTTATATTGAAGTTTGAAAAAAAAAATTCATGTCATAAGTCTGGCACGAAAATAACTAAAATTTCGAATTACAACTCATTACAATATGTACAGAGTGGTCACAATGTATTGTTACATTTTGTTTTTAGAAATTGCTAAATTGCTTTGTAAAGCGGTGATCACAGTGGCATTCACTGTAATGTGCCCTTAAATTAGACCTAATTGCAATTCCTAATTTGAAAATACCATTGCACTACAAATACTCTTCAAATACTCTTCAACATTAAAAAGGTACGTTTCCACTCAGACTCATGAGGCTGTATATACATAAGTGTGCAACATGACCGTGACTAGAAAAACTTCATTTACAGGCTCAAAAATAAACTTTTAGCTGTCAAGGCCATGTTGCAGATTCATGTATGCAGATTCATGAGTATGAGTGGAAACAATGCTTAAAAGTACGTTTTCTGTTAGACTCGTGAGTCAGTATAAATAAGTCTGCAACATGATATGACTTACACAAAAAAAAATTTACTAATAATTATGTTGCAAGACTAATGTTGCATGCATCAGCTTCAACAGCAATGCCATTTACGTTGCTTCATAAACAAATGTAGAAAAAGAGAAAAACCAATTTGTGCACATATAGATAAAAAAACGCCCGTCAACCTTAAAGAGCTCACTAAAATGTGCATTTGTTTATGGCTGCAACATGTTGTAGTGGAAACGATGCTTTACAATATTTAAATTTTGCAATTTACACAATATATGGCACAAGACTTAGGTAATTGCTCTTAAATGTCATGTTTGTATCTTTAACTCTTTTTTTTAAAAGTTTTTAACATCATAGAAATCTAAATTACATGTAGATGTTGGATATAATGTATACATATATTTTTCAAAGGGTTACAATAAATCTTATCCACCCTGTATATAATATTTAATTGCATTTATATATAAATGAGCCTTACTTAAACTTTACTGAGTATTCATTTAACGTTTTTTTACTTGTAAATTTGTCGCAAAATTTGTTTACAAGAGATTTGAAAGACGATTTCAAACGGAAATTTTTTCTAAAAAAACATATGTCTGCAAAAATAATAATTGAATACAGAATTGGAACTTATTAAAATAGGTCCCAATTGTAATTATATACATATGGAGATGATAAAACGTATTTCATAAAAGCAATCCATATATGTACTTCATTCGTACACATATAGGCCTATTGTCATAAGCTGTATTTTTGTACAAAATAATCACAAGTAAATAAAAGACTCGAAAGAGCATACGTTATCGAAGCCTAGAAGGCAATTAATCTATTTCTCCAATACATGCTTAATTTATTAGACGTAGGGCTCTAATTACTCAGAAACCTTTGGGCAATCAACAGAATATAGATCTACTATCCCATTAGATTACAGTAATAACATGTATAAATTCGTGAAGTTTCACTAAATCTCATTAGAGTTTTTGGTCTTTCTTTTTTTGTGCCTTTAGCAATTTTCTGCAACTTTTAACATTCGTCAACAATATTAACAAAACTGTAGGCGCAAACATTTCTTAAAATGTGCCCTTGCCTTCCCCCCATAGGAAACCAATAATTAATTTGCCATGCTCATATAAACAAATGAGGATCCAATTAAAGTCTATGTCCATTTTGATTAGCATAAACATCAAACTTCCTGACTGTACAACAACATCAGAACCACATTTCCTATCTAAAGCTAGGGTCACATTATTCAACAAATTGTCGTACACTGTAGGGCAAAACTCTGCTATACAACTTAAAAATTGTTCACACTTAAGTTACACTCAACAATTTACTGTATCAGTAATATACCCGTAAGAAAAAAATATATATCCATTTTTCAATCAAAAAAACGTTTTAGACTGAAATCTATGAAAAATCTTCATTATGTTTTTCTGCAATAGCATGCACCCAAGAGCCATGGCCCAAGAGCCAATTGTGAACTACCAATCTTATTTAGATCGACTAAAAAATGTTGTTTTTTCAATCATAACCACTTTTTAGAGGAAGGAAATCTTGTTGACAACTGATAGTAACCAGACATCTAGCCTCTAACCAAACGTTTTGATTAGAAAAAAGCGTAATTGCAGTTGCTCTAATGATGATGATTACATTACAATTGTCACTTGGGCCACAAATTAAGAAACAATTTCTTGATATTGCATAAAAGTCCGAGCCCAGGTGATTCCTTCTGAAAAAAAAAACTCTAGCCTCTAAACAGCCTTTTTTGATTGAAAAACGAATATGTTTTTACTTTTTGAATCATGCCTGAAGTGACTCATGACTAATTTGCATGCTAGTCACCTTGATAAATGATATTCTCGATGCGCACAAAGCAATATCAGCATTGTAACAAGACTATAACCTTGAACGATGCCTTTCTATAACTTTTTCTTGACAAAAAAAGAACTGATCCAATTCTTCACAATACACACAAATGATGCAAGAGATGCAGTGTGGTTTTGCCCAACAATATGCTATGTAATATGACCCCAACTTAAAGTGGCCATCACATATGCAATATCTAAAGCAAGATTCTCCGCAATGTGCCCTTGAATTAATTGCAATTGTCAATGTCATAATCCTCTTGCAAGACTTAAAAATTCATTTCTTGTACATATTCTTACAGAAAACGCTGATCTTCGCTTTTTTTTTTTGTAAGAAACTGTGCAAAATATACTGCAATATTTGACTTATTTCTTGGACTGAATCTTGCGATCACTGCTTAAGGGCACTCGCGACTTTTACAAGACCAGAACCCAAGAAGGAAAAATTGATATTGGACTTAAACATCACCGATATAAACATGGAATATCAAATTATCAAAACCACCTTAAATATTTAAAATAAAAGTAGTACACAAATCCTTCATTTTGTATACAACTTCTACTATCACAGTTCTAAAGCGTATTTTTTTTGGTTAAATAAAAAATCGAAGCAAAACTTATCTTAGAAAACAGGTTTTATCGACAGCAAGAAGAAAAAGAGTTTTGTAGATAAAATAAAACAAAATAACACTTACTAACAAAGCGATGAATCTTTTTTGTTGGTTTCAAAAATGCCATTCAATTCCTTTTTAAAGTTTTTTTTTGCTTCTCTTTTTCTTGTTAAGACAAATCCACAACTAGAAAAAACAATGTGACGAACAATTTTAACAATCAATTAGACACTTTACACCTCAAAAAAGGTGCAAAAAATATATATAAAAACAATGTGCAATGTATAAGTAAGGCTTGAAAACGAAATAGTACTTAAAAAAAAGTATACACACAAAAACTCAACCAAGTGCACTTAACACATTTTAAAAGAATAGATCTAACAAAATCAAACACACTTTAAACTAGAGAAAATAGAATAAACACAAAAGGTTTTTTTCTGTAAAGAACAACCAAAGACATTTATCAAAAAAAAGTTTCATATCAGTTATTAAAAGTTTTATCAATGTTCAACTGTTGACATATAATCTAGAGTAGGCTATGTGGCAATATACCTGACTCAATTTCCTGTCGATAGCAAAAAATGGTTTAATGATATTTTACAGCCACAACATACGAAAAAAAAATCTTTATGAGACAGTCTGCACGTATCATAGGTAAATCAATGCTTAGATATTGAATTAATCTAGGGTCTTAATGGTTTTTTTTAAACCTGGTAATGTGAAGAACATCCATGTTCTAACTTTCAAGGTTTAGCCGCATTACTCAACAAATTGTTGCAAAGTGTAGTTGCAATGCCACACCATTTGCAACGTACATGTGTACATTGTTGAGTAGTTGTTGCAACAAATAAAAAATGACACCACTCACCACGGCAGTCTTAGGAGTTTTTCACAGACCACTTTTGGTGGTCGATTTCGATTGTAAAATAACTTTTCAGGTGGTTGCAATGTATTTTTTATGGTAAGAATCAAAGTGGTCGGTTTTTGTGACAACCTGACTTCAATTTGCAGTCGAAATCGACCACCAAAAGTTGTCTTGAGTGTTCCAACACTCAAGGCCATCCTAAAGCTAAATTAAAAAAAACCTCCGAAAACATAAATTCCACAAAATTAATATTTTAATGATTCGCCAATACTATGATGAACAATTCTTAAATCAAGGTCAAATATCATCAAACAAATGTCATTTCAGAATATAAAAAATGCAAAAACTGAAATAATATCTGAAAATTGAAATAATAGGTGAAACAGAAAAAAGTCGCAATTTGTAGATACCTGCAGATGGTACAAAATTACATAGGAGCTAGTAGTAATACTTTTTATAAGTAACCCCCCCCCCCCCCCCGCCCCCGACTTTTTTTTTATCGAACTTTAGAAAGGCCTTTACTAGGATGATACTACTGTATTGGGTTGTGTCTATAGTGAATGTCATTGATCAAGTGACTAGTATGCAAATTAGTGATGAGTCTCATCAGTAATGAATGACACTTCAAATGGCGTTCAATTCATTTTTGAACAGTTCTTGAAAGAAGCTTTGAACAAGCAATGAGCATAAAAACCCACTTAAAAACGGAAAGCATAATATTTCATTTTTCGATGACTCTTCTACTTTTCAATAAATTACGAAATTGTTTTAAGAAATGTTAACAATATTCCTCTGAATATAAAGCGAAAAGAGAGGGTGTGGTCACAGCTGTCATTGGCTGATTAGACGTAACATCTAACCTCTAACCTTATCTTATCTTATGATGTGAACCGGAATTTGCCATTTTTACAATACACATTAAAAACGCTGAAACAAGAAAATTCTCTATATTAAAAGTTGCAAACCATGTGAGTTCCGGTCGGTAAAAGACATTCACAATAGACATCAACAAGAATAAAAAACAGCAAACAATGAAACAAACAAAAATAAACAACTTGCCCTTGTCGGTTTAAATTTATAATCTTTTTTTTATACAAAAAATGAAGAAAAATATTTGTAGATTGAGTAAGCAAAAATACACAAAAACATAAAATGAAATTGCAGCATATTTCATGCATACTGTATACGGTTCTATGTTAGAAAATATTCACTACTAAACAAACAACAAAATATTTGACAGCACAAGTTTCTATGAAGAAAATGAAAATATTGGTTAAAACTGGAGTTTACTCACCTACATGTATATTCCCTTTTTCTTCTCTTTGAAGTTCTCACTGTATAAAACATTCTTTTGAATCCAAAACAAATTTCTTGCAGACGTAAGCAGCTCAAGGTGAGCCTTCAAAGCAAAAATGATTCAAAAACTCAAATCTTGGTGACAAATCAAAACCGACAAAATAAATCTACAGTAAATAAAATGAAAAAAAAAAAAAAATAAAACAAAACAACCAAAAAAAAATATTAAACTTTTTTTTAAAAACATTTTTTTTAATAACTTTTGTGTGTAAATATGTGAAACTGTTGTTGTCATGAACAGAAATTTCATTTGATGAATAAAATACGCTTAAAAATAACATTATTCAGAAATAATATAGGCTGCACTTTCACGATGGTTGAAAAGCAATTTTGAGATGCACAAAAATACAGTATATGCAATTTTTTTTCGCAAGCAACATTTAAACATTATCGAAGTTTTTTTTAGAAGACGATCGTAATATAATTTTAAAATTATCTCATAATGATTTCTTTAAAAATAAACTATTTAATTTTTTTTGAAAAGAATGCCATGAAAAATTATTTTCATTGTCATAAAAAGTTTATTTTGTAAGATATCCTAAACAATACTTTTAGCTGTGACACCCTGTAGAAACAGAAGGTGAAACACTCAAGTCAAAAATTTAGTCTTGACAGCATGGCACCCCTTGGTGCACAGATGTTCGGACTTGGGTGGCCCGAATTCTAGGGAATTCGTGGAACCAAGTCCGACCGTGAGAAAATTGGGAATAAGTCCCAAAAATATTTCTCCTTATGATTTAGTATCCCCGGCCCAGGGCAATGATTGGCCCAGTTGGTCAATCATTAAGCCCTGAGGTGACAGTTGCCACTCCCAGGAGACCGGACAAGTGAGCCTGAGACTTGAGTGTGAGGACAGTCATAGTTTAGACACTGAGTAGAACAGTCAGTCTTGTGAATTAACAGAGTAGACTTGAACCAGAGTACAGAGTTCAAGAAGAGTTGAGTTCTGACTTAGAGTAAAACAGTAATGTAAAGAGTGTTCATAATAATGTAACAAAGAGCTAGTGAAGAGACATATTATTATACATCAATCTGTGTAAGTGTTGTGTATTTGAACTATATTGGGTTTCTGTACTCCTAAAATAGAGGAGTATCCAGCAGAAGGCACTCAGACACAGCCTGAGTCCCTCTGCCTGGAGCCTCCAGCAACTCAACGAAAAGGACTAGAGTTACTTCGGCATCGTCACGCCCTATATCCAAAGATCCCTAGGAAAGACGGTCTTTTTGTGGGCTGTACTAGGCGAGGCAAGTAAATGTCGCGCCCGGTGAACCCAACCCCCAGAGGTTCAACATCAGTAGAGGCTGGCCCGCAGCAGTCGACAACAGAGTCGACCCCAGCACCACCGATTCATCAGAAGGAACAACGTCGTCAACAACGAAGTTCCTCACGAGTCGGCGGCGGAGCCAAAGGAGGAATGCCAGTCACGTCACATAGCTGAGTATTAGCAACACAAATTCAAATATTTAAACTTTGAATTTTTCTTAAACAGAGCTTTTAAATGAAAACGACACAAAAACTCAGGTTAAAATGCATATTAGCATTTTGTGGCTTTAAAGCTAAGCTTTTCAAGTTATAGCATATTTACTTTTTAATTCATCTTTGAAAATCAATTGCTGCTTGCTTTATAGAGCTTCCATTTAGTTTGAACTTTGAAGCAGATCCATAGCAGTAGAAAACAACTAACCAATCAGATTTTAAGAAAAGTAAAAAAAGCATGTCAGCTGATTATGAAGAAGCAGCTACATGTCACTTTTTGAACATCCTGGAACAGCGTTTGTCAAACAGCGGTCCGCTGCAGTGATGTCCTAGGTGGTCCACAGGTGGGACCATAGAAAACAATATTTTTACACTCCAACGGAAGTTCCAAAAAAACAGATTATCGTTTGCAAAAAAAAATTCATAATACATGTACATCTCAAAATTACTGAATCGGCGGAATTGAATTTTAAACCACCTTATGCGCTTACGTGGGTAAAACAGCTTATTGCTTGTATACCTTTTTAAGCACCATAATGAATGTACTTAAAATTCGTGACATAATAAAACCAAAATGTTTATATATGCAAGTTTTAGATACAATAACTGATAATAATACTTCAATATCACAGGTGCAAACTGCTCCAGAAAAAAAAGTGGACCAAAAATATCAAAAAATAATAAGAATAATAAACAATATGAACCAGAATATAATAATAATATATAGCCATAACATCTGAAATAATTAAATCAAAGCATTAACAAAGATATATTATAAATCTAAAATATTTTTAAATGTGAGAGGCCCAATGCACTTTCTATTAATTGTTAAATACTATTTCCATAACATAATAATTTCTTATCATCTCTCAACTATTTTTCATCTTTTTTCTAATTAAAAAATAACAGTTCTTCGAACATTTCAAGAAATAAACTTTTGTGCTAGTTACATTGCATTAATAAAAAAAATTCAAGCTTTAAAAATGCCCCAAAACAAATAAAAACTTAGCGAGTGTCGTTGAACTTGAAGTAACATAAGAAGAAGAAAAAAATCCAAGAATCTTATCTAAAATTGGAAGAAAACAATGAGCAACAAAAATAAAAAAATGAAAAACACAACAACACGCCACACTGTCCAGATCTCATGTTGTTTACTCTCCATTCTAAATATTAAACTATTTTTGTGACTTTCAGTTGACCATTGGTTGTCACCACGAAAAACTTAAATAGATTTTCTTCTTTTAAGGCGAGGGTCACATTACTCAACAATATGTAGTACAATGCTACACAACCTGAAAATGAAACACACTTAATTGTTAATTAGTTATCTTGCGCATTTTCTGTCTCTTAAGTGTGGTTCAAATTTATGATTTCAATGTAAGGTTAAGGTAATTTCATTCTTTGTTACACATGTGCATTTTCATAACGTAAAAACCAAAGTAGACAATACTTCAATGAATGAATTCTAAACATGTGCAGTAGAGAGCAAATTTACCTTAAGCTACATTGACCTTAAGGTATGAGTAAAGCCTATTACATTGTACACACATGAGTTAAATGAATTCAAATTAAATGTGTTTAGGTGAATTATACGGAATCCAGTTAAGGACATGAACCAAATAAAAATTGACTTTATTATTAATATTTTAAATTGAAATACTAAATCAATATTTTGTCAATAGTTTATATATTATATTTAAGTATTAATTCAATATTTTCAGATTATTAACTGAATAAATTGAATTCGACTTATTGTTTGTTTGCCCTTCACAGGGCTCTGTAGAACACGTTTATTATTTAAATGCATTTAAATTATCAGGTATTAGGCCTATTAATTAAAATACAAAGTTACCAAGTACACTGAGTTTTGAATTAAATTGATTCGGCCATTTTTAGCTCAAATAAGAAGCTAAAAAAGCCTCATAAAAAGTGGCAATGGAGCCTGAAACTCGTCATACTTAATTTCATTTTCTAAAAAAAGCATGTGCACTGTGGATAAGATGATTGTTTTCTTGAGAATAGTAGGAAGCTGTCCATGTAAATATATATGGGACACCCACAAATATATTAAGGAATACCACATATTACTTTTCTGTTTTCTTCCTAGAATGTCAAAGAATGTCCATCGACTCATCAATAGAAATAATATTTTTATAATAGTGATAATAATAATATTGATAACAAATAATTATTTTTTTTATAATAACCACAACAAAATAGCATCATTGTAGTCCGAAAACTCAGAACAATATACAGCTCATATTCAAAGTTGTCTTCCTTTTAGGTTGCAACAACATCTGCACAACACTTGGTGTTGTGTGTTGCTGCTGCTGCACTACACTTAAAACTGTTGAGTAATGTGACCCCCGGATTAATAAGACCCATGTACGTACAGTACAGAGTCTATAACAATATTTCAAATTTATAAAGATTAAAAAATCTCAGTTAATAAAAGCTTATGTAAGAAAAAACAAACGTCCATCAAATGTCACTTAAGAAGTGACCAGTTAGTGAAAACGTATGATAATTATTATAGACAATATTTCAATATTGAGCTCTACGTATGTACTAGAAAGAAATACATTATAATATTATGTTACAATATAAAAGACGAGAAAATACGTCTTTTTTTTCTTCTTCTCTTTAAAACCCTTCTTCTTCGAAGAGAATATTCAAATTGTATTTTAACTGTTTGGTTATTATGTGAAGATGTCTCAAATTTCAAAAAAAAAATTGCTCTTCTTTATCAAGAACGATTAATCGTTTATAACCTGAATTGAAATAGTATACATACCTATAACAAAATGAATTTATACTGGTACTGTATATAAAAAAACGTATTTTAAGAATTTAATTATTTTTCAGCTGTGTACATTTACAAAATTCAATAACTTTTTTCCCCCAGAAGAATTGTATGGATTTAAAAAAAAGGCAATAGAAAGATAAACTGAAACTTACATTTTTTTATCTGCATATTAGATTCAATTCAACATTACAGAACATACACCTACAATCAGCTCGAGAGCCAAGTGGCAGGTGGGATAATTCCCAATCATGAATGACTGTCATTTAGTCATCGTCAAATTTAAATCGTGCTAACTCCAAACTATCAGCAGGAAGAGAAGAATTTAATAGTCTTAAATACATTTGTCCAGAAAAGAAAGACCAGAAATATGCATCAATTAATGATATTTAAGGTCTTTTACGTGGAACATCCTTTCAAAAGTTCATGAATTTAGCACTACCTTTGCACTTAGCAATTATTAAGAATGTGACCCTTAATTCTATAATTGGCTTTGAATGGACATTTTTTCCTTAAACGGAGATTTCTAGTAAAGATGCCACCTAACATTGCAATCAATATCTCCTGCAGCTAACGAACGTTCAAGAAAAGCAAGGCTTTGCCAATGATTCCCACTGAAGTTCATTTAACATGCGGGGTAGGCTCTAGTTATGATTTTCGACTAAGTCCGGTGCAAACGGCAATACGAAATTGTGACATCAAAAGGACATCACAGCAAAACAATGCGTTGAGATACACGATGTTGGCTTTGACGACATTTTGACATCTCTAATCTACAGGGTGACAATTATTGAGCTATATGGTAAAAGAAATTAATTATTCAAAAAGCTATTGAGTTCAAACATTTTATGCAATTGTAAACGTTAACTACAGATATTCGGATTTAGTTTATGACATGTTCGATATGCATGCCATCAATGGCTATGATGTGGCGCAGACAAATAGCAAAATTCTGCACAACTCGCAGAAGTGTCTGGACATCGATGCTTTCAATGACCTTCTGGATGGCAGTTTTGAGCTCAGCGATGGTTTCGGGTTTTTTTGTGTAAACTTTGTCTTTAATATGGCCCCACAAAAATGAGTCACAAGGTTAGGGCTGTTATTGCTGGAATAGTAGGCCTTGACGATGGATATCCGTTCAGAAATGCTGTATTTTGACATTTTCACTGAAAAATAAAAATCAACAACAATAAGCGTGCGCATGCGCACAAAAATCCCAACATGCCCTGCATTCAACCGCCAAATTTGAACTGAATCTCGCCAACGGTTCGAAAGTTATCAAGGTTTCATTTCATATAGCTCAATAATTGTCACCCTATATATTGCCATTTGTGCCTATATTAGCAGTAAGTACATTAACCAGCGCCTAACTTAGCTGTAAGTGCGTTAACCAATGCCTACCATTACCAGAATACACATGTTATTTAATTTTCTTGCAGCTCCACACTGTACCTTTTCTATTTTATGTATTAAATTAACTCTAAAAGGATCCCAAATTGGTGAACAATATTCTAATAAAAGGTATGACAAGAGTAAAATACCAGAGCTTTCTCTCTCTTTCTAGATGTATGTTTTTGACAATCGACAAATACTGTTAAAATCGCAAGAAATTTCATTTTGTAAAAAATACAAAAAAAAATGCCATGTACTGTATATTTTTCAGTGCAAATGGCTGTTGAAATATTCTGATTTCTAATTTCTGCTGGTTTTCAGCATGTATAATTCTTCCCTTATGATGATTCTTCCGCTTTTGATGTTTTTTGTTTTAATTAACTTTAATTTTTATTTTTTAATTTTGCCTTCACATGTACTCTTTGTTATCAAAATATGAAACACATACAGTAATGGCACTCATTCTGAACATTATTTTTTATTTATTAACAATTGTTGAAACAAAATTTCATTAAAGATCTTTTTATTGACTTTTTCTATTGCACTTTATTTGAACCTAACGCAACATTTTCGTTTAGAACGTCATTAAGTTTTGTAAGGATGTAAAACAACTGAAAAATCTGAAACTCTGTTTAACAACCAATGAGTACAGGAGGCAACTTTTCCCTGTCCATTAAAATTGTGTTTTTGTTTTCTAAAAAAAAAATTCATTTAACTTATTTCTGTTATTTTGAAACTAAAATACAAAAAAATCAGAATTACTTTAAAAAAAAATCGTTTTTTTTTAAATTTATTTAAATAAAGATTTAAAAAAAAACGTTTTATTATATTAAAATTTAAATATGCACCACTTTGCTCAACGCTCAATACAACTAATATCAACTTAGTCTCTCAACTTCTGATTTTTTATACAAATTTTATATATAAAAAATAAAGAAACCCACATTTTTATGATTATTTTATTAAAAAATCTACATCATGGACTCTTTGTTAAATCTGTTTGCATGTGATATAAGCCTACACCTTTTATTTTATATCGGTTTGTGTTTGGGAGATTGAAGGATATCGATCGTGTTCTTAAGGTGGATTCACATTAATCAACAATGTGTTGGCAACATGATACAAATTTATGTAGTATCATACTGTAGTTGTAAAGTGTTGCACAATATACCACTTAACACATATTTGTGTGTTTTGTGAATAAGTTGTTACAACCCAAAAATAGTAGAGATTTGTATCCATTTGTAGACATCTTTCAAGAGTAGCTTCACACTATGGGTCAAGTCAGGGTCCTGTTACGGTCAGATCATGGTACAATCAAATATCGTACTAGAGATTCTCAATAGAAATTTAATGTATTTTATAAAGTCAGCATACAAATTGTTGATCGTGTTAATGTCAGAGATCGGTCAGATAACCGCAGCCCGTTTCAGTAAAAAAAAACATTTGAATAGACCATGACCTAGCTGCGCGTTAATGTAAAGACCGGCGAGTGTGAATCACGAACAAGCAGGTTAATTATTGAAGAAGTTTAAAACATTTTCAATAAAACGCAGGCAACAGCTTCTCACAACATCAAAACTACATAAAATAACTTCCAGTAAAATTGTTGAATTCACCAAGAAGTGTGAATGACATACAAATTCTCTGACCGAGACCTTCCCGTGACTGGACGATGCTTTGTGTACTTTGTCAAGATTTGTCATGCTAAAATAATGAAATTCGATTGTGGCTACTGAATGTCACTGATCAAGTGACTGAAACGTCACTTGATCAATGACTTTCAGTAGCCAAAGTGGACAAACTGCCCACTCTGGTACAAATTAGTGGTAACATTTTTAAGTGTTTTACTTCAATTTGTTGAATAACATGAATTCACCCTGTTGTATGATATACAGTATATTTGTTGCTTTCTACTGTTTACTAAACTAGTTGCCTCGTGTACCTTTGGTATAAAAAAAAACTTATAAATAAAAGTGTTTACATTTAGTATTCAATCAAGAACCTAAGCACGAAAACCCGAGAAGAAGGTAGATTTATCCTATGAAAAGTGTCACATGCTCAAGTGCACCACTTTCGTGTGCATCAAACTGAGTATATCAATCCAGATTAGCATACACTTTAATGTAAATGGATCTATAGATCTGGTCTATAGAGTGGCCACAAAATCGCTATGTATGTGATAGTGTCTTCTGTAAATTGAAGACATTCATGAATGAAAGTGTCCAGGGCCTTGGTACACATGCGACTTTTGAAAGACTTTTCGACTTCATTTTGTCATCGAAAAGCCTTTCAAGCCCAGAGCCCGTAAGTTACAATTTTTCCCAAAACTTGTTTTTTTTGCACGGATGAAGGTGTCATGGTCAGAAATTCAATGACACCCAGGATTTACCAATGGATGAAAAGGTAGACCCAACTGAAAATAATTACATAAAAAACTTTGTCCTTAATTTAATCAAAACTTTGATTTTGTAACATATCACCTTCATCCACTCATGTCTTCAATTATTTCTGTTATACCTTGCTGACAAATTCAGTGGACGATAGATTGGCCTTTGATATTTTAATTTATGGCCTCTTCGAGCTCCAGACCTTAGAGGCAACACCAGCTGAAGACCTAAAACACCTATCGGGAGGGAATGCTTTAAAGACTTCCAATCCATCAACATGGAAGAATATGTCCAGAAAAACATCATGAAAAATTAGAATTTTTGCCGAGAATCGGAGAGGACTCGGAGGAGCATACAGATACTTACTAACTAGCATTCATAAAGAATTTGTGGCCATCCTGTATATATTGTACCGCTATTAACCAATAAACCTCTTTTTCTTTAAAAAACCATCCATTTAACTTCAAAGAAAAGTAACGTTCAATGAAGAAATCTCCATAGGACGAATGAAAATTTTGTCGAAACCGGCAACAACTTCGTCTGAAAAAAGAGCCGTTAGAGTAGTCCTCTGTAACGAGGCTACAACCACAGTTGCTGGACGATGCTTAACTGATAACCGTCCATCAGTCAGTGGACACTTAAATATGTTCGTCTCGTAGTCACAAGAGTAGCCCTGACGATGAAGTAAAAGAAGAGCACTATGAGACGGAAATTTAAAGTAAGACGTCACCGGAAGAACACGCCAGTTTAATAAGTGAACGTCACACGGAAAAGGACGTTCTAAAAGATACACCTGACTCAGAAGATCTGGAGGATCGGTGTGAGCATCGATAGCAAACAACGATGCCGGAGAATTCAAAGCATTCGTCAGATGTTGTGAAAGTAGAGTTGGTCTCGATATCTGTTCAGTGTTACGTAGTCTCGGCTCGGGAACGAGCCAGAAACGAGATAGAGTCGGTCTGTTATCGAGAATACCTTCTCCGAGACCTCGACTGTCATCGTACATGGATCTACGATCCAACATCACTTCCATCCAACCGCTCTGAAGACTAGAACCTCCGTGAGCGTGTGAAGTTAGTAAAGTCAAACGCTGTTTCGAATCTTCGATGTACATCGAACAAGACAGCGGATAATAATTCGTTTCGGGACCGAGGTTCTTGAGACGAATACGCTTCTGCATCTGAAAACAATTCTGATCTGTATAAAATACGTCACCGCTGTTTACACTCGTCACAAGCCGTAAGAACAGTTCCGTCTCGCGAAAATGAGGTGGCGGTGGGTATTCCACATAATTCTCCATGTAGAGACCTTTCCGAAACGGAGAATCTTTAGAGTCGTTGACGTCGTGATAAAGCCGCATCGTATGCCGCATGAAACTGGGATAAACTATCGTTACTTCGGAATAAATCGGTCCACGTAAAACGCTGTAGTATGGAGCATTGTCTGATACGTTGATAAGAGGCTGTCGTGGTTCTGGCATAAAAAGATAAGCTCCACTATGAAATTGAGCCGAAAGATACGCTTGAAACGAGAGATTAGCTCTCGTGACGTGTCCGTTGCTCTTCGTCGTTAAGGATTCGAGAAATCCGGTCGAAGGATCGAAACTGGCAGCGAGACGATCGTTTTCGATGATCACGTTCTGCGGTGCCTGATTCTCTCTGTGGATCGGAACGATGAGATCCGATGTCAAATCTTCCGTTATACCACCACCGTTATAGATCGTCGTGACCGCAACAACATCGGCTTTATTTTGTTCCATCCATTGAACCGTATAAATATTCAGCGACATGGGTGGAAGATGAGCCACAAAAACCAACTCAACTTCATCGTGAACCGGATGGAAAGATCCGGCCGTAAAATTCCATACGGGATTTAATTGAAACGACACCGAATTTCTGTTCGGATCTAAAACTCGAACGTTTTTGTCTCTTACGACCACTTTAACTACTTCGTGTCTGAAATGAGCTAAAGTATTAACAACTACAAGACGAGCGTTAACGTTCGAGTTAACGTTAAGTGGAATCTGATGCGGTAAAGTGAAAAAGTTGGATCGTTCCTGAGGAGGATACAGAAAACTCGGCCAGTGTTGCGAAAGACTTTCGTAACGGTTTTCGGCAACGAGCGGAACTGCCGTTAACATATACTGAGTCGCATGAGTCAGAACGCTCGTTGCTAGTTGTATGCCATCGAAAAGTTTAACTCCAAAGTCCTGCATCACGAACGCCTTCGACGTGCCCGTGATGGCATCGTGATGTTGAAAAGAGGCCATCTTCTGTCTAGCCAGAGTCATTCGTTCGTAATCGCGTTCCAGAATCTGAACCGTACGATTAAGACCCTGTTGTCTCGATCGTGCGAGCGCCAATGTGAAAACGACTTCTGCGCTACGTAAAGTCGATTCCAATTCCCGTGCTAGAGCTTTCCAGTAAGGACGTGTCGTAAAATAACCACTCCAGTATGCCGGACGTCCTTCGTTGAAAACATCACTGTAAACGAAGAAATCTCCTGTTAAAATTGGAAAATTTTGTTTCGTAACGCTACTCCAAGTTTTGACCGATTTCATCGAACCCATTCTCTGAGTTACTAGATTATAATATGTGCTTAACGTTCCGAATTGAACGTGAGCGTTGTATTCGGGGTGTGAATTGATGTAATTAAAGAGCATATTGTAGTTTCCGATCTGTTGGTCCCATTCTATGGCATGATCGAAACGAAAATCGTCACCGAGTAATACGAGTGCCACGTTATGCGGAAAAAGAGAAGCCGTACGTCCGTACTGAGCAAGTAACGTCTCGGATCGCTCACGTACGTTCCACTGCGTAATGGGTTGCGCTCTCTGCGTATATTCCGTGAATTCCCCTCTTATCTTACGAAAGTCGAAAGTGAGACACACTTGAGTGTGTGGACCACAAGAATGTTTGATGTTGTAAATGTCGAAAGGAAAGTTATGAGTGTACATGTCGTGACGACCTTCGGTGTCCCATGGTTGTCGCCACATAAAATCAGAACTCTGTAGTTCTGCGAGTCGTTCTTTCCAACCGTGATGAATTCTCTGAACAGTAGTTCCTTCGAGTCCGGCAGATTTCAAGAGGTAAGGCATGGTGGCACCGTGCCCGAATGGATCGATGGACCAACTAAAACGTGGAGTTATGTTCAAGTGGTGCCGAATCCATTGGTGGCCTTCGATCATCTGATCGACCATTGAGTACAAATTGACACTGGCCTCGTCTGTCATCACCCAACCACCGGCCAATAACTCAAGGCGGCCGCTTGCAAGCAATTCCTTTACGGCTTGACGTCGTTGATGATGAGCCCTGTGTTAACAGAAGAAATGAAGAAAAGAAAGTTACATTAAAAGAGTTAATTATAGTTAACTTTCAGGTCAAAACAAAGTTAAAATCCTTAGCGATCGCTCATCTTTTTAAAGACTGCACGCATCTGAAACGAATTCGTCTCAAATGAATGACAACGAGGGTTGGAGGTGAAGGCTAGCTGTTGGGGGGGGATTAAATGAGAGTGCCGAGTAAGTGTGCCTGAGACCAAAAATAACATACTTCACCATAATAACCTAAACAGATGGCAATTGGTGATAGGAAATGTCATGGCCTACACATCCTAAAGCGGGCCTCCACATCCCGAAGCGAGCCCCCAGGCCACGATTTTTGGCGGGCCCCTACCTATCACTAAGGTCAAGGAATGCACGCCCGGTAATCGCTTGCTGTCGCGTGCCACGTTTCTAGTTGTGTTTGCAAATTTGAGCTTTACTGTAAATCAAAAAGCGATTGATTTTCTTTTTCAATGTATCAAAAACAGGCTGGTGTTGTCCATCGGCTTAAATAAGAGTATGAATGGCGATGAATCACAAAGACGAAACAAAAAGTCGGTATGATGAGAGGATAATGTAATGTGCCTAATAAAATAATTAATTTTAGTTAAATGGACAAAACAAAAGTCAGTATTTTATAAAGTCGCTTTTTGTCTTCGGTTTATCTCACTTAGCTGGCCAACGCGCCACACCGCCTCCCCCCCCCAATCCCAGGTTCCCAAGGCGAGCCCTGTCAGCCCCCCTTGTGGGGGCCATTGGAAATGTGCTTTTTTTTCCATATAGTGGACGGGATAATCATACTCCAACTTCATTAACTACAAGCATTGCTAGCCTCCACCTTCAACCCTCACCGTCGTTGGAGATGAATTCAAAAAAGATGAATTTTACAAAAATACTATGATGATTCACTTAATAAAACATTGGTTTTTTTTATAATACTTTGAACAAATAATATACAATTTAGGTGTTTTTTATTAACAGCTCAACGATATGAAGTTTATTTTTAAAGATAAGCAACGTTATCGTCAAGAAACGTACTATTCTAGTTTCTAATAATATACATGCTTTCAATATCTTCATAAACTTGCTTCAAAAACAAAGAATACAGAAATTTACTTCGAATTAGTGCTATTGGCACACTCTGTAGTATGCACACTCAAGTGATTTCGTTTTTTTATACACGTTACATGAATCAAATCATTTAAGATTTTATGTCATTACTAACTTACTTAACTAAAGATATTTTTACAAGATTCGGCTTCTTGCACAACTATAACATACAGAGTGATCCAGAACAACAACCGGTAAAAAATGGCACAGCAAAATTATTTAAAATCAAGATATCGCAGAAATTATAAATGCCACAAATTTAAAACAACAGCTGTTTGTTAATTCAACAGAATTATACAAGTTATTATCATGGTTTATGTACAGATGATTTTCGAACTTTTGATTAGTTTGTCTTTTAGGACTAGAAAGTATTTTAGAAACTAGAAGAGTAGCTCAATCTCTTTATGGTATTTTCATGTAGGTATATCTTTCAAAATGAACTTTTTCTTATAAATAAAAAATTAATAATATCGTCTGCTAAAAGTTGTCATTTTCAACTCATAAAAAGCTTATTTTGAAAGATGTCAACATTGTCCATTGCACGGCGCCTACAGGAGTGACCCAAAATAGCACAGGTAACTTTTTCTTACCTTGTAAGGGAGTAAGGGACCCTCCCACATAGAAAATTACAGTGCAAAAGCAAATACATGGAATACTATACTTGAAAAGGATTTTTGTTGGAGCTGTGGCGGGGAAGTGTTCATCACGTGATCTTGACACTCACAGAAAACAATGAGGTGCTTAACAAGCACACAGTTCATGGCGGAAAAAATGTAGCGCGCATGAAAATCCACCTTAAAGTGATTGAGCTACCCTTCTAGTTTCTAAAACAATTCAGATTGCACTCGAAAAAATTTGCACTTGAAAAACAGAATAATCAGAATTCGAGAAGCATTTCCACTTTAAACTGACCTCACATTTCAAAAACTGAGGTTAAAATTGTAGTTTTTTTTTACAAATTATGAAAGAGATTTTTTAAACCTTAGGTTTTTATAATTCATTAACTTTTTTTAATTCGCAACCGATTTTTTTTTAAATAACTTCATTATGCTATGTTGTGTTAACGACCACTTTAAAGATTCAATTTAGTAGCTTCTTTAGTTTCTGTGATATTAAATTTTAAACAATAGACTGTGGCCATCCAAATATTTACTTTGGTGATAGACTCGGGGGGGGGGGGGGGGCTTTGGTTGTGAGACATACTGTATATAATAACAAAGTATATCGCAGTATTTTTTATGTGTTTTCTACTTGATGTAACTTTAAACTAATAAGCGAAATCTTCATATAAAATGTATATCGTGATATATACTTGTCACGTTTCGACCTAAATTAACCCGTTTTCGTATGATATCATTTTCATCTCATTTGTAGAGATGTCCTTCATGCAAATCGGAAATTAAATCACGAATGCAAAAAAAAAAAGTGCAAACCAATTAAAAGCTGTATTTGAATAGTAGACAGCCTTTTGATCAACCTCTAATGACTAGGCATATGGTCTACATTCACGGATAGAAACTTGGCACTTGGATTTCAACTTGAACTCTCTGAGCAAGGTTCCAACAAAGAAAAAAAATCTTGCTTAAGGCTACTCATTAAAAACGTTGAAACTCTCTTCAGAGAGTTCCAGTTGAAATACAAGTGGGTAAGAATTCTTTTTGAATTTGGACTGATGAAAAATCTGAAATTTCTATAATTCTAAAATTTGGTAAATGGACTCTCACGAATTACCCCTTCGGTTTTTGAAATATGCATGCAAGTGCCAAAGTGAAATATCAGTCATTTTACAGATTTACCACTCAATGTGCAGAACCACCAGTTCCATTCAATAAATCTCTGCGCAGTTAATAGCATTTTAGGCAATGTGCAGAATACCTAAAATAATAATGAGCCAATTGTAATTGATATTATGTAGATAGGCTTGTTTGTTTAAGCATTCTACACATTGCCTGAAATGCTATTCACTCTACAGAAGTACTTGCCAAGTTAGTCGTTTTGTATATTGTCCAGTATAAATGTAGAATGACTGGTTTCAACTTTCGTTTTAACATATGCATCTTTTTTTTAATAAAAAAAAGGTTGTAATAGTCTGACCTTATTATCATAAAACTAACTAGCTATAAAACCTAATTAACTTGAAATTTGTTTTGCACATTTGTAACATGTTAATTGTTTTAAGTTAATTGTATTATTGTATCAGTTATTAGGAGCAGCAAGTAGAACAACAAAGTGAAAGTCTACTCATACAAATGTTCCATAAAAGTTTAATATGTTACAATTTACATGTAAAGAGCAGAACAGATAAATTGTTTAGAATATGGCCGACTTCTTTCTTCTTTAACCCTATAAGGTTGGGTTAAATACAAAAGGCAACAAAATGTAGTAATGTGTTGTACACCACTAGTTACAACAGATCGCAACAGACTACCACATTTTGTGAAAATGGTGTAGAACACGGGTGGTTACATAAGGTTGAGGAAAAAATATTTTATTGTCAGAAATATCAAAACTTGGGCCATCTTCTATTACCGGTATTTTTTTTGGCAAACATTCGCCAAAAATTCAGCAAACATTCGCAAAAAAATAAAGGATTTTTATTTTTAAAATGTATATAATAATTACTAATAATACTAATACAATTATATATATAACTAGTGGGGTAACCCGTCATAAATGACGGGAGCATCTAGTTTCTTTTTGTGTGACTGTCCGGTTGTCATGAAGCAATTCGCCTTGACCACTTGTGTTTTTTATAAGCACCTTAATATTGTTATAGGTATGTGAAGACAGGGAGATACAGTCGTGTGCCCCGCCCCTTTATGACTGTCAGACCAAATATCAACCAATTGGAAATTGAAAAGAACGGGGCATGTGACGTCAGACCAAATAACCAATTCGAAATTGAAAAGAACGGGGCATGTGACATCAGACGACATAACAAAATAATTAAAAGTTGCTGGCCCTCATAAAAAGGCGGGGAAAACAACTGTATTTTACTGTCTTTACTTGCCTGTCCTTACTATTGTTTGGATTCTTGGATCGGGAGAGTGCAACATAAAGTTGACCATGAGAAAAAAGGAGTTCATTTAAATTTCAATCTGATTAAGTTTTTGTCCTAAAACAATTTACCCCCCCCCCCTTCTACACTTTCCATCCAACCTTTTCCCCTCTCCAATTTAATATCATGGGGTTCTTGGATGGGAAGGGTGCAACATATAGTTGACCTTGAGAAAAAAAAAGCTGTTCATTTCTTCATTTATTTAAATTTATATAAATTCCGATGTGCTTCAATGGTTATACAGCATTATTTCAGACAGAAAGACAGACAGATACACAGATACACAGACCTGGGATATTATATATATAATATCCCAGGAGAGGGAGAGGGAGAGAAAGAGAGAGAAACGTGGAGGGGGAAAAAGTGGGAGGGGGTGACTGAAATTGAAATGAAAGAAGTAAAAAAAGGAACAAACGACGCGCATGCGCACAATTGCCTATGAATTTTACTCCCGTCATTTATGACGGGTTACCCCACTAGTTATATATATTAACCCTCCTCTGTCTTTGTTTCCATCCTTCATTCCCTGTATATGTAGCACTCTACAAACAAGGACAAAAACCTTGAAGCACATCGGAATTTTCTCATGGTCAACTTTATGTTGTGCTCTCCCGATCCAAGAACCCAAACAATAGTAAAGACAGGCAAGTAAAGACAGTAAGATACAGTCGTTTTCCCCGCCCCTTTTATGAGGACTGTCAACTTCTAATTGGTTAGTTATGTGGTCTGATGTCACATGCCCCATTCTTTTTAATTTCCAGTTGGTTGATATTTGGTCTGACGCTCATAAAATTGCGGGGCAAATGACTGTCTCTTCCTGTCTTTATATGCCTGTAACAATATTAAGGTGCTTAGAGGAAATGAAAGCGGTCAAGGCGAATTACTTCATGACAACCGGACATTCACACAAAATTAAACTAGATGCTCCCATCATTTATGAAGGGTTACCCCACTAGTAATTAAATGATGAGTAAGAACATTTATTGAATGTTCCCGCTGCCATGATATTGCTATGCATGGGCATTAGGTAAATAATTTAATTTATGGTAAAGAATTTTTTACTCGTGTAAAAGTTCTTTGACTACAGATTAATTATTTAAGAGATTGCGGTAAACACAATAATTAGTTTAAATGTTTGCTGACATATTTAAAAAGGAGGTAACATATGTGGGCCAGTATATCTTCAAAATGCCAGGGCCAAATTATTTTCCCAGCACGCCTCTGTTTAAAGCACTGGCTTTTTTTTCGCTCTCACTCAAAAGATTTCATACGAGAAATGACTCAAATACAGCAGTTACTTTAAGTCAGTTCGCAAGAAATACTTAAAGAGGTCTACATGTCTTCCCAAAATATTATCATACTAGTGGGGTAACCCGTCATAAATGACGGGAGCCAAATTCACAGGCAATTGTGCCCAGCATTAGAATTTCTTTTCCTCCGCCCTTTTATGACGTCAGACCAAGTAACAAACCAATTAGAAATTGATGACGTTCATAAAACAGCTGAGCAAAAGAAATTCTAATGCTGTCCACAAAATTGCCTGCGATAAATTCTAGTTTAATTTTGCTACTATTATCCCATCCCCTTTTTATATTTGAAAAAGAAAATGAGCTTCCTTTTTTTACTCCTTTCATTTCAATTTCTCTCTCTCTCTCTCTCTCTTTTTTTCCAACCTTTTCCCGTCTCCAATTTAATATCATGGGGTTCTTGGATGGGGAAAGCGCAACATAATGTTGACCTTGAAAAAAAAGCGGTTCATTCAAATTTATATAAATTCCGATGTGCTTACGCGTTTTTGTCCTTGTTTGCACAGCGTTACACATACAAGGATACAGGGAAGGAAAGCAATATATATATATATATATATATATATATATATATATATATATTTAACATATATATTTAACAGATGAAATTTTTTCTTTCAACATGAAATCATTTAACACGAAAAAATACTCTGGTATCTTATATTTGGTGTTAAACGTTTTCTTAATATAGCTTCTTACGCACAATATAACCATATTTCTAGAAACGTTTTCACAAATAAGTGTCGTTAAATAAAAAAAAATTCCGATTGAAATCAAATAAATCGATTTTTAGAAAAAAATTTCAACCACCTTAAAGGTGAAATTTTTTTAAAAGAACTTTAGGCCAATTTCTCACACAGACCACTTCGTTTGTACGAGATCACTGATTACTAGGGCTCGGATTTTTATGCAATTATCAAGCAACTGTTTCTTAATTTGTGGCTCAAGTACTAATTGTGAAGTAGGCCCTACTCATCATCATTAAGAGCAACTGTAATTACGCTTTTTAGAGTCTAGATGTACGAATACTAACAGTTGCCAACTGGAGTTCTAGCCTCTAACCAGTGTTTTTGATTGTGTAAAAAACGTACTTGTTTAATAATCTAAATGGGATTGTTACTTCACCATTATCACTTGGGTCACAGATTGAGAAACATTTGCTGGATATTGCATAAAAAAATCTCAGCCCTACTGATCACATAGGAGATTGTTCGCACTAACCCCCACCACCTTTTATTTTGCACCAAAGTGGCAAAGAGTGGTTAAATCCTGTCGCAAGTAGCTACCACCACCTATTTATCAGTTACGATCAATGTCAAGCTAGTGGTCTGCAGTAACAGCAGGCCGTGCGATGCAAACGATGTCAACCACTTCTTGAAGCCAGAAAGTGGTCCGTGTAAAGCCGGCCTTAGATTTTATGTGTTTCTACTGTAGAGAGAAAAAAAGTCTTCCTATACAAGGGATACTGTTGGCAAGATTTTGTAACAACTAAAAAAAATGATTTCACTTCTCTATAGGATTTCAAGACATTTCTTATGGGTCTTTTTACATAATGTATGAAAAAAAGAAGAATAGCTACAAAAAAAAAGGTGGCTGAGGAAAGAAGAAACGTTCGTCATCGCTATCAAGAGAATTTCCTTCAGGAGAAATATATGCAAAAATGTTCCATCTATTTGTCATATTTTCTTCTTTTTTTACAACACTTGCACCATGTGAATGACATAAACGTCTAGATACTAAAAAAACCAAAAAGAAAACCCTGCAAGAAAGAAAAAAAAACACATTCTCTCGTCACTGTTGCTAACATTTTCTCCAAAATGTATATAAAATAACACCAACAAAATAATAACCTTGTAAAAATACTTTTCAATCTAAAAATAGAAGTAAAATGCTTGAATTTTTAGCCATAATCGGTAAAGAAAGAAAAAAACTATTGTTTCACCTCTTTGTAAAAACACCAGCTTTAGGGTCCCGTGCTACCAGTTGGGACAACAGGCAATTAGAAATCGGGACAAACAGAAGTTGGCTCCGCCCTTTTTATGACGAACGCAACTTCTAAATGGTTGGTTATGTAGTCTGAGGTCACATGCTCCGCCCTTTTCAACGTCGAACTACACAACAAACCAATTAGAAGTTGCCGGTCGTTCTAAAAAAGGCGGAGCCAACTTCTGTTTGTCCCGATTTATAATTGCCTGTGTTGGGACATGGTCCCTTATGCGTGAGTACATGTACTCCGCGCAGTTGTACACAGGCCCAACGTCTAAAGGCCCATGTGTCAATCAACTCGTAGTCCATTTACTTACTCACGCCAAATGGTCCCATTGGCAACGCAATATTCATATTCATCTTATATTTACCCTGTCATGTATCCGTTGGTTGACTGTAGATTAAAATAACCACATTGTCAATTCTCTTCCGCAGCAACTACGAGCTTGAGGAATCTGGAAGCATGGTCCCCTGCACGAAGTTGGATCAGGTCTAAATACAACACACCCTCATTATCCAAAGCGGTTCCCACCCAAAGTAAAGAAAATTTGGGCCTGAATCCCGTAACAGGGGCTCCACACTGTTACACTGTTATTTCGTAAAGAATTTAAGAAAATGGAAAAGTACCATCCAAAAAAAACACTGTAAAGAAAACATGTCTGGGAACTATGCTCGCTCCACCTTACCAGTCTCAAAATTGGTCCCCCCTTCAGTGTGATGGTCAGACTGTAAATAATATGTATATGTAGACGTCATGTTTGCATCATGACCCCACTCATACGAGGCTTTCTACTACCTTATAGTTGAGTACAAAAATGGCAAAATGAAGCACACTCGGAATTGTCCAGGAGGTAGTAGAGTGTACTACCTCCTGGACAATTCCGAGTGTGCTTCATTTTCACCCTTCTAGGTTATTTACCGCATAAAAAAATACTCGTAGATTTCATTTTTTTTCAAATGCGTTCTTTTATTCCCATTTTGGGAGTGAAAATGTCTACAGATCTCTGGATATTTTTGAAAAAAAGCCACTTTGAAACAACTATGAGAAAAAGTTGAAAATGTTTTAGAAAATATAATGCTAACCGGGAGCAGACTGGGCGATCGGGTATTTTAAAAATGTGCCGCCTAGTTTGAGGACCGACTTTATACGGAGCCCGTTGAGGACATTGAAATAAATAAATTTGATCTCGTGACAGTAAGTCGAGATCTCGCGACAGTAAGTCGAGATCTCGAGATAGTAAGTCGAGATCTCGAGACAGTAAGTCGAGATCTCGAGATAGTAAGTCGAGATCTCGAGATAGTAAGTCGAGATTTTGAAAGAGTCCGAGTCAAATTTATTTATTTCAATGTCCTCAACAGGGCTCCGTAATTATGAAACTCAGATACAAAAATTAAAAAAAAACACCACTGAAGAAAAAACATAAAGCTGATGTTTTTTTTAATAATAGAAAATCCAAAGAAAGTAAAATGACACTTTTTGTGAAAAAAAAAACAACAAACAAACAAAAGTGAGAAAGTATTTTTTTAAAAAAAAAAGTGTTGCTGGTTATTGCTGGTTTACGCACTTTATTAAAAAATTGCTTGCTGAAAGTTAGCGAATTACAGCGAAAACAATTGACACGATTATTGTAGGTAAAAATGATATTACAACCAAATGAAATTTTGGGTGGAGTTCTAATCATGTTTGGAGTTCCATATTCCTTAGGGTCCGTAAATAATTTTTCTAGGGCCGTTTTTTTTTTCTCCCTTTCAGTCCGGCTCTGATGTTAACTGAATCATAGTGAGACTATTTATGGCAGACGATTTTCTTATCAAGTGTTGAACTTGAAGGGAAACACGAAAATCCTATTAAGTACTGCAATTTATTTGTTTTTCTATTTACTAAAACACATTCAATTTTTCAAATGATGCCTTTCAAATAAAGATTAAAATGAACATAAAATGGTGAATGGTGAAAATGGTGATCGCCTTTTAAACAAGACTTTGAGGGCAGCGCAAAATACAGGCTTGGAATGTATGAGGTGCCATTCATTCTCAAAATTTAATAATTTAATAAAAAAAATAAATTGATAGCCTTATAAAACATCTAGCCTATATATATATATTTTTTTTTTGAAATGACGAAATCGCTTTTCGAGGAGTTTCAATAGCGCTTCTTTAAGAACTGAACACACCCATTATTGTTTGTAACAAATTTTGAAAAGTTGTAAAACTTTTCCTGCAATCTTGCAGTAAGAATTCCATTGAACTTTAGAATTTTTTTCAATCATATCTAAGAAAAATTCCATTTTCACCATAATGGTTGCCATTAAATTCAAATTTAAGTAAATAGGGACCTCAAACCCTAAAAAGTAATAACAAAATATTTCACAGTATGAAGAATGTTTAGAGAGAAAAAAAAAGGATTGATCCGAATTGCGAATTCCACAACACACAAGCCACAAAATATATAGATCTAAATAATGGGTGTTTCTGGAGGAGGTGGCAAGAAAAAGAGATCATATTAAAAATGCACATTTTCTGCGTGTGCCAAAAAAAAAAATACCGACGGAATTTATTTTCTCTTATCTGAAGTGCTGAAGTATCTTGGCTTTGAATCATTCATAACATTATAGCCCAAACTCAACCAAAAACTCTCAAATGTTTGTTCACTTCCGTTGAGAGCACAGATACAGGGTGTGTAAATAAAATATGAACTAACCAGAAAGTGCAAACCAATCTTCAACGATTGTGATTGGTTGCCAATGAGATCTAAAGATGGGTAAAGACTGGTAACATTGGCTCAAAAAAAACGAAACCGGGATGAGCTAAAAATGTCCAAAAGTTACTTACTAGAGGAATCGAATTGGATGATTCGATTGCACAATTAAAAATATGAAAAATTGCCCAAATGAATATGATTCATTTCAAACTCAGTTTAGCTCAGAGATGAAGGTTCCTGCTTGAAAAACCAGAGGACCCGGGTTCGAAGTTCAAATACTGGTGTGAAAGTATGTGCTCTTTTCACATGTGCAATGATTTGAATTGCAATTTGATTTGTCTGCATATAGTGCTAAAGACTTTACAGTGGATGGTGATGGTTAAATAAACCCACACAAGATTAAAAATAACGGTAAATAAGTAAATGAAAAATAATTTTTTTGTGTGTCTTGCAGATGATGAATGTTTTTTTACTTTTTGTCAGTTCCATGGTGCAATTTAAAAAAAAAAAATCTGCACTCAAAAATCTAGTTTAGTTTTTGAATTATTCTATTCAGAGCGATTTTCGTATTCATACTACATTCACCTCAACCTATACGCAATTTCCCCCTTTTCATTCATACCTTTTTTTGTATTTAAAAAGAAACAAAAGTCTAAAAACAAACTTTTACGAGAACAAAAAAATTGCTTCTTCAGAGTTCAAAACGCACGCAAAAATTAATATGAAAGTCAATTTTCAATCATATTATTTTTTTATGTAAACATTCTCAGTATTATTGGCTATTTTCGTATTTTTATGGGCAACTATATATAAGACTACATACATTTACTTGCTTCTTTTTTTTTAACAATAAACGACATTTTGGCTTTACTTTATAGTACCTTTTTAAAGCTAAAACTCTTCTCCTCCTCCTCATCCTTCCCTTCAATGAAGAACATTTTATGTTTTATATTCACATTATTATTCAGCAAGAGTGGTGGAGGAGGGGAGGGGAGGGCATCGTGAACGCCAAAAATATATAAAGAGAGAAAAACGTTAGGACTTATGGATGTAGTGAGGGAGGGTTTGAGAGGGTTTTAGTGTACCCTTGTGCCAACCAGGCGCTCTGTAATTTACAAATAGGAGCACTGAATTATCAGCAATGAGTCGTAGATTTACGATAAGAAATGGGCAAAAGAAAGAAAGGGAGAATATAAGAGAAAGAGAAAGAAAGAAAGAGAGAGAGAGAGAGAGATAAAGAGCGAGAGAGAAAGGAGAGACTGGATGACACGCGCGCGCCCAAAACGAACACACACACAACCTGAAAACATACTCACAAGTATGTACAATCTGAGAATACATACACATACAACGTGAACACAACTACACATAACGTGCACGCACATACACAACGTGTACAACCTTTTACAAGTGCAGAAACAACGCACACACAACACACATAGGAGAACATACTGTACATGTACACACATACGAATGCATACAAAAAATAAACGCATGCCGTATAAACAAACACGCACTGAAAAAAAAAACAGTGAGCATGCGGACAAATCCACGCGAGCACACGCCACATAAACCCACGCACACAAAACACACGAGAGCACACGCCACACAAACGCACACACACAGACACATATACAATAAACCCAACATACAAACACACTAAAACCCAACACAAATATGCCACGAACACACAAAAAACATGAAACACAAGAGCACTAATTGAACTCACAACACACACACACACACGTGATACTGTATAAAGAACACCTACCTACACACGCACAGAAACAGAAAGACACAAAAGTAGAGAAAAAAAAATGTGATGGAAACTTTTGGTCATAAAAACACCTACATTCAAGTTGATATGATAAAGAGTTATTTGGAAAAGAGACCAGATACTAGAAAAGAGATTGGGAAAATTCCAACCCATCCTTAGAAACACGTGTGGTGCCTGTTTGCCTAACATACAAACAGCAGGGGGCAACAACAAAAACATTTTCCCCCCATTAGAAACACTGTGCATCATCTTCTTCATCATCATCATCATCATACAATATAGACATGTATATAAATTCTACACCTACGCCCTTATTTCTATATATACATGTAATTACCCACTCTAAAAAAATCCTAAAGTAGATTCGTGAATTAAATCAGTTGATTAGATCCGTCCCTAGAAAACTCTGAACAGATGAAAAACACTTTCAGCTTAGAGAAGAAGAAAAAAAGGGAGAGTTACCAAAAAAAAAAAGATAGAGTGGATGGAGATATAAAAAAAATATGATGCAAACGTGAAATTGCTTCAATCTAAAACCGCAATTCCAATTTTATTTATCGTTATCATAATCTAGAGACACAGACATTCATTTCGTTGAGGAAAATTAATTGTCGATAAAGTAAAGAGAAAAAAAGAAAAAATCATTATAGACATAATCGCCAAAGACAGTTGGAACAATAATAATGGCAAAAAAAAAACTAAAAGCAAAATGGATAGATGACTAAGTTAAAAGCCCTTTCTTCTAAATATATATACACAAACGTATAAACACAGTTGTGTATATATGAAATAAGAAAAAAAAATCTTTCATTCTCTATTAGTCTTTTTTTGAAACCATGATTTCATATAAGATATACAGGGGGCCTATATCCATATCAACTTTCATCCATCTACCTTCTCTTCTAATTCTAGCCAAATGTACAAACTGTGTATTTGCCTTAATATTAAGACTGAGGCAATAAAAAAATACTTTCAGACCAAATGACTCGATTTTTTTTAGTGTAATTCCTCTGAGAAAAATTCTCCCGTTTGTTAGAGACGAAGGAAAAAAAAAATAATGGAGAGAGAAAGAGAGAGAGAGAGAGAGAGAGAGAGAAGGTTAAAAGGCAGACAAATAACTGCGTTTTTGCTTTTTTTGTGTGTGTGTGTGTGTGTGTACGAGCCGTATATATATGTCTGTGTGTGGTGCAATGTGGAGCAAAAAAAAAAAAAGAGGGCGTTCTCCATCAAATTTTTTTTTATATATTATCATCATAAGAGAACATTTTGTAGAATGAATTACTTTGAATTGCTAACAAAAAATAGAAAACATTGCATTCAATGTTCGTGCAAGATAAAAAAAAGCATCTCAGACTTCAGATAAAGAAAAAAAATGATCACTCTACTCTCTGCCCCATTGATTATTCATTTCAAATAAAATTGGTTATATTTTATGTTTGTGTACATGTTTTTTCTTTTCTTTGTGTTTTACGTGTGTTTCATATGTGTCTGTGTTTCATATGTTTGCAGTGCGTGTGATCGTGTGTTTTCATGCTGTGTGCTTGTTTGTTCCATGTGTGTATTTTTATATCATGTCTGTATTTTATGTGTTTTCAGTTTGTCTGCATGTCTGTATCTGTTTCATTTTGTGTGTGTGACACTGGTGTGTTGTGCACCCTTGTTGTGTGTTTTAGATGTGTGTTGTCTTTGTGTGTGTTGCAAATATAATTACGGCCCACCCGCCGATAGGCTTTAGGCCACTTATACCAGTTGATGTACAACAGTCTTAACAAGAAGGGTCTTTGCCACAAAGGTAGACAAGAGCCTAGAGACCCTATCCCTCCACGATACCACAAAAACATAGTATCTCTAGGTTAGCAGCTAGGGTTTATGCACTAGGTTGTGATTAACAGGTCTGTGTTATCAGAGTTCCAATGTTTGGGTGATTTAGTCGCCATTGTAAGAGAGAAGCTGTAAGGGTGCTGGCCACTATTATCTCACTGGGAGTTATCACTGTCACTGTTGTGTGTGTGTGTGTGTGTGGGTGTGTATGAGTTGTGTGTTTTCATGTTATAGGCGTGTGTTTTCATGTGTATCTCTTATGTTTCATGTGTATTTTGTGTTTTGATTGTGTGCGCAAGTATGTGTTCCATGTGTGTCTATTGTAGGTTTGTTTCATGTGTGTCTATGTTGTGCGTCCATAAGGTGTATCGTTTATTTAACGTGTGCCTGTGTTTACTTAATGTGCAAGGTCTGTGTAGGGTCTTCAGGGGAGGGGACTAAAAAACAGCCGGGGAAAATTAGTTACTTAAATCTAAATAACCCACACCTTGCTTTTATTTTTATTTGGGACTACTATAAAGTGTGTCATCTTTTCTATTTGGCAGTAGCGAGCGTAGTGAGCGAATTTTTTTTTAAGTATGCGATCCAGTAAAATTATTTTTCTAATTAAATATTTTCCTATTTTTTTTTTCATTTTTTTTTCATTTTTTTTACTCCTAAAAATATTAGTTTTCCATACATTTTTGTACGAATTGTAAATTTTCATTTTATTTCATTATGAAATTGGTACTATAATGAAAAATCCGGTCCTCAAACAGTGCTGCCGGCTCATCAGAAAAATGTCCGGTTACCTGGTACGCCAGACCGCCCCTGAGGGTGTTGTTGGAAGCGTGGCACAACTAAAAAAAAACACTTTTTTTGGAAAAATGAGTTTAAAATTGCATTTTTTTCTATTGTAAGGGAGCCAAATAAATGGATATTGGTGAATAGTCAAAACGGTTTTTGCACTTGTGAAGTGTTTTTTTAGTTGTGTCACTCATCTAGCCGAGGTGCGATATGTGTGCGTGTTGTGTGTCGAATCCGAACAACTTCAGAATTAACAATCAATACAAAATAAAAGAGAGCATAGATCTCTCTTTTGTAAATCTATTTCACCAAATCTAATGAGGCTATGCCATTGCAAATGACAAAAAAAAACAAATATTAGTAAAGGAGACTGTAATTCAATTTTCTTACCCTTTCCACCATTTGGCCAAAAAGGAAGTTTCTGACCAGACAAACGTCATATTTGGATAACGGGTCAGTTTGTCCACCATATTATTCAATATGTTCATCGTTTGCGAATGAAAGTAACCCTCAAACGTTTTCAACCATCCTGGATCGTTATGAGAATGAGGCATCACAATAACCTACAAACAACAATAAATAATAACAAAAAATTATTATTCAAATTAAACGAAATCGAAAGTACAAGCACTAAAATGTTTACAAAAAAACAGAAGAAAATTACTAAGTTTTTTTGGTGATTTAATAAGAGTATAAACACATATTTCAAAATAAAAATAAATGTTTTGTTAAAACAGAAATGAGTTCTTAATTGTAAAGTCATAAAGACTGAGAATTCATTCAATTAAAAAGGGAATCAATTTTAAATTAAAAAAGCTCACATGTTAAGCAAAAAAAGTTTTTAAAAATGAGATTATACAAGACAATGAATTATGGTACACGCACCAATAGGAGAGAGGCTACCAATACAGGTTTCATTTTATTACAACGTTTGTTTTCTAAATATAACAATTCAAACAATTTCTTCGTCACATTCATTTTTTAATAATATCAAATTGAATGTTTGTAGTCTGCAAAGTCTGCAAGTGTCTTGCATGCTAATACAACACTCTGGATGCAATTAGAAACTAAGGAATATTTCTGTTATGTTATAATTATCTAGAAGGAGCTCTTGCCTTCTAGACAATTATGTAAAAAAAAAGAATTTCCGGATGTGCTTTAGTTGGCCATTTTCTTCTCAAATATGAGGCCATGGTTCAAACATGACATTTACAAATACATATTATTTACATGTTCACAATGAAGGTCGCCATATTCAATTTAATCTTCTTGAGAGGCTTGCTTTCTTAAAAAGGCTAGCCTTGTTCCCAGACACGTTGGACAGGCCTTCTGCTCATATGTTTTCTGGCTCTATTTTTCTGTTTTCTTTACAAATAATAACTTTTTAGTTTCAAATTGCACTCTATGTAAGAAGGTTAAGTGTTTGCATGCTCAACATAATCACACTTGCATTTAAATCTACCTTAAGAATTAATAAATATTACAATATAGTCATAAAGGCTATACAAAACACTAATTTAATGCAACAATGGTATATACAATTCTTTAAATCCCTTATGAGTTTTAAGCTTAATGCTTAATCAAACTTCCTTTGTTGTTTTTTAAAGCTTTTATTTAAAAAAAAGAAGAAGAGCCACATATCCTAAAATGTAGACTGGACATAATGACAGCACCATTATCTATGTCTGTAATGTACACATACCAATATACAAATAAATGCCTCTAGTGGACAAAAGAAGCAAGCAAACTTAGTGGCTTATGTTGCCATAAAGCTCTAAATGAATGGAATGAAATGAGAAGAGACAAAGATAACAGAATGATTAATTAATGCAGAGTGTCAGTTGATGACGTTCTTGACGGACATTCCCTAACCACCTCACTACATGTACACATAACATACAAACATATATACAGTATATACAGCAAACGTATTTAATGTGTAATCCAAGGGATCTTAACATCAACTGACAAACAATAATAATCCCTCTATTTGCCAAAGAGGAAATCTCGTTGCAAACAAAAAGGCTATAGTTTCTAATTCTGAGAAACAGCTAGAAAGTTTGGACGAATAGATAGATGGATACAGATAGATAGATAGATGGACACATTAGACACATTCACGTTGAATGCAGCCAGAATAACAACCATATGTCCAAAATGGGACAATTCTATCATCATCATCTTATAAAAGAAGGTAGTAGGTAGATGGTTGGATTTACTGCTAAATACATTTTCTCTTAAAGCTAACTCAAAGTGCTCACCACTACAAAAATACAAAGAAGAAAAAAATACATCCTCAGGTCTAAATTCATTCGTGTGGATAACGTTGGCTATCTTTAGTATTTATATAGAGAGAAAAAAAGAATGAGAATTCACTAAACTTAATTTAACAACTTGGCCAAAAAGCTTTGCAATTTTCTCAAGTCGTCGACATTTGAAAAAAAAGAAAAAGAGAGAAACATTCCAAAGATAACTCATCTCATCAGAATGATAACGCCAAAGTGGAAAATGAGTTATTCTGCACAATTACTAGATAGTGTGCAAAAACATCATATCTTTAATAAATCTGCATCATTTTTGGTATTTCTAGCGATAAGCTAATTTAGTTAATGTCGTTAAAGTTGCCAAATTTAAAGCAAAATTTATTTCTTGCAAGAATTGCAGGGACTTATTGTACACTGATTGTCAGTAAATTTTGTGCAAGATTTACAGCAGCAGCCAAGAGAATCTTGCTGTAAGTTTTGCCAGCGTATTAACTAGCTTAATGCTTTCTGTATATTAGCATGTTATTACAGTCATTCTGCGCATTGCTTAAATGCTATAAAGTTTGCAAAATTTTGTACACCGTCTTGTAAATGTGCAAAACAACTAATTTTGTAGTTTGGCGGAAGGAAGGAAGAACACACACAACCCCGGAAAAAGAAGAGGTGCACACATCTGTCACACAACAAGCATTTATTTGGAGGTGGTTTGAAAATTTAGAGTAATTGTCAGCACTACCACACACTAGCAAGACAGCTCCTTATTATATACAAGCATGCGTGCTCTATTGACAGCATTTATGCCGCTGCTGCAGAAAATAGTTAAATGAAGGCTAAAAACAATTTAAGGCCAGTTGAAATAATCTGCAACCACCCAGACACAATAAAATGCCCGTTTGCACATTAATGGCGTTATTTACTTGGATGAACAATGGCTGCAGAAGTGCAGCAGAAAGAGAGAGAAAGGTAGAGAGACAAACAGTGAGAGAAATGAAAATGAAAAAGTATTAGGGGCAACCATTTTATGTTATTCAAATAGCTTCATAAAGAGAACAGAAGGGAAATATCAAACTAAAGCTTTGTATATGAGAATATATGCAATGCATTAAATACAGGGGATTTTAGTTAAAGGTATGCAACAATTCAAAATTTACCATTTAAATAAAAAGGTTCTGATGATAATAATAATAATAATAATAATAATAATAATAATAATAATAATAATAATAATAATAATAATAATAATAATAATAATAATAATAATAATATATATATATATATATATATATATATATATATATATATATATATATATATATATATATATATATATATATATTAAGCCAGGTCTGTGTGTGTGATTAATGCTGTACAAACAAGGAGAAAAACCTTGAAGCACGTCAGAATTTATATAAATTTAAATGAATAAATGAACCGCTTTTTTTCTCAAGCTCAACTATATGTTGCACACTCCCCATCCAAGAACCCCATGATATTAAATTGGAGAGGGGAATAGGTTGGAAAGTATAGAGGGGGGGGGAGAGAGAGAGAAACGTGGAGGAAGAAAAAATTGGGAGGGGTGACTGAAATTGAAATGAAAAGAGTAAAAAAGGAAGAAACGACGTGCATGCGCACACCACAGAAAATGAAATACTCATTTTCTATTTCAAATATAAAAAAGGGAGGGGATAATAGTAGCAAAATTAAACTAGAATTTATCACGGGCAACTGTGCCCAGCAATAGAATTTCTTTTCTTCCGCCCTTTTATGAACGTCATCAATTTCTAATTGGTTTGTTACTTGGTCTGACGTCATAAAAGGGCAGAGGAAAAGAAATTCTAATGCTGGGCACAATTGCCTGTGAATTTTGCTCCCGTCATTTATGACGGGTTACCCCACTAGTAATAATATTAGAAGTTAAAAATTAAATTTGCATATGTAAGCTAATTATTTAATTGAAAAACTGTGCAGAGAGATCCTTGTCAATAATTATTAGAAGAAACACCTATAATAAACATCAAACATACAAACGCACAATTTTATGTTGACAATTATTATTTATCTCTAGATTTTTATAGGTTTACATCTAAATCTAACAATATGACAACAGTTTTGTTTTCTAACATTAATTTGATGCATTTTGTTATTTCATTATTTAAAAAAAACACAACTCAGCAACAAAAGTTGCTTACAAAAATGTATTCTACGTAAAGTCTAGACAAGATAATCTAAATATATACTGAGTACTTTTAAGTTGTGTTCCCAATTTCACTGAAAATGGAAATGTAGAAGAATTTAGTGTCAGCATTTTAAAAGCAACTTTCGTGCTCATATCTGTGAAAATAAACGTACTGTGCACGTTATTTTAGTTTTCCGCTCCAAGTTAGTAAAAGAAAAACATTTCAAATCGGCTAAATTATTTTATTTGGACTTTTAAAACTTCTCTGCTCTTCTATTTTTTTTTTCTACCATAAATTCAATTTCTTTTATAGCTACTACATGTTATCTCAATTTTTTAAGCTTCTTAACCTTTTAAAAAAAATATGCCCATTCCAAATTTTAAGAAATTCTAAAAATTGTTAAACACTCCAAGCAAGAAGAAATTTCATAATTTATTAAAAACTTAAAACTTGACAAAATTTGTAGAACGTTTATTTTGTAATGTAATTGTATATTTAAATCATGTTAACTATATTATTCTATTACTCTCCAATACTGAAACAAGTTCCTTATTGTACAAGTGTATAATAATGTATTTCACAAAGTTAAAGATTACTGTTTTAGGCCGTTTTACGTTGTGTTTTTTCCATAACCCTATAACGTCTGTTTAAAGCTGCACATCTGTGTATTAATACGAATTTAAAAAAAAAAGAACGCAATTGGAAACTAAAGAAAAAGCTAACATTTTATCTGCAGATATACAAAAAATGTAGCATTCGGAAACAACATGCTGGCGCAACGTCTGTAAAGGAACCGAGCGGGAAACCACGCTAACTTAAACTATCCTTAAGAAAGTAAACATCTAATATAAATTGAATAAAGCCACCTTAATTGTTAAGAACAGACTATAAAGGGAATGTGCATATACAGACGTCATGTTTGCAGCATCACATCCTCACATGAATGAGGCTTACTATGGCCTTAAATTTGGGGGGAAACAAATAATGAAAAAAACAAGAACATCTGAAAAAAATTTCCTTTTAAATTGTGTAACGGTAGAACAAAAAAATCATCATGGGCGCCGGCAGCATGGTATAAAACTAAGAACAGCATAGTTGGACTAATTAAGATATTGCATTTATTTGAAAATTTGGTGAACAAAAAAAAATTTACTCATTCCTTGCAAAATAATAAAATATCCTGTCAGGGGTGCCCATTACAATCAACGTTTTAGATTATTTACAGCACAAAGATATCTGTAGTTCCAAACAGATCACTTCAATAACGTAACAAGTGATCTTAAGTTGACAAAAAGTGTAAGTAGAAAGTATGAAGTTTCAACAACAAAAGTTTACGTCGTTATGCAATTAATGATGTTTTTCCCCCTCTCCCTTTCCAAACTTAATGTAACTGTTTAGTAAATTATGCCATTACCATATTTCTTAATATATTTAGTAACATACTTAAATCCAAGTCATTAGTATTTTTTTTTCATAATTCAGACAGAAAAACAGAGCAACTCCAAAGAAAAGACTGTAAAATACAGTATATGCTGCTAAAGTGAGCGTTCGTGGAATAGATAATTTTTGTAACAATTACACAAAGTGCCCTTTTTATTTTTTTCATTCATTCCCCCTAACACTTTCAAAACCCATAATTTTTAACCGAAACTGTTTACATTTCACAAGTTCCTAGACTAGAAGAACTTTTTTTTACAACACAACAAATCAAAAGACGATTTACTTTTGTGTTTTTTTTTAAATCATGATCTCAGAAAGTTAAAGCAGAATAAATCAGCATAAATTTGATGCAAAATAAAGAAGAATAAAAAATGAAAAACTTCTTTCTCTTCAAACTCCTAAGTTATTTTAGATTATGAAGAGAGACTAGAAGTGAAGCTACAAAAATGTATTCAAAATTCAAAAGAAAATTTCTTTTAAAGACATGTAAAAAAAAATGTAAAATAAGCTGCATACAATAATACAAGCTCTTATAGAGGGTGTGCATACATTTTCATTTACTGTATATCATGTAGTGAGTGGAATTTAATTATAAAACAATAGAGGACTGAGATTTATTGAATAATTAAGAGTAAAGTTTAACATAAATTCAAAAAGTAAGCCTAATCCCAAAACTTTGTGCACTATTGACCTGATCATAGCCTACGAAGAATGCAAGACCTGCAACATTTGGCTGTTCTCCCATAGAAACTTTAAAATTATTCACTTCTTGCTGTTGCACAGCTGTGCCACCAACGGCACTGCAAACCACATCCACACCCCTCATATAAATTGCCATTGACGGATAAGTTTGTGTTGGTGTTGTCGTCAGCGGCACCATGCGAGAATAACGAGGAAGTAGCGCTTTCAACAGTGAAATTTTCATTTCAGCATTTTTCTCAAATGGTCAGGCCTTGTCTTTTTTGTAGGTCATAATCTGATCGGGCCGAGTCTGCATGATGTGGCATGAAGAGACGTGCGTGGCTCCACGTACTACATCCACCTTGCTCTGAGACACATGGACATCCGGATTGTGGTTCATTATTTACAGATCCCGTTCTTTCGAATTTGCGCACATCTGTTCGATCTGCGCAGAACAAACTGTACTCAAAGTGATGGGAGTACGTTTGAAATTTAACGAACCTAAGGGAATAATCACACACGCTTAATAAATTCCCACGAAATTTCACTTTGCAATGAACTTTACAGAAGCTCCATCTATCTTTCAGTGCAAAGGAGCATAGAAATAGTCTGATTTTTCATTTCTATTTCTAATTTCTGTTGGTTTTTTACCACGTGTGTTTCTTCTCTTACTCTTAATTATTCAATAAATGTTAACCCTCAATAATTTAATTCCATATATTTTCAGTTAATTATTAAAAAATCCATTTAGATAGGAACTTTATGGACATCCTGTACAGAGCACATCATAAAAATTCTTGTAAATTATCACAAAAAATTAATAGATGTGCCAGTAAGCAAAAAGTATGAGGAGAAATCAAAAAGTTTGCAATGTGCACGTGATCATCTAGTCTCAGAGATCTCTAAAGTGGGCGCTGTCTGGCCTGTTGAATCATCAGTTCTCTTCAGTGATGACCATGTAGCAGCCCTGTGTACCTTTGCAAATGTGGCAGTTTTCCCTTGCACCACAACAGATGGTTACGGCAGTGACGTAGTAGTGAACCTAGTACGGACGGCTAGTGGCCACTAACAAGAGTGCCATTAATTTTTTAGTGGCTTTATAAGTTTCCACCTATATTCTGACATTTATCCTCAGGCATTCCAATGTGCATCATCTTTTCATAGCATAGACTGTCATATGCCCTCGGGCATGAGTGGCCTAAAGCCTATCGGCGGGTGGGCCGCAATTATTTGCAACTTAGCCTAGAAAGAAGTTTTTAATATTGGCTTAAAATACTTTATTAACTGTAGACACTCTGTACATCGATTCTCTGATCTTACATGACACTATATATATTTATTCAAAAAATCTATCTATACCGGTATTACATCATATAAACGCATATATCGCTACTAACTAAAGCTTTATTGATTATACTATTATCAATAAAGAAAAAAAAAATCGGATATTTCCCCATGTCTATAATATTATAGCCGAATACTTTTTGCGTCAATTATTTTCACGCACGACATGCTGTAAATCAGAGAGGGAGAAAAAGAATGTGTGCCAGTAACAGAAGTGATGTGTCACACCCACGCTGAGACACAGCTCCCATCAAGTCCCCTCACACGGAAAACACATTTCATCTCAACATGACTCATAGGTGGAGTTAATAAGGCTCAAATTCAAGAAAGAAATTTAGGCCCTCGAACTCTCAAAACAAAGATCTAATTTACCAAAAAAAAAATTCCCTGTTCGATGGATTACTCTTTAACAAAGTATTTTGTATGTAAGAACAGATTATATTTTCAATAGCGTTTAAGTTGAAGAGTTAAGTCTTACGTTTCCTTCTTGAATTTGGGCCTAAATTCTACTTTTTTTATTTATCTAATCAATGTTTCTAGTGGACAAAAAAACGACTAACACAATTAAGTTTAGATTGTGTATGACGCTCATTAAGAGCCAAGAAAAACAAAACTAATGAAGAAAAAAAAAAAAACTTGAAACTCGTACAAATTTGAGCCATCATTAAAGTCGATTAAATACTTGAACCATAAAAAAGTTATTTTTCCCCGTCAATATAACAACATTTAAAGTTGTAGTAAATTAACGAAAATGACCCAAGAGCTCAAACAAACAAACACAAGACAAATTGCGGTTGTCAATCCATTTAAATTAGCTATACAACAACAACAACAACAAAAAAAAATCCTCACAACAATCAATATATTGATCAATTAATAAACTAAAACGCAGTTTCCTGTTTTGATATAAATAACAAGTAAATATAGAAAAACTATGTTTTTTGGTACAAGCTTTTATTTATTACTAAGACATGACAAACTGACCAGTGACCATACTATGTAATGTGATATATCCACCCCTGATTTTTCCACATAATGTAGATTGCCTAATACCTAATACACACACGAGTTAAATGAATTCAAATGAAATGTGTTTAGGTGAATTATACGGAATCCAGTTAAGGACATGAACCAAATTAAAAATTGGCTTTATTATTAATATTTTAAATTGAAATAACTAAATCAATATTTTGTCAATAGTTTATATATTATATTTAAGTATTACCTCAATATTTTGAGATTATTAACTGAATAAATTGAATTCGACATATTGTTTGTTTGCCCTTCACAGTATGCTCTGTAGAACACGTTTATTATTTAAATGCATTTAAATTATTAGGTGTGTGTACTAGGTATTAAACTCTGCACTTTGAATTTGAAAAGTTACGTTAAAGGTACGCTTCTATAACGGATCCTATAACGGATAGAAATGCAATCAATGGTCAATGAATAATGATACACAATCGAAACGACCACCTTAAACTTTTAGCATAACTTTAGTTTCTATTTAATTTTGTTTTTAATATTGCTCATAAAAAAGTGAAATTAAAAATTAATGAATTATGCAATTTTTTTTGACTGAATTGTGTGGTCGGATTTTATTTATAAACCATCTTAATTAGGCTACTTTTAAACATTAATGTTGGCTCTTTTTCATTTAAAAAAAATAAGGTTGGAGAGAACCATTGATTAAAGGAGAATACATAAGAGTCAAATGATATAATAAGACCTCAAAAGACGAAAATTGCAGTATTGACAATAACTGTAAGAGCCTATCAGAGTATCATTACCACAACACGAGTGAGATTAATTTTGCTTGGGAGGTACTTTTTTTTTAATAGAGCTTATTCGAGCAAATTCATAAGTATAGACTAAAATATATACTAAGGGACCTACATACATGTATACTATTTCCTAAACTCTCTTGTATGTTCGCGAAACATTAAATCCACCAATAAAAACGGCTCCAGTTGCTTTGAGACCATCCCAATTAGTTATTACATTGAATTTGTTGTGTGGCTTGATACAAGTTGGGCGGTATGTGTGTGTGTGTATGGTGGTGGTGGTGGGGTTGGAAGTTGAGAGCAACCAGCGCCAAATTGTATGACTATACAGGTATATTTATTTGGTTCTCTCATACGAAAATTAACTTATGGTACAATTGAGCGCTACAAGAATATGAAAAAAAAAACCACCTCTTCTCAAACTAAATAGGAAAAACGATAATTTTATTTGGATTAATCAAACTAAAGTCTTATAAAGAAAAGAAGAAAAAAAAAAGTATCAAGATGGCAACAAAGCCATCATCACTATGTTGTTAAATGAACAAATACAACAGATGCACAAACAAGACACAGGCTTTTATTTGAAAACGACTGCGTTTGTTGCAAGCTTTATATTCGATGTTGGCTTCTAGCAACAGCAACAGCAACAGCAACATCACTTACGCGACAATCACACTGGCTGTTTTTCTCTCAAAATTCCGTGCAATAAATAGTCAAATATTGTTGTGATGATCTTGCGCAGTTTCTTGCAAAAACAAACAAAAAAAAACAACGAGGGTCATTGTTTTCTTTTAGATGGTGTGCAAGAAATCACTTTTAAGTCTTGCAAGAGTAGGCCTATTATCACATTGGCAATCACAATTAATTCAAGGACACATTGCAGTAAATCTTGCTTTAAATACTGCCAATGTGATTGCCAGTTTACAGAATACAAATGCAAGTGCAACCAATCACAATGCACTACCTACCTATAAAGCAAACAATTCCAATCAGTCCAACCAATTAATTGTCTGTTGCACTTGTACAACATTCTAGTTTTGCACCTCTCGTTGTACTACAGATATCATCGCAGTCATTATAGAGCAGCATTAACGACATTTTCAAACGCCTCCTACATACTTGTAATGTCGTAAAACAATCATAAGCATTTTTAGATGGTTCCAAAGGAGGGGATTAGAATTTAAGAAGTACAAGTGACATTTTTTTTTATAAAACTGGAAATAAATACCACATTTTGTCAATGAAATCATAAAGAATTTGGTAGACAAGAGAAATAAATGAAAAAAAAAAAAACTGCTCACTGTTGCTTTATAACATCAAAATGTAGAACTCTAACATTGATATCTATGGAATTCTCCCAATTTGAACTCAATTTCCTCGGAACATCACTTTCGTTACTTATTCCCTTTGACTTCTAGGCCCCTCAAATAAGGACTTAGTTTGGTGCAGTGGTGTCACCTTGGTAAGAGTTTGGTTGGTTGGTTGTTTGCATTTGGTAGGAGTGAATTTTACCAAACACAATCATCTAAAAAAGAGAGTGGATCGAGGGAAAGATCACAAGCAAACTGATAGAATAATTTCATATGACGATGATGATGATAACATCATGAGAGTGGGTGATGCAAGTGTCATCATCATCATCCGTGCCTCTTAATACAAACTATTGAGGGGGAAGGGGGAAATCAAAGACATTCCCTCGAGTACAGAGAAACAAAACCAAGCTGGTGCCAAACATCAGCACAGCCGTGGTCAAACAAATTACTTGGACGATGGCATCGTTCACGAAAACCTTCATAATATATATATATATATACATTTATATAACCAAAAAAAAAAGGCTCCGAAAAATACAGATAAATGTTAGAAACGAAAACCCACTCTACTAGATGTAACCCCTCCCCCCCCCACATACAGAGGCTTATTTTATCACTAGACATCAATGTTTTATATATAGATATATATATTTTCTCCAAGAAAACTGCTACAAATGAAAGAAAGGACTCATTTTAACGAATGAATTTGTTGCCACAAATAAGCTTCAGGCGTGTCCAATTAAAGTGACTTTGTATAGTACCTACCAGACATAAAACACACACACAATATGTGTACCCTTATACATTGCTAACTTACCATGAAAGTTGAAATTTTGTAAACAACATTCTCTTTCTCTGATTTTCTTTAAAGAATTTTCTTTAACGAAACGTTAAGTTTGCTGCTAGCAGTGATTGCTGTACTTCTTTAAGAAAAAAAGAAATACATCTGTACTCTTGTTAAGTTGGTTTTAAAGTGTAACCCCCCCCCCTCCCCGAACTCTGATTATTCCGTCTGTCAAGTGCAGAATGAAAAAAACACAAATGCATTTTAGAAACTAGAAAGGTAGCTCAATAAGCTAATAAGCTTTTTTATATCAGTTTAAAAATGACCTAACTTTAAACAGATGACGCTTAGCAAACAATAATTTTTACTTTTTGGCTACACCAACATGAAAATACTCTTAGGTGATTGAGCTGCCCCTTCTAGTTTCTAAAACAATTTCTAGTTTCTCTTAATTTTGTCATATAAAATAATTGCAAACATGTTTAAATATGTTTCTGGTTAATTAAAAAGTGCTACTAGACGGTGGGTTTAAACAAATTACAACAAATAAAAAATATTCTCAGTAAATTAAATTAGTCTGAACAAATTTTATTCTCTGTGAGGAGGAAGATAAACGAAGGTGCAACGGAGGTTTTTCATAATTATTTTCAATCATTTTAATTTTTTTTTTAAAAAAATAACAAAAACTCAACGTTTAACATTTCAAAATCACTTCTATTAATTAGCTATGGTCTATATATCTATGTGCAAGAGTCATTTTGAAGAAAATATTGTTAAAACTTAATTTTTACGAGATTTTTTTAAAAAAAGCAGTCGCCGCTTAAAAAATGTTAAATTATATGATATCCAAACTTGAGATAAAAAATATCATTGTGAAATTTGTCTTTTCTCATTTGTTTACTCTTTTAGTTTCAAATGAGTCTTGAAAATCTCTCATAAGTCAATTAAAAGGGAACTTGAAATCGTTTTTCTGCTCTCCCACCATGGTGAGCCATTATCTTCTTAAAACATTATGTCTTAAGATACTCAATTTGTAAAATTTTTGGATTTTATTTTGCTCTGTATGATTTCGATAGTGTTGCTAATATAGCCAAATATGAAACTTTTATTCTAGAAAAGTGAATATATAGCTAATGAATGATGAATAAAACTCAAGTCTCAATTCAAAACATCAACGCAGTTCAAAGCATTTGTTACAAAACTAAACAGAAAATTCAAAGTCACCACTTCTCGACCTATTGATGCATTTATTTTACTTTTATTATTATCATTCAATACATATAACTTATGGTCTTTTTATAGTGTATTCATAATCCAAGTCAAAAACAGAAAGAAAGAAAAATAAAAGTTAATCCTCCAATTTACGCAATGAAAGGGTTTTGAAGAAGAAGAAAAAGTACGGTATATAGTAGAACAAACAATAGAAACTCTTTGACAGCGTTTCCAAATTGCACATAAGTATGGCTAATCACAAACTAAATTGGTCTTTATACTCAGAATTAGAATCCACATAAAATAGAAATTTCAGTGGGATCTTATAAAAATCATAAAAAAGCCCGTTTAGAAGAGCAGAAGAAAAAGATCAGCCTTTAAATTCAAGAAGGAAACTTAGGCAATTCAACTTCAACTTGAACACTCAGAATAGGGTTTCAATACAAACAAAACAAAAACTTTTTGTTTTAATGAGTACTCTTTAAACAGAATCTTCTATATTTAAATCCTGCATATAGAATTTCAAATTGTAGTTCAATTGTTAAGCTTCCTTCTTGAAATTGGGCTCAAATCACACCAAACCAACCAAAAATCCACTATTTAAATATACGAGCGTATACATGGTTAACTATTTTTGCACAAAATATAACATATTATTTTAAATTTAAAAGCGTTTGTTAACAACATACCAAAGTATAGTTAATAAAATATACATCTTGGTAAGTAATTCATAACGTTATCGAATTGCAAAGACACAAGAGTTCAATAATGTCATTTCTTAATCACTTAGACATATGAATTTTCCTCAGTGGCGTTTTCAAAAATAAATAAGCTCAAAATGATTTTTTTCCAACTCTGTTATTTTGTCTTTCAGGAATAAAATAAAGAGTGGTTTAGAAACTAGAAAGGTAGCTCAAACATTTCAGCAGTGTCGTACTGGAAGAAAAAAAAGGCCCAGGAGTGTATTTTTTTTTGTCAAATTTACACATGGTTGTTCTGGTTTCATTTTTTACTACAATAAGAGTCAATTTATTTTGCTATTTTTCGCAAACCTTTAGCAAGCTTAGCGAGCAAAAACGTTTTTTAAAAAAAATATCTGATATCAGCAACATTATTTTTTCTTTCTAAAATATTTTTATAGTTTATTCTTCCCAAAATGTGTCATTTTACTATTTTTGGATTTTCTATTATTTAAAAAAAAACATCAGCTTTCTGATCTTTTTCTTGTGCGATTTTTTTTAGCGAGTTTTATCCTTAAATCGACCATCTACTGGAAAAAAAAAACTGACACTCAGACTAAGGTCAATCCGCCCTGTATTTCAGGATATTTTCGCACGACAATGACGACGGTTAGAGGTGGAGGCTAGCTAAGTGAAGACTAGCTAGGTGAAGTGATTCTAGCTAATGGAGTTGAAATCTAACAATTTCGGTCTCTGGCGCAAAGCGAAGATACGCTCGGTCATCATCAGTTCCCTTCCACGACATGCCTGGTGGGAAAAGCACATTCTCTTACTTGTAGCCATTTATTTAGCAAACTGGAGGTGGAAAATATTAATTTGGTCTCCGACGCAAAGCGCCGGCACATTCGGTTGCACATTAATGTGATCTTTAATAACTAGCCTCTACTTCCAACTTTCGCAATTGTGCGATGCGAGACGAATTTGTGTGAGATGGGCACAGCGTATAAAGATCATATGTTGGGTTATTCATATTTTCGCTAATATTACTTTTTTTTTTCGTTATCCAATTAAATTGGACGATGACAAACCAAAATGTTTAATTAACCAAAAATCAATGGCTCTCTTGAGGCCATTCATTATAAACTTTTTTCCCCCTTCTTTTTCTTGAAGAGGCTGTGTGAACATTGAATATGATGTTTCTGAATCGTAGAAAACTAACTAGGTTCAGCTTCATCAATGTTCAATTATAAAAAGCCTTTGAGGAAAATATTGGATATACAGTATGTCTCAGAACCAAGACTCCAGTCTATTAGAAAAGTATACTTGGATAACAAAATCTATTGTTTAAGGTGGCTGAATAAATATTTTTATTTGTTATAGTTCCATCCCCCACCCCCGGACGGCGCCACTACAGTGGCTAATGCTAAGCTCCATGGACGTTTTTGGAAAATGTAGACTTAAAAACTTCAAGCAAATTTTTTTTTAAGAAATAACATGAAAAAAAAACTCATTGTTTCAAAACTAGAATGGAAGAAGATTACGCTAAAGATTTTTTGAAAAATAAACATTTTATAGCAGTTTGAAAATGACCCGTTTTTAGGTTGTTTTTGTTTTCATTAACATTTCATGAAAAACTTATTTTTGTTTTTTTTAAATTGTCATAAAAAGTTTAATTTTTAAAAATATCGTCATGAACAATATTTTTGCGTCATCAACTATTCTAGTTTCTAAAACATTTTTAATTTTTTCGTAATACTTCTCCCGAAAAACAATTCTTCCCTAAACCTCGGGGGGGGGGGGGGGGGGGGTATAGATCATAATGTATAGCCTAATCAGCCATCTTAAATATGACTCTCTCAAAAACAAAACAAGCTACACATTTCAAACTCGAGATTTTTTTTATTAAAACCATATCAAAATATGAAAATGAAATAAAATGGAATTTAAAAAAAAATTATTACCTTTAAAAATAGTTTCAGGTAAAAATTACAATTTAACTCTCAGTTTTTAAATTTCAATAACTTATTTTTAATTCTTTGCAAATTTGTTTCGTTTTTTTTTTGTACTGTTAAACTTTGAACAGTTTTAAAATTTTAAACTTTAATAATTTCTAGTACAATAGATTGAGATGTTGGTTTCGGAACATACTGTATATGTATATGTAATTTTTGTTTCCAAAACCAACCTTCAAGTTAATCTAAAGAACAAATGTATTATTATACATCATGAGCACGATCCAAAAATAATACATTGGGTTGGTTTTTTTTTTCTCCTTTCTGTTTCTTGGTTGGGGTTGTTGTAATACTATTATGTACATAGAATCAAGGCTGGCTCACACATGCAGAAAAAAATTAACCGTGCGTAACCGCGCGGTGTCGTAGTATGTCGTATGGCATCCTTCTTCCGATCAAACATATTTGTTTGTTTGTGCGTTTATGAGAGCCTGAAGAATTCAAAACAAGAACCGCGGGGGCGAGCAGTAAGGAAAGAAGGGATGTATCAACTTAATACAGCAACAACATGCATTCTTTAACTATGCCAACAACAAATATTACCAAAAGAAATAGATAAACATTGCCAATGCAAATTGATGTTTCCTTTGTTTTATCCAAAATTCAATTATTATTATTCTGTTTTACAAATTATCAACTGAAATGAACCGAAATATGATGTATTTATATTTTTTCAACTTATTAAATCGTGCGACAGTCGTATGTAATGTAGCCACCCTTGTCTTGTTTGTCGTCAGGCCAAGCGTTAGGGCAAGGCGAACGAGGCAACCGCTTTGAGCTCCGCTCTTTCTCGAGCCCCGTGCTTTCTGACTAAACATTTTTATCGCTTGTGGCCAGGGGCCTCGCATACTCCACTGCCAGCCCTGTTTGTCATCCAACAACGCATCCAATGGTAACTGTAACTTAATGCGTTTGAAAACCCTAGAATGCTAAGAAACACAGACATATTACTGAAACATTATTTTGATTATTTATTTCTATTTTCTGCTTGTTTTTATGCATGTGTGATCCAGCCCTAAAGGTTTCTTCTGGGGTTTTTTTTTGTTTTTTTCTCTCTTTTTTCTTTTTCAAAGTAAGACAACATGTTACTGTATTACACAGTACTGACATTTATTCGCGTCTTGGGAATTCCTTGAGAGACAAAAATAAGAAAAAAAAAAAAGAGGGGCAAAAGAAGTAGTAGTAGTATCAGTTGTTGTAGGATGGAACTCATTGCAAATGGAAAAGGTCAGCATAAAAGTTGATAGAAAATGGTTTCCTCTCTTTTTTTTTCTTGTTGTTGCTGTAGTTTGAAACACTATTGTATCTCCAATTTCCGAATGAAGAAGACATTATACTAGACACAAAAAAAAACAGAAGAAGGCAAGAAAACAACAAAAGATGAGACAAGAAACAAACTAACAAAAAAAAAAGGTCAAAAGACAAGAAAAAGATCGCAAGAGACAAAAGATGAAGCAATTGACGTGGACATAGATTAAATCCTCCAAGAAATTGTAACAAAAAGGGAGGACACACAGCATACAGCATATACCCCCCCAAAAAAAGAAAATATTTCAGAGCAATGAGATCAGAATTCTGGTCAACCATGCGGGCTAAATAAAAAAAAATAGTGTATTATTCCAAGGCTAGTTGGTATAGAAATACAATAACAATCAATGAAGGATGTGACATATTGTACACATTAACAGTAATTAATGCTCCATTTACAAAGAACAAAAAGTTTGGTTTTTTTTATTCTGAAACTTTTATGTAAAAAGTTTGATCGAACTTTTAGGTGTAAAAGCCAAAACTTACAAAATTGTACGATTTCACTTTTTTTCCCCGAAAAGTTCAAGCAAATACACGATTTACACAGAACAGTAAATTCGATTTTTTTTTCTTAAACTTTGCGCAAGAAGTTAAATGTGTTAGAAACTAGAATGGGTAGCTGAATCACTCAATACTACTTTCATATTGGTATCCTTTCAAAATAAACTTTTTAAATGGATACAAATTAAACAACTGGTATAATCAGGTTATAAAGTTTGGTCACTTTCAAAGTGACATAAAAAGTTCATTTTAAAAGATAATCAACATGAATATACCCTTAAATTGAGCTTCCAAGTTTCTGTTAGTTATTTTAATATCAAATAAAAATAATATCAAAACAGAATGACAATAAATGTAGTTCGAGGAACGTTTACACCTTAACGGAACCCAGGGACGGACTGGCATATCGGGTAATCGGTCATTTTCCCGATGGGCAGCTTAGTTTGAGGGCCGATTTTATGATAAAACTCGATTAAAGTTTAGAAATCACAGAAGAAACCTATTAGAAAACTGATTTTTTTTAAATAATGAACAATTTAAAAAAAGTAAATTGACAAATAGTTGTCCAAAAAAAAGGAAGGAAAATGAAAAAAAAATATTTAAAAAAAAATGATTTTGCTGGTTTCACGCACTTTAAAAAAAAAATTGCTCGCTACGCTCACGGAAAGTCTATGCAAAATGCCAAAAGAGAATGATCGAGATGTTTATTGAAGGCAAAAATGAAAATAAATAAGTGTAATTTTTCCCCAAGCTGTTTTTCCTTTTCCAATTCCACCCTGACTGTATAGTTGATTTTCTTTATTTACACAAAGAAGATAAATAAGAGAATCTTTCAAAATGTACTAGTTCCAATGCTTCCAGCTTCATAAAAAAATGTCATGTTTAGAGTCTCTACAACAAATGATCTAATGGATCTTGAAAGCACAACTTTTCTTTTGTCTAAATGTGACCTATAGCAATTTACAAAACAAAGACAAAGAACTTGAAAAAGAACCACGTTTTCACCTAAAAGTTAAAACAAAAGATGAAAAGAAATACACTACAAAAGAGAAAAAGAAGAAGAAAAAAACATACACATAAAAAAGCATACTATGTTAAAGTTTTACCCGAATTCCGCCATTCAAACCTCTCTCTCTCTCTCCCCTCCTCCACACACACACACACACACAGTCATTATCAGAAAACAAGGAATTGAAAAACATAAAAGTCATGGGTATAATTGAAACGTAAGACATAGTAAAACGCCTCGTCAGAGATAGGTTCTTTTTTTTTCATCTTATTTTCCGCCCTTTATATTTCTTTTTGACGAGTTGAAAAAAGGATCCATTTTTAGTATCTCCATTCTCTTTCTGACCAAAAAAAAAAAAAGGACATACATAAAAATTCACAAGAGAGAAAGAGAACAAAAATCAAAAGAAAAAGTATTAAAGACAAAAAAAAAACCAGGTTAAGAGCCCATATAAAAGAATCTATCACCTTAAAACGTTTCTTATTTGTGTGTGTGTGTGTGTGTACGTGCAAAATGCCCACTTTGCATTTCACATGGACTATAAAACAATAGGCCCTAGAAAGAGTTCAAAATCAATCTGTGAGGTCGGTGATGCATAGATAAAGAAAAGGCAATAATAAGTTTGACATCTTGAATAAGCCTCTCTATCGTAACTTATCCTTAAAAGTCTTGAAAGAAACCGTTTATATAGTCAAATGGGGATTTCAAGTTCTAAACTAGAAAACTCACAAAGATTTTCTTTCTATTTTGTATATAAAGTGGACGTACTATTTTTAAAAGTTAGAATAAACTTTAAGATATAAATTTAAACCTTGCTAGAAATAGCATATACTTTATAATAGTGTATATTAAGCCCCGTCTATCCTTCGATGCGTGTTTCCTTACTTCCTTGAGTAACGCTGTACAAACAAGGACAAAAACCTTGAACCACATCGGAATTTATATAAATTTAAATGAATAAATGAACTGCTTTTTTTCTCAAGGTCAACTATATGTTGCACTCTCCCCATCCAAGAACCCCATAATATTAAATTGGAGAGGGGGAAAGGTTGGAAAGGGTAGAGGGGGGGAGAGAAACGTGGAGGGGGAAAAAAGGGGGAGGGGGAAACTGAAATTGAAATGAAAGGAGTAAAAAAAGGAACAAACGACGCGCATGCGCACACCAGAGAAAATGAAAAGCTCATTTTCTCTTTCAAATATAAAAAGGGGAGGGGATAGAATTTCTTTTGCTCCGTCCTTTTATGAACGTCATCAATTTCTAATTGGTTTGTTATTTGGTCTGACGTCATAAAAGGGCGGAGGAAAAGAAATTCTAATGCTGGGCACAATTGCCTGTGAATTTGGCTCCCGTCATTTATGACAGGTTACCCCACTAGTAATAATAATAATAATAATAATAATAATAATAATAATAATAATAATAATAATAATAATAATATTTATTTATCTATACACAGTACATAGCTTGCACTGAAAAAGACGATCCTGAGGCCAAAAACGCCACTTAACGAGTAACTAATGTTAATTACATCAAAGATATAGCCATTTAAACAAATTGCATAAGAAAAAATAAGCAAGACTAAAAAAACCCTAATCAACAAACTAACAAAAGATAATGACATGAACATGGTTAGTCTAAATCTGTTAATTAGGAGCTCTATCATGGAGCCAGTATGACAAATCTATTGTTATTATTGCATTGTAGAAACGTTTAAAAAGTACATGTAGGTAACACAACAATACTATTTATTGGGTAAAGAGTTCGAACACGGTGAAGACTAGGTTGATATAAAAATAATGCTTATTACTAGATAGTGAAGTTATGTTCAAAATAAGCTTAAGAGTGTGACCTTGTCCAAAGAATACAGTAGTACAGTACTAGAATATGTCGTCGGTTAAGAAGTGATACCATGTACCTGACATTTTTGGTGCTTTTGAGGTTTTGGCATAAAAAAAATCAGAAAAAAGAAATGCATCGTATTTGGTAGAAAGTGTTCAAATCTATTTAATGCGATTTCGCGAATATTTAGAAGAAAATCGTTTGTGATGTCATGTACGTAACAAAATTATATTAATTACCGCTTAAAAAAACGTCCAAATAATTTTAATAGCAAAAAAAAAAAAAATTGTGTAACAAAACCTCAAATTTGCATTATAACGTTTTCTGTTCAAACTGATATGAAAAGAAACGAAACTTGGCACTTAAACTTCAAATTGAAAGCAGGGTTCCAACATAGAAAAATAATTCCTGTTCAAAAATGCTTAATAGAAAAGAAGTTCTATCTGTTGGAATCATGTTCAGAGAGTTAGTTCATTCAAGTAGATGTTCAAATTATAACGCCTTCTTTCATGAATTGGCAGTATCCTGTTGGAACGATTCCGACTGGGACGATTGCAACTATGGCAATGTCAAGGGGTTTGAAGTTGGATTCTAGCAGTGACGTATGGAGGCAACGAAAAAAGTATAAACAAATGAGTGGTTAAACAGACAGTTGGAGACTCAAACATTCCAAAAAAAAATATAGAAAATAATATATCAGAAGTCTAAATGTTATTTGGTATTATTTGCGCGCCTCCGACGCGCACAACCTAATTAACATCCTCCACCAAAAAACACTAAACCGGAAGAAAAGATAAAAAAAATTCGCTACTTCCACGTCACTGCTAGCCTCCACCTACTAAACCCTTGACGTCGTCAAGGTTACTAACGTCCCAGTCGGTTGGGGGTCACTACAGCTACCAAGGCTCACAAGCGCTACTAGGGGAAAACACCTACTTGGGTCACTACAGCTACCGAAAAAATATATAGACCTTTTGTTCATCAAAAGGGTCACTACAGCTACCAAAACATAGGGGGATAAAATATAGACCTTTTTTATCACTTTTTCGTCACTACAGCTAAAAAAAATAATCCTTTCTCCATAACCTGACCGAACCTTACCTAATGAAACCTTACCGAACCTTACCTAACCGAACCTTAACGATCCTGACCAAAAAGTACCAATACTAACCAAACTTAACCGATCCTAACCAAACCTAGCCGAACCTTACCGATCCTAACCAAACCTAACCGAACCTTACCGAACATAATGAAACCTAACTAAACCGAATGTAATCTAAACTAAACGTATTGATAAATAAAAAGGCCTATATTTTTTGGTAGCTGTAGTGACCCTCGTAGCTGTAGTGAGCCAGTCCCCCAGCAAGTCCCTACTCACCCATTATAATTGTTTTATATTTTATAATAAACTTTTGAATTATTTTTTTTTTCAAGATTGTTTTAAAAAATATATGACAAACACTTTGTAAATAAATCTTTGTATGAAACCTCCTTAAGGTGGCTAGAACAACATTAACTACCTCTCCTCTTCGCAAACAAACATTGATATTTTTCAAGCAGAACTTTCTTCAAAAGTAAAAGTTCAAAGCGTTTAAGAAACTAGACTAGTAACGTGATGACGATAATAAACGTTTTTGCATGACAATATCCTTCAGAAAAAAAAATTCATAAAACTTTACTGCACATAAAAAAGAAAACTCATAGATCATTTTTTTGAAAGTGTCGGTACAACAAAACAAAAATATTGCATCATCACCCATAATTCCAGTCTTTCATTTTTTCATACTTTCATTTTTTTTTTATTCTAAAAAATGTTACGAAAAAAGTTCATTTTCATTGGGTAATTTATTATCTGAAATGTGTTAATAAATTTAAGCATGATTAAAATTAAAATTTATAGCACCCCCCCCCCCCCCCCTAAAATGTGGCAATCACTGATAACACAAAACATTTCAATTTCACAAAAATAATTACTTGTGAGACAATAAATTGAATTATATATCTAAATAATCTTCTCGAAGAAAAGTTTGCGTGAAATTGAAACAACTAAAAGAAAAACAAATTTCCAGGCATCTTAAAGAGGCTAGAACTACGGAACACCATCCAACTCATAATACCTAATAAATATTGAAAAAGAACCTCAAAAGTCTCAAAAGGGTTTGACCTCATAAACACAAAGAAAAGAGCTAAACGACTGGAAATGGATCTAATGGAAAATAAATTACTCACAAAACGTCTGACGTTTTTAATGGTCAGAACAAGGAAAAAAGGTCAAGAACTAAGGTCAAATGGAAGATAAATTTTATTTTTGGTTCTCTGCAACCCCTTTATTCTATAATAAAGAAAACACGAATTTTGTCTATTAGAATGAGATGAATCTCAAACCATTTTGAAGCTCAAAACTTGTTTTTTTTTTCAAGAAACAAGAAACAAAAAAAGAAGTCTTGTACTTAAAACACAATGCAACATTTAACAAGAAGAATGATGGACATGAAAAGTCTTGAAATCGTTTATCCCGAAAATAATTCACTATCTTCTAAAAGAGCTCTCCCCAAAACCATTTTTTTTTCCAGACAGTTAAATACAGGAAGATTAAATGGCTATTGTACAATGAATCTTAATTAATATCTCTTCCATTTAAACTTGAGTAAACAAAAGAGGAAACTCTTATAGAATGTCTAACAATGGTTACAAAATCCCATGTCTGGATAAAAAATAAATAAAACACATTTTCAGGACAGAAATAAAAGCTGTTACACAGGGTCGCCAATAGCCCCCCCCCCAAAAAAAAACACAAAACTAAAGACAAACACACAAAAAAGAAACATTAAAATAGACAAAAAAAACCTCATCAGCTTAACCTTAACTCCTTTGCAAAGTCAATTAACAATAATAGTCGAGACCTGAGATCCTTTAATCGGCCTCCAAGCTTTTTTTTTTTTCAAAGGGAGATTGGGGAGGGGGGTTATTAAGAGTACAAGATTCTAAGCTCAACTGAATTTGCCATTAGCAGTAATTGTTATTTTAGCAGTGTTTTACACTCTAATGTTATGTACACATGTTTCGCTTTTCGAAGCAATTTTACGGCTGCAAATGTCAGCAGATCGATAAAGACAGGTGAAGAATTTTCATGGGATTAGAAAAGAAAAAGAAAATGGGAAATAGTCAATGAGTTGGGGTATTTTCCTAGAAATACAAGTGAGAACTTTTAAAGAACTTTTTTTTATAAATTGGTACCATCCAAAAAAGAGATCGTTTTACTTTATATATATATATATATATTTGGATGGTACCAATTTATAAAAAAAAATTCTTTAAAAGTTTAAAGAGAAACTTTCATGTAGCCCTGCTCCGTGTAAGTAGGCAATCACTGCTAGAACGACATTTATTTTTGTGATAAAATGATAACATTCATTCTCTTGTGATTATATTTTAAACTAGTGGGGTAACCCGTCATAAATGACGGGAGCAAAATTCACAGGCAATTGTGCCCAGCATTCTAATTTCTTTTCCTTCGCCCTTTTATGACGTCAGACCAAGTAACAAACCAATTAGAAATTGATGACGTTCATAAAAGGGCGGAGGAAAAGAAATTCTAATGCTGGGCACAATTGCCTTTGATAAACTGTAGTTTAATTTTGCTTTATATTTGAAAGAGAAAATGAGTTTTTCATTTTTCTCTGGTGTGTGCATGCCCGTCGTTTTTTCCTTTTTTACTCCTTTCATTTCAATTTCAGTCATCCATCCCACTTTTTCCCCCTCCACGTTTCTCTCTCTCTCTCTCCCTTCTACACTTTCCAACCTTTTCTCCTCTTCAATTTAATATCATGGGGTTCTTGGACGGGGAGTGTGCAACATATAGTTGACCTTGAGAAAAAAAGCAGTTCATTTATTCATTTAAATTTATATAAGTTCCGACGTGCTTCAAGGTTTTTGTCCTTGTTTGTACAGCGTTAATCACACACACGCCTGGCTTAATATATATATAATAATTGTTTTTTTTAAAAGTATGAATGACGTTTCTAGAACATAAATACGAGTATTAAGCCATCTTTAAAGTTGATTTTGACAAAAATAGGGCTACATAAGGACCTTAAAAATTACGAGCGTACTTATTAAAATTGTCGATAATATCTGACATTTTCTTGGGCGGAAATTATTTTCGTAAAGAAAACATTCCCTCCATTCGTTCTAGTCTTCTATCAAATTTATATATATTATATATATATATATATATATATATATATATATATATATATATATATATATATATATATATAATATTATATATAAATATATATATATAAATAAATGCCCTATATATTTTTTAAATGCATTCATTTTGTGCAACCCACAAAATAAAATTTCAAACTACTAAAAAATAAACCCTATATCATTAAATCTTCTCTAAACAATACAGAAACAATGAATAGCCCCCAAACATAATAAAAGTTTTGCATTATATTCACGTCGTGGGTCCTAATTTCAACCAAGTCACGTTTGAAAACCTCGTGCGTACATTTTAGTTTGACGAATAAAAGGAGTCAGAAGAAAAAGAACAGAAAAAACGAAAGACAAAAGAGGAATAAAAGTACCATGTGTTCACTTTAATTGTACAATTTCGTTTTATTTCAGTCCACAGTTGAAAGTGAATGGGAGTGAGGGAGATTGGTTAAAGAAAAAAAAAACATGTGGAGGAGGAGTGTAAAAGAGAGGGATGAAGTGGAAAAACTCATTTGGTATGATAATGTTAGTAAAAATAAAATGTGATCCAATTTCTAAAAGGTGCGATTGAAGAGATGGAGAAAGAAAAAAAAAAGCAAATCGTCCACATAATTAAATTACCTCAATTATTCTAAAGTTTTATTTCAACAAAAGCATTAATTAATTATTTAAATACATTTCAACTTCAAAAAAGTGAGGAAAAAAAAACTAAACCATACTTTTAGTTAAATATACAGAGATAATTTAGAATCAGAAATAAAAGTTGATAATTTCTTATTCAAATAGTGATAAAACGAGGGAAAAAAATTAGTACAAATAAGAAATATAATTTTTGATTAAATGTATGTTTGTCGATTGTTAAGCAAGAAATTAAGAAGATTTTCATTAAGTAAAACCCGCAATATAAGGAGGAAGGCAAGTGACTAAAAACTTTACCTATAAACTTAAGAGTTCTAGTAAAGGTACCATAGCAGCGAATAGATGGTAGTCTAATAACGGTTAATTTCATATGCCATCTATTGGCAAACTTCTTCAAAATAGAAAATCCTTAATAGGCGGCACCATAACGGTGGTCGTTCTTCAGCCTTATTGATCGACCTCTTTACCTTGGTGGTCCCCTACACCATTATGTATGATATATCGTGGGTTAAGTGTGACGTACACGGTGTTCCCCTTGACGCTAGTCGTTGGCTTATTTTCTCGCTCATCCAGAGCGAATTTCTCGCTCTTAAAGTCGCTAGTGTTAAACCATTTACACGGCGCTGCTTAATTGTATGAAGTTGCGAGTAGTTGGAAAGAATTTTGTGAGGACAGCTAGTCTCGGTCGGCCTTCTACGCCAAGCACAGTAGCTCAACAATTCGCCAGTTGCCCGCCGATTAATTCGCTACCGTCCTAACGCGGCTCTTCTTTTAAAGCTGCTACTAAAATTAGCCAGCGAGTCGCTGGACGCGAACGATAAAGTTGGACATGTTCAACTTTTACCGAGCCTACCACTGGACGCCACGAAATCAGAATTTTAAACACAAGCAAATAAAAGAGGCCGCAAAGTTTTTAGAAGCGAATGCACTGGCGAATTAAAAAAAAAACCGCTGTCCAAAGCGAACAAAAGTATCACCGTGTACAGCACTTATTTATATATAAAATTCGTCACCGAATATTTAGTTTATTTATGGTCACTAGATGGGCCTTCTGTCCTGAGTTGACCTCAAGTATAAATGTGTCTCAAACACAAACCTTTTCTTTAACATTCAGTTCTTTTTTACCTCCATATATATATTTTTTTTTATCTTGGTAAATGTTTAAAATTCAAGTTATAACCTCTAGCCCATTCAACAATCCAAAACATCTCCAAACTTGACGAAATAGATACAATTTCAATGAGTGATTTGGTCTACTAAAGGCCACCTTATACTTCATTATTTTCTGTTCAGTTTCCATTCTGTTCTTTCCGTTGGGGGTCATATACTTAAATAAGCAGTTCAAATGTCCATTTCGTTGGCATAAAAGGAATGAACAGAATGGATAGAACTTTGGTGGGAAATCTGTTCATGGTAGCCAATCAGAATAACATAGGACGTCGTAAGCCACACCTTATCCTGTTTATTGTCCACTTCCTATTATGGGATGGCAGTTTCTCTTATTTTATTAAATAACTAGTGGGGTAACACGTCATAAATGACGGGAGCAAAATTCACAGGCAATTGTGCCCTGCATTAGAATTTCTTTTCCTCCGCCCTTTTATGACGTCACACCAAGTAACAAACCCAATTAGAAATTGATGACGTTCATAAAAGGGCGGAGCAAAAGAAATTCTAATGCTGGGCACAATTGCCCGTGATAAATTCCTTTTTATATTTGAAAGAGAAAATGGAGTTTTTCATTTTCTCTGGTGTGCGCATACGCGTCGTTTGTTCCTTTTTTACTTCTTTCATTTCAATTTCAGTCACCCCCTACCACTTCCCCCCCCCTCCAAGTTTCTCTCCCCCTCTACACTTTTCAACCTTTTCCCCTTTCCAATTTAATATCATGGGGTTCTTGGATGGGAAGGGTGCAACACATAGTTGACCTTGAGAAAAAAAAAGCAGTTAATTTATTCAAATTTATATAAATTCCGACATTACACACACACAGACCTGGGATATTATATATATATAATTATGTTGCCAGTTTCCCTATCTTATTTTTCTCTAAGATTTTCCCTATGTGTTTCTTATTGGTCAGTTGTTCATGCTATTCAGTTTAGTCATTGATAGTATATGAGCTTTCCTTTGACATGAACTGAACAAACTGAATGGAAAGGAACAGAATGGAATAAAAAGAATGAAGTATAAGGCGGCCTTGACTAACAGAAGTTATAAGAAACGCATATGAACTTTATTTTTCTTAGTGTTAAGACAGTTAATTTGAGCTATCAACCATCATTCTATCCCAAGTAGTATCTGAGATAATATTTTTTGACCCTCGTGCCACTTCGCACAAAGTACCACATATGGGCCAAATCTTTAGATTTCATGATATGATGAACCAAATAAAAAAGGAGTTGTTTTCAGTGATTTATTTCCAACCATTTTTACATCCAATTCAGACATAGTCTACTAACAAAATTCATAATTGTGGTAGAGTTAGCATTAAAATAATAACGCATTTAATATGAAACAGATAAAGCCTGGAATATATATTTGTTTGTTTTTTAAAATAAAAAAAAATTACTATGTTATTCTAAGAGACTTTTTTGTTATCTATTTTTTGTTAAACAATTTTTTTTCACTTTAACCATATATTGGATTGATAAAAAATAATTACTTTTCTTAGCATTTTTATAACATATATCTAGAACAAAAAAAACCGCTCAATGATGTAATAAAAACTACACAATTTATGCAAATAAAAACAAAGTCAGCAATGAATGAATGTTTTAAAATAAGGTCTGAATCTATTTCAGATGGTGTGACTGCCTGAAGTAAATTCACGTTGGAGGCCAACATTGCCAAGCAAATTAATTATTCAACATTTATAGTAACCGCCACACATTTTGCACGCAGATAGATAGATCTACATGTATTGCATATGTCCACTCCCAGGCTTCTCTATCCCAATGGAACCAAAATACTCCCTAATTAGTTACAGAGACACACGACGGTCGATTTGCCTCAATGTTATATATCATTATAGTGCCTTTCCCCAGTCTTACTTCATAATAAGGGTACACACACAGTTCAGTTTCAAAATAAACGATGGCCACACACATTATTCAAAGTCAATAAAGTGGTCTAATATATAACAGCAGCGACTAATCATTCGTCTTTTATGACAAAGATTTCACATCTATAAAATTTTACTGCGATAAAAGCAAATTTACGAACACTGCTTGATTAATTAATTATTGGCTTGGCCACGTCTAAAAAATACATATTGTCATAACATGTTACTGTTATTCAAATTACTTTTAGCCAAGTAACATGTAGAAATAAAACATAAAACTTAATTTTTAGAAGAAATAATAACAAAACAATACTAAAAGTGTTATAAGCTAGAATACTAAAGAGGGATGGTTCACACATACAGAAAAAATCAATTGAAAAAGTAATTTATGTAATTAGAATAATATTATTCTTTTTAACTGCATGCATGCGAATTTATGAGAAAATAACAATGAAATTGTTTCTTCTTGCCACATGGAATCACATGTTATCTATCTATCGCCCAATCAAAAGGCATTCTTTAGGACCTCGGCACACAGGCGACTTTTTAAAATAAAGTCGCCTGTTTGCCAAGATTGAATCTTTGCACTTAACACAAAAATGAACCACCACCGAAATTTAAATTTAATTCACTTTGCATTTCCAATTCAATTCAAACATTTATTCAAGTCAGCATCATGTCTACCAGTGTATCGTCATGTTGTGGAAAGGATAGACAACCAGTCATTCTACACATTCTCTAGTCAACGTGCAGAACACTAATAAATATTTAAAATTACTAGTTATTTTAAACAATGTTCAGATTTCACTACATCAAGACACCAATGCGTTCTGTTTTAAACATCCTGAACATTGCTGTAAATTGTGCAAATTAAATATTGAATTTGTGGTTTACCAAACTGACTAGTGAATCAGTAGAATGACGGAATTTTCACTTTGTCATCAATATAAAAAAACGCAAGCAGACACACACATAGTAATTTATAAGGAAAAGAACTGTGGCGGTGGTGGACCCATTTTAAAAAGCAGACTCGCAGAGTTGATTTAATCCTCAAGAGGAACATTATACCCACTAGTTTGAGAGAAGAGAGTGTGCATCGTGGGGCCAGGGACTATATATACCCCTTTATTCTACACTCTACTCCTCCTCTTCTAATCCAATCTTTTCCAAACTAATTGCGCAAATAACACCACCAAGGAACAAGCTTTATACAAGGTGTGGCAGTAGAGCTGAAACTAGAAATAGATGTTTTTCAAGGATTGCAAGCCAAGCTTCAATCGTTTCAGTTTCTTGCAAGCATGCCAATTGAATCGATAACTGCTTATCCAAGCAACTAATTTCATTATGTCATGAAGTTTTTTTTTAGCAATTACCTTATACCTGGTATCCTTAAGGCTGATTTAGTCGCATGCTGAAGATGAAAGAGTTTTACTGAAACTTTGCTATTCCTAAGTAACGCTTTTCAGCTATCGCGCTCAGTCATCTTCAGCTACAATCATTGTTATCCCCCCTCTCACAAATAAATGCTCAAGCTTAATGTTGAAAAGCTTACATAACAAAATATGTCATCTTCAGCATGCTTCTAAACTAGTCTTCACACTTCAAACCCTTTTCCTTCTGTAGAATTTAATACCTCTTGAGGGCTTTCAGGTATTACTTCTAGCAAACGTGTGTTTTAAACAAGCTTTAAAGCTAAAGTACCTGTATATGAAGTTAATCTCAAACTAATATTTAGAACGTGTACTAATAAATTTTCACGCACTTTGCTTTTTCAAAATTTCTATACATGAAGGCATGTCTTGGCTATTGATTTGAATTTGAAGAATTATTTTCCAAAAAGCCATAAAGGCTTGAATCAGAAGGATTAAATCCAAATGCAGCATGCAAAAATGCATTGTCAAAACAAGAAAAAATGAACACAACAAAAAATCCAATGTGCAGTGGTACAACTTGGTATGATGGCATTGTCAGAAAAAATCTATGAACCCATAAAACAATCATTTTCATGTAAAAAATAATAAAAATATCATCTTAAATTTGCCTTTAAGCGACGTTCAAAATATAAACAGCTTTATTTCCTGCAGTATATTGTTATTGCCACTGATAATTTTCTTCAAGACGATTTGGAAAAATTTTCTTGCACATTCACTTGAAGAAAACGCCTATTTTCACTTGCTGCAAGATAAATGTGCAAAATTTAAAGCAACACTGGATCTATTTATGGAGCTGAATCTTACTGTAAATATTGCCAATATGAATCGCCGCTTAATACATCCAAAAGAGATTAATGTTGCAAATGTCAAGTATAAGTGTCCCACCTTGTATACAGAAAAAAAGGGAGCGAAATGATAGAGAATATGTTATATTATGCAGGTATATAAAAATGTGTACCCGGGCTTCAAACACATTTTAAACGACCACTTGTCTATTTTTTCTCATTTGGACCCTCTCTGAAATAATACTCAATGGACTTGTTCACTTCCTGATATGACGACACTAAACTCATTTGGATTTCTCCTGCTATAGGCTATAATACCACCAACATAGACAACAACAACATTCTCCACCACCAATACCAAACACTAACACAAAACACATGCATATGCCGCTTTTGTTAATATATGGGAGGATCCTAGTTGCGTGTTTCACATTCTTATCGTATAACACTAAATAATACACAACTTATTAGATTTTTTTAGGTTCATATAAAGTAATAACAGCCACATACAAACTGAATGCCACCACCACCAACAACACCTAAATTTTGCTGTTGCCAATTTAGGAAAGAAACTATAAAACCCAATAAAAAGACAGTGTTTCAGTTGTATATAATGAAAGGATCTTTTTTTCTTCTTCTTCTCTTTCCTTTCAGAAAAGAGCTAAATGGCATTCAGTGAATGCAATTGCCTTACTGTATTATCACCATCATTATTATGAGGTCGAATAAGTTAGGTTGGTGTCATATTATACACATGTAATAGGAGCTTAGGTATCCAATAAACTGTGGCTGCTTGTATTCACATATATACAGGGCTTATACTATTATTATTATTATTATTATTATTATTATTAGTATTATACTAGAAAAAAGATATATGCAAAATACAATGCAGGCAAAAGTTGGCAATATTCATCTATATATGAATTACATACAAACATATACAGTAATAGTGTATCATAAAACAATGTCATAAACAACATGTCTATAAACATTAATTAGTATATATTTATCTAGCTAACGTCATGTAGCAACCATTGCTGGCAGCAGTTGCCTATTTTTACATTTACATAAGATCACAACAATGCAGCAATTATTTGAATAAATTGAAAATGCGTTAATGTATTTACTTTTTATCTACAAAGATGGCAAGATTTTTTTGTAAATTGCCTTAAAAAAAGTATTTTGGAAATTATCATCACGAAATTACATTTAAGGTGATTTCATTATTTTCTAAAAAAAAGTTTCTAAAAAAAACTTTGAATTTATTCTAAGAAATACGGCTACATCTTAAAAATAAAACTATCTTTGAAAAACTTACTAGTGTTTTAGAGACTAGAAGAATTAACTGAATCACTAAAAACGAATTTTCATGAACATTGTCATTTTTGAAAATGAAAGTTTAATTTCAATTTCAAAATAATCAACATTCTTAAAATTTCAAAATAATCAAATTTTTAATTTTTTAACTTTTATCAAAAACATTTCTTTCGATGTTTCTTTCAACTTTTAAATGAAAAATAAAAATCGAAAATTTGAAAACCAAAAAAAAATATTTTTTTTATTAAGCAAAATACCCCTAGGTGATTTATATAATCTTCTAGTTTGTAAGACACTTTAAATTTCTTCTTAATGTTGCATGTGAAATGCAGAATAATCGAAGTTCAATTACACTGTGCTCAATGCTTATTCGTTTGCATATATTGGCAATGGTTTTTTTAGTATAGAAAACGTCTTTAATACATTGTAGGCCTCGGAATGTCATAGGATGATGCATGCAGCAATTTTTTTTTTCAATGAGCAAACGTTTCAAATGAAGTCTGTGTGGGGTGTTCTAAAATGAGGTGACACACACAATGCATCTCAAATACATACCTCTTTTAATTTTTTTTTTTCCAAATCTCACTACTTCAAAAACACAAATTGCTACCATTTACATATAAAAGAAATAATCCATGAGGAATACAAAAAAAAATTGAAATTTTGTACTATGAAGAACAGTGACGTAGCTAGGTTTTTGACTCCCCTAAATGATTCCAATATCACAAAAACGAATTTATTCTTATAATTTCCAGCGAGCAAAGTGAACCATAAAACTCAATGCCAGTATATGTGGGCACATAGAGGGTTAAACTAACATCTTATTCTTATCCTTATTCAGAATGGAATGCCAATCTCAAACCAAGTTTTTTTTAGCAGAAAATGCATTTTTTTTTTCTGGTTGAATTAATATTTAAGAAAAAAAATATTATTTATTAATCTGAAAACTTAGAAATAAACTTTTAAAAATTAAAATTTAACTGGCGGCGGAAGCAAGCATTGCTTTCAATGCTCCAAATAGCTACGCCATTGCAAAATATAAATTCTCTTCCATTCTCAGGCTGTTTTGGATAATAATTTTTTCAACTTCAATTTCAAACATAGTTCAAGTGGCACGTTTCCTTCTTGAATTTTGGTCTAAGAATATTAGGTTATTATTTCTTCCCATCCATCACCGAATTTTCAAAATTCAGTTTTGGTTGTAATCGACCATTATGTCGATTTTTAACGTTACTTGAAACTAATCGTCTCATAACTTATAGTGTACTTTAGAAAACAATATATTTTTCACTACTGTTAAAAAGGCCTAGATTTATGCTGTAGGCTATTATCTTGAGATTTATTGCCTGAAATAAACCCCAGTTTAACCAATAAGAAAAAGGGGGAAAAAGATTTTTGACATTTTAAGTACAGAAAAAGAATAGAAGAACTTCGATTAAAGTTCTGATTAAAAACCCATGAAATCTTTTTTTTTTAAATTCTGAGCTACTGTGTTTAATATAAAACTTTTATTTAAAATTCAGTACAATGTCGATACTAAGTAAAAAAGAAAAAAAAAACTTCAATACGAATAGAGGGAGAAAAAAATTCTTTTATCAACCCAAGAAGCTATTATGTAAGGAGCCACCACGTCTTAATAGAAAAAAATGAATAAGAATCAAGAAATGTATAGAAAAGAGAACATTCCACCATTGTTAGAAATAGGTGCAGAATTGGAATCGAATACAACCCGTCACAAACCAAAAGATCTTGTTGTGAGAATGACTGAATGATGATGATGTAGGTGGTGGTGGTCTTGTCTATTTCTATGAATACAAATATATATCTATATATATACAGATATATCCTTCGATGTGTGTTTCCTTACTTCCTTGAGTAACGCTGTACAAACAAGGACAAAAACCTTGAACCACGTTGGAATTTATGTAAATTTAAATGAACAAATGAACCGCTTTTTTCTCTCAAGGTCAACTATATGTTGCACTCTCCCCATCCACGAACCACATGATATTAAATTGGAGAGGGGGAAAAGGCTGGAAAGTGTAGAGGGGGGAAGGGGGAAAGAGAGAAACGTGGAGGGGAAAAAGTGGGAGGGGTGACTGAAATTGAAATGAAATCAGTAAAAAAAGGAAAAAACGACGCGCATGCGCACACCAGAGAAAATGAACTCATTTTCTCTTTCAAATATAAAAAGGGAGGGGATAATAGTAGCAAAATTAAACTAGAATTTATCACGGGCAACTGTGCCCAGCATTAGAATATCTTTTCCTTCGCCCTTTTATGAACGTCATCAATTTCTAATTTGTTTGTTACTTGGTCTGACGTCATAAAAGGGCAGAGGAAAAGAAATTCTAATGCTGGGCACAATTGCCTGTGAATTTTGCTCCCGTCATATATTTTCTCGAATCCGAATCCTAAATTTTCATATTTATTTATACAGTGCGTTTCATATATATAGACGCACCCCAAAAATTGGTTATAACTCGAGTTATAGTCAATGGATTCACCTGAAATTTTCAGCATAAAGAGATCATCTTATATTCTAAACTTTCTGCTAGGCAGAAATTTTTTTCTTTAAAAGGTAAAAATTAAAAAAATTAAAAACTGGAAAATGACCGTTTCATAATTATAGACGCACTAATGAACTTTTCACTTTTATTAATTATTGTGACAAAATAACATGCTGAATCATTAAAAATAGTAAGGTATACAACTGTTATGATGTTTCAAAACTTAAAACATTCTTTTTTACAGAATTAAACAATATTTATAAGCAAATTTGCAGAAATTCTACCCCGAAACAGCTAAAATGGGACTTTTCAACTCTGCTATTGTAGTATAATCATAGCAATCTGTAAATCATTATTGTATGATGTTGTCCCGAAAGTTCTCTGTAAGATTTAAGTCCGGGGACACCCTGGCCATTCGAGAGTGGTGATATTCTGGTTTCGTAACCATTGATTCCTTAGATTACTGGAGCGAACTGGTGCATTTTCTTGCTCGAATGCTAAGCTAACGCTAGGAAATCGACTTTGGCAGGTCAGTAAACACTATCATAATATTGTCTGATAATAAACATTATTTTTTGGTTGGTTCAAATGCGCTAAATACTTCGCATATTGTTAGGCCACCACCACCGACATATCTGAGTGCGTGAAAAAATTCAATCTCGATGATTCTGACGGTTTTTTTTTTCTTTCTTCATATTGGAAGGATGTTACGAGAAAAGCACAATATTTTCCTAAACAAAATTTCGGCAGTGGGGGAGCCTAATATTATGGGGAACATTTAGTGCCTTTCAAACGAGCAGCTTAGTTTTTGAAACGCGAGCTTAGCATTTATTTCAACCCAAATAAATATCAGTGATTATCAGACAATGTTACGAGGGTATGTACTGCCATATTACATGGCTTCTATAGCATTTTCTTAGTATTCCAGCAAGAAAATGGCCCAGTTTCCTCCAATAACCTAACGAAGGAATGATTACGGAACCAAAATATCACCACTCTCGAATGGCCGGTGTGTCTCCCGGACTTAAATCCTGATGAAAACGTTTGGGACATCATTGTACATGATGATTAAGCAGATTCCCATCATGAAAATACAATATCAAAGCTCAAAATTGCCATTTTAGCTCCTTTTCAGTAGAATTTCGGTAAATTTGCTTATAAATATTGTTTAATTCTGTAAAAAAGAATGTTTTAAGTTTTGAAACATCATAACAGTCGTATACCTTACTATTTTTAATGATTCAGCATGTTATTTTGTCACAATAATTAATAAAAGTGAAAAGTTCATTAGTGCGTCTATAATTATGAAACGGTCATTTTCCAGTTTTTAATTTTTTTAATTTTTACCTTTTAAAGAAAAAAATTTCTGCCTAGCAGAAAGTTTAGAATATAAGATGATCTCTTTATGCTGAAAATTTCAGGTGAATCCATTGACTATAACTCGAGTTATAACCAATTTTTGGGGTGCGTCTATATATATGAAACACACTGTATTAATATTTATCTCTTCTTAAAAACAAACAATTATTATCCAAATTGTAAAGGGATAATAGAAAAAGGATGTTACGATGGGACACTTTCAAAAATATTTGTCATCTCGCACCATTTGCACAAAATAAAAAAAATATAGAAGACTCAAGAGTACTTCTGAATTAGAATTTTATTTTCCCTATATTCTAATCATTTACAAAGTTAACAATTATGTGACAAGTGTACGCATTGTGTGAAACCGGCCCGAGCTAAGTCTTCACAAACAGGGATATTAGATTTCAACAAGCTATTAGATAAAATGGTGGCCATGTTAAAACTGCGTTAACTTGAAAAACCTTTCTGAGTCCTTGTGAAATAAGATCGATAAACTTGTTAACGTATATTGTAAACGAAATAAATAGTTTGTGCCAAAACGCTTAAATGTGTCAACTAATTGTGTAACACTCTGTATAGACATGCATTCGCATCACATGTTAACCTATTGATCGTTTTGAGAGAAAAAAAATTTCAATTGTGCCATTTGTTATATACCGTAGATTTTGTATAGAAATAAACTTTGTCCTGATCCTCAGTCAACTGGGAAATACGACCCAAGATTCCTCTGGAAAAAAAAATGCTGACCAAAAAAACCTCTACACATTTTTTTAGAATAAAGAAATACAAAAATGAGAGTAAGATAAAGTGAGCAACATGAGAAAAAAAAAAAATGAAAAAAAAAACAGTGAACATCGTTTAACACGAAAATGGAAAACCAAAAAATCGGATAACACGAAATATATTGTCGGCCTATTGCATTAGAATAACAAAATAATTCTTTTTTTTTTAACATAAAATTCGTTTAACACAAATCCAGTCTTTTCCATTTCGTTTTAAACGGTTTCCACTGTATAAAACTAAGCTACAGGGGAAACAAGTTTACACACAAAATAGAAGGAACAGGAATATTTTGTTTTATGTAAACACCAAACTGTCGTTAGTCTATCTTTCAGAAGCAAAAATGAAGAGAAATTCTAGAAACTAGACGATTAAGCTCAATAACTTAAGGATAATTTTGTGTTGACATCTGTTAACCCAACTTTGAACAGACAATGATTTTTTTGCCAATAAAATTTTATTTTGAAAGATCATATTTCATAATAGTAAACATTAAAATATATAGGGATTCAGCTACCATTCTAGTTTGTAACACACTTTTCAATTTCTTCTTAATGTTAATCGGCGATCACATTGGCAATATTTAAAGCAAGATTTACTGCAATGTGTCCTTGAATTAATTGCAATTTTCAAAGTGGTTTCTTGTATACAGTCTTACAGAAAACGCTGACCTTAGTTGTGTTTTTTATTACAAAAATACTGTACAAGAGTCACAGCAAAATTTGACTTATTTCTTGCACGAAATCTGGCGAGAGAAAAAAGCCAGTGCGAACGTCACTTTCCTATCAAAATGCATATGAAACACAATTTTAAAAAAATCAGCTGTTCATAAAATATTTAAAACAAAATTTCGCATTAAAAAAGAAATTTTTATGTTATTTTCGTGTTAACCATTTTTTCGCGTTATCCGTTTTCGAGTTAAATGGTTTTCACTGTATTAGTTTGTAAAAAAAAAAGAAGGAAAACAAGTAGTCCCATCAAATTAAAAAGGAAAACGAAAAATGAGCCATAAGAAATGAAGTATAATAATGGAGAACAAAAGACAAAAAAAAATAGTCATATGAAAACAAGAAAAGAAAAAGTACATTTGCAATAATACCATAGGGTCTCATTTAAAACTAGACAAGAGAAGATGTTTTTTTAAATGTGAAACGGTCTATATTCTTTCTGTAGAAACGAAACTTCTAAAAATATGGTGATGGTAAAGAAAAATAAAAAAAAAACAGTTGCTATGATACAATAGCACGACCACATTGAAACTATGACTAATTTCAGAAATGACAAAAAAAAGTCAAAACAAAAGTTATTAAAACATTTTTTTTTTCTTTTCAAAAAACAAAAAACAAAAAAAAAAGGAAATCCATTAGCATAATGGGAAAGCAAATTTAAATTGCACGCAAAAATAATTGTCAGAAAAATACACATAATATAATTGCAAAGGATTATGTTAAATTAAAAACCTCCACATAAAAATAATCCAGAAATAAAAGCCTGCAATTTAGGTTAGTTTTTAGAGTGGTTCATCACTCATCAGTTAATTTGCTAATAAAATTCAAAAGATTTTCAAAATGAACGTCTCATTTTACTCAACTTTTTTTTTAGTAAAAAAAATATCAAAGCTTTCTAGACATTGGAGAGTTGTGTAAGATTACATTAAGCTTAAATAGTATGCTTACTTTCACCCTGACACTATCTTTAAAAGTTTAACCTTTTTTATCATAATAAACATTGACAGAAATAGAGGTTACTATATAAAATAGTAGAGACTGTAACACCCTGTAATTCGTGATCCCGCCAAAACCATAGCCCGGGGGTAAACAACTCTCAACCGTCCCTCCCTCCCCTCTGACTCACCTTTCTGACTCATACCCAAGCGGCGGATTAATACACATAGGACCATGGTCACTTGGACCTGGTTACACCTCGCAGGTGTACACAGGTCCAAGGTATAAAAGGGCCGTGCTCCTCTTTGTAGTTAGTTCTTGTCCTTGCCTTTGTATTACGTAGATTTTATCCGTACCACAATATGGGCATGAGGACGCACCGACGCACCTCTTCAGAGGCCGGAGACTACATAAGGCAGGAGGTATACGATTCCTAAGCAGCTACAACATCTCCTGTCGGAATACCGAAAGGGGAAGATGTATATCAGCATCGACCGGAAGAGAGAGGGATGGCCGCGACTCTGCTGCATAGATTTCACCCCCAATGCAGAAGGGTGACCACAATCTGTCTCCATCCAACTCTCTCTGCAGCTCGGAACTTCTCTGCGCGGGCACCGCGCGATGCAGAGAAGCAACGAGGTACAGAAAATGTCATCTAAAGGTTGGTAAAATAAAATGGTCGATGTCAAAAGCTCACAAGACTACAAAACACTTTTAAGCTTTAAGCATATTCACCTACAATTTGACTATAATAATTGTTACAAATTTCACAAACTAAAACTAACCTTTTAAGGTTTACTACAGTTACCTAAATAGTAATCTTTGACTCTAACATTGCTACTAATCTAGATTGGTTGATATTAGGTCTCCGGTGAACAAAGAAAGTCAGCTACAAAGATAAAAAATACCCTTACTGCAAGCCAACCTTCTTATATTCGTATTCCTTCAAATTAGTGTGTAAGCCAAGTAATAAAACCATTTGATTTATTTTAGTAATAATTGCATATCCCAATGTCTCAAAACACACTGTTATAAGTTGCAGCTATTTTCCTCTAGAATTATATTTTCTACAACATATATGTTATTTAATAGACATTTTGTTCCAGCTGTTCATAACTCATCTTAAGTGATTCATTTACTAGTCTAGTTTCTAAACACTTTCAATTTCTTCTTCATGTTGTTTCTGAAACAGAAAATAAACCCTAGTTCTGTTTTAATGTTTTATTTATTAGATATACTGCATATTAGAAACACGTAAACCTAATTACACAATAAAGGCTAGTAGTACAACACTAGGATTCTTTGTTGCTATACAATGTTGCAAGTCTGAATCGCGGCTGAATAGTGTCAGTTGCGATTCAGACTCACAACATTGTATCGGAGCAGCTCCGAACATTGCATCCCAACAAAGAATGTTAGTGTCTTCTAGCCTTAAGCAAAAAAAAAAAAAGCCTGAAAGTAGGCAATCACTGCAAGCATTAGTTTATGTTTTAAAAACCAGTAAAACATGATACAAAAATGTTATCTTCTAAAAAATCAAGTGATTGCAGAATCATCAAAAACCCCCAATAAATCACAGTACTCTTATCTAATGTATAGACCAATAACAACAGAAATAAATATTTTCAGTAAAAAAATGATCAATGTTTCTGTTTGGCAAAAAAAAAATTCTCATTTTTTCTCTGTCTCCTTGGAAGAAAATATATCTCAAAAGTGACACACCATTTGGAAAGAGTAGAAACTCCAAACTATATCAGCAATTTCTCTTCACATCCATATGAATATGACATTCAAGGAAATAACTTCAATACCCACGTGTTATATAATAAATATTGTCACATTGTTACAACAATGTAGAGAGAGAGAGAGAGAGAGAGAGAGAGAGAGAGAGAGAGAGAGAGAGAGAGAGAGAAAGAAAGAGAGAGATAAATTAGACTCATAAAAAATCTTAAACGAAAATGGGGCTTGAGACAACAACAACCAAAAACCTCTCCATAGTTGGTTTGGGCCTTTTTTTTCATCTAAAAGGATAACTTATTAGTTGTTAGTTCACTGAAGACACAAGGATTTCCACAAAACTAAATGTACTCTTAAGATGAAGTATCTTCTAACTGAAGTAACCCTTGAGATGAGATGAGAAAAGAATTATATAGACTATAGAAAATAAGACCCCCCCTTCCCCTTCCCCCCCCCCCCCAAAAAAAAAGGCTAAACAAAACAAAAGGTTAGCTATGAAAACCATCTGGAATCTTCCTCCCAACTTCATTTCAAACCCTTTTTTCTCTCTCTCCACTCTCTATGGATTTATGTGGCTTCTTTTATCTATAAATGTTAAAACCAAAGTAAAAAAAAATATCAGTCATTCTGTAGATTTACTAGTCAATATTACACATTGTATATATCACTTCAGGTCATATGCAGAAAATGCATAAATCATCAAAACAAATTTCAGATAAGATACTCACTCAATGCTATATGATTTGACTGGATAGTTTTTTTAAGAAAAACATTTTCTCCACACCTAAAATACACTATCAATTTTGGCTTGTCAATCCTTTTATTTTATTTTGATATTACGTGTGGGCCAAGCCAATTTTTTCTATTTTTTACTAATTGCTCAGCTTCCCATCATGGAAAGGCATTACATTTAAAATAAATGTGTACGTCACCACACACACACGGATTGACAAGCCAAAATTGACCGTGTATTTACAGTTTTACGGCTTAAGACAAAAATTTAGAAACTATAATAGTCGGTAATAATTAGGACTCACATTTTTATGCAAAATTAAACAAATGTTTCTAAATCCGTGGCCCAGAGGCCAATTCTGAAGTAACAATTCCCTTTCGATCAATCAAAAATTATGATTTTTTTCAATTAAAAACACTATTTAGAGGCTAGACCTTTAGTTGACAACCGATAGTAACCAGACGTTTAGCTTCTAACCAGCCTTTTTGATTAGAAAAATCATAATTTCTGTTGCTCTAATGATGATGATTACCTCGCAATTGGCACTCGGGTCACAAATTGAGATTTTGCTTTATATTGCATAAAAATCCGAGGCGATTGGCGATGGCGATTTGTATAGTAGTTTTTAAAATAATCTACTTTTACTAGTTTGGGAACCCGTCATAAATGACGGGAGCAAAATTCACAGGCAATTGTGCCCAGCATTAGAATTTCTTTTCCTCCGCCCTTTTATGACGTCAGACCAAGTAACAAACCCAATTAGAAATTGATGACGTTCATAAAAGGGCGGAGGAAAAGAAATTCTAATGCTAGGCACAATTGGCTGTGATAAACTGTAGTTTAATTTTGCTACTATTATCCCTTCCCCTTTTTATATTTGAAAGAAAAATGTTTTTCATTTTCTCTGGTGTGCGCATGCGCGTCGTTTGTTCCTTTTTTACTCCTTTCATTTCAATTTCAGTTTCTCCCTCCCCCTTTTTTTCCCCTACACGTTTCTCTCTCTCCCTCCCCCTACCCTTTCCAACCTTTTCCCCCTCTCCAATTTAATATCATGAGGTTCTCGGATGAGGAGTGTGCAACATATAGTTGACCTTGAGAAAAAAAAGCAGTTCATTTATTCATTTAAATTTAAATTTATATAAATTCCGGCGTGCTTCAAGGTTTTTGTCTTTGTTTGTACAGCGTTAGGTCAGACAGACAGAAAGACGGGGCTTAGTTATTTGAGTGAAAGTTAATTCTTTAACAACGTTATGCAAACTGATTTCTTTAGGCATTATACACACTTCCTAATTTTGCAGATTTACGAAAAAAATATGTAGTTCACTACACATTGTCTAGTAATTGTATACAATAATTGATTTTTTCACTTTGACGTGAACTTGTGTAAATAGTGTACACGTAAATAAGATTATAATCTAATAAGATTCTATGAAAATAAAAAAAGGTTTTTGTGAATGCAAAACAAAAGGCGAGTCCAATTCTGTTTACAACAAATAACTTCACCTTTTTTTCTCTTACAGTTTCTCCTATCTATTTGAGAGCATCCTTTTGTCATTCCAATACTTTTTTTTAGAAATCGTTTTCACGACCAAAAAAAAAACATTCGAAAAAAGCTCGAAAATAAATCACTCCCTCTCCATATACAAGTGCATGTATACCGAGTGGCGCCGCTAAATCGCGTCCTCTTTCAAGTTAAATTTTTATCAGAAATTATAAAACCAACCTATCTACACACGTGTAAAAAATATAATTTTTAACAGCATACCAAACTTTCTATGTAAAAAAAAAGAATAAACATATTCGTCATAAATTAATAAAGTTATTTAAATTTGTAGCAGAGATTTTTTTTAAAAAAATGGCGTTTTCTGAAATGCACATTTAGCCATTCTCAGTTTTCTATTGAAATATTGCTTAAGCCAAAAGTTAAACTTACAACCTATCTAAGAGACTCACAAATAAAGAATTTTGTCTTCAGTCATGTTTTAAGCTTAATACCTGGTACACACATGAGTTAAATGAATTCAAATTAAATGTGTTTAGGTGAATTATACGGTATCCAGTCAAGGACATGAACCAAATAAAAATTGACTTTAATTATTAATATTTTAAATTGAAATACTAAATCATTATTTTGTCAATAGTTTATATATTATATTTAAGTATTAACTCAATATTTTGAGATTATTAACTGAATAAATTGAATTTGATATATTGTTTGTCCTTCACAGGGCTCTGTAGAACACATTTATTATTTAAATGCATTTAAATTATCAGTTGTGTACTAGGTATACTGTATATAGGGAAACAACTTTTTTTAAAAAACGACCTACATTTATACATTATAAATATATACATACATGTTACATAGCACTCATTTTCTGATATTCACCTGCTTATAGTCCAGTATACACTGTACAAGTTTCTGGTTAATTTAATAGTCATTTTCATTCCATGCAGATTGCATGACGGGTTTACTAGTTTAAAATTCATTTTTGAAACCACAAATTTCAAATTAAATTATATCTACATAAAATCCCCCAAAAAGGAGCAGAAAAGCAAAGTCCCTGGTTACGCCCTTGTTACGTCCCTGCAAATGTGACGTTAGCCTTTATAGTTTGGGAAATACAGTAGTCATCTTTTAAAAAGAACACGTTTTACTTGCGCAACTCGATATGGACAATAAGCTAAAAGTAGTTTGGAAATAACAAAATGCAATACATTCAAATAGGATTTCTTATATATAGTATCTAATGTAAAACAAATAGGTTTTTTTCTCTTCTTCTTCAACTTTTCATCACATAAATCCATTGTTTATAAACAATCCTTTCACATCTAACCATTAGAATGTAAAAGGATGATAGGGTTTTTGTCTTGATGTAATGATGATCTCTGTCCTTTTATATAAATCTCACAAATACAAAAAAGTACAATATTAAAATCACATCAATACATACACATATACTTGTATTACATATCAATGGTGATAGTGATAGGGTACCACCAACACACACTCACTCGAAATTCAACTACATGTGAAATTAAATATTCATGGGTCTCACTCAGAGACCCTCTCTCTCTCTCTCTCTCTCTCTCTCTCTCTCTCTCTCTCTCTCTCTCTCTCTCTCTCTCTCTCTCTCTCTCTCTCTCTCTCTCTCTCTCTCTCTCTCTTCTAATCTTTTATTTTGTTTACAATTTGAAACTGAAAGAAGAAAAAAAATAAAGAGATGAAAGGCAAAAATACTTTATATGCAAATGTCGACCTGAAATCAATGAAATAGATTATATTTCAGTCTTCTTTCTTTTTTCTCTATTAGATTTTTTTCTTATTAAACTTTTGAACGAAAATATTTTTTTGCCTATGTGACAAAAAAATGTATGTGTATCTATGTCCCTCTTTGTTTAAATATGCGAGATGAATATTTATAAGGAAATGTATCAAATGTAATAAAAAACGACAAGCAAACTAACAAAATGTATTTTAACATTGTATATTATAGTAAATAACAAAATTGGGTGAAAATAGATGAATTAGGGTAGGTTAGGTTTAATATTAGCTAACTTTAGTCTTTTATGAAACACTCAATATCATAGTTAAGGTGGCTGAACAGATAATTATATTGTTTTTATCCTCCCGGGTGGCACCAATGCAGTGGCTAATGCTAAATTCTATAGACGTTTTTGGAAAATCTCGACACACACACGTCAAGCGTACTATTTTTAAAAACATTATTATGAACAAATTTAAATTGTTTTCAAAACTAAAATGGTAGAAGATGGATGCTAAAAGTTTTTTTTTTCGATGGAACTATCTTAAAAAATAAAACTTTTTATAGCAGTTTTAAAATGACCCGTTTTTAGGTTTTTTTTTCATTAACATTTCGTTAAAAACTATTTTTGCCTTTTTAAAACTGTCCTAAAAAAGTTTACTTTTAAACTTTTAGCATTTATCATCAATTATTCTACTTTCTAAAACACTGAATTTTTTTGTTATGTTTCTCCTGAAATAAGATTGCATGAAAAACATAACTTTTCTCAATGACACAGGTTCAATAGATGTCTCCACACCCACCCCTCAAGTGGGTGTGGAGACATCTATTGAACCTGTGTCATCCAGTGCTACACAGACAAATTAACTATTCAGTCACCTTAAACAAGCTTTCACTAATTTCAGATATTTACTGTAGCACATATAAGTTTCCTTATCTTTGTTTACAAAAAGTACCAAGTGTACATTAGAAAATTAACCTATGCATCCATTAGGTCAAAAAAACTGATCAGTTTTAAAATGTCACCACTTTGCTCAGAGAAAAGTAGCTATAATGCGTTTCCCTTTGTTGGACAATATACTGTAATGTCAATATTAGGAGAGAAGTAAAAACCTACACAATACAAACGTGGTCCGCCCATTCACTATAATAGTTAGGTCGATTATAATAGGTCAATTGAGATGAAAAATTTCTTATCCTCCTACCTCATTAAACATACCATCATAAACTAACATTCCTCATCAATATTTACATGAAAAACATCACCTAATTGTTAAACTATTACTTTTTCAACTACAGAATACCGCTTTCAAATCCACAAAGTAATTTTCAAATAAAAAATCATTAATAATTTATAAGTGACTCTTTTCCGGGTATTTAGATGAAACGGGAGATAGTTTTTTTTAAAAAAAAGGAGGATTACAGGGTGAATAAAAAACATGATTTTTTTTTTAAATCGTATTTTTTTATTTAAATCAGATTTTTTTTTATTTTAATTAGATTTTTTTATATTTTAATTAGATTTTTTTATTTAAAATTTATGAATGACAAAGTGTTCAGTCTGTTTATTCACCTGTCAAGCACGTCATTATATCAATATCATTTTATAAACGAGAAAAAAAATTCACTTTAAAAAGAAAATAAGAAAAATACTGAAAAAGTTTTTTTTTAAATGTGATTTAAATTACTTAATTTTTATGGCGCTGTCAATTTTTTTTATTTATATCGTGATTTGATACATGATTTAAATTACGTTTATTTAAATAAACAAAAAAATCAATTCATTTAAATCAATATGATTTAAACCAATCCAGCCTGTAGGCCTAAAAATATCTTCGTAATACCGAAGTAAATTAAATAAACCAATGAAATTTTCAGAAACGTAAAATTTGAAATAGCCTCATTAAAGCAAAATCCAATTTTTAAATATTTTTTTTAAAAAAAAATTTACATATTTTTCAGTTTTGTCCGAAACATTCAACTATAAACAACAAAACTACCAAAGTAACGATCTATTTATTTTTGTTAATTTACAGTTGATAGAATGCCGAAGTTGAATTTACTATACAAAAGAATTTGATCCACAAATTCAACTACAGTACAGTATATTGTAAAAATCTACCCATTACTTTCTTAATGTCATACATTGCATGCATGAATTGATTATTTCATCAGTGCAATTAATCACATTCTTCAATGAAGAAGACATCATTGGATTACTTAATATCTTTCATATATCTTATATACATGTATATACAGTGTATGTATAAATATATGTACATAACACACGCACACAGATTAAAATCTGTATATTCCGCCCATATAACACAGAAAGACGATAAAAAATTTCCATATTATACAAAGAAGAAGAAGATGAGCAATTGTGGATGTTACATGTTATTTTTTTAACAAAACAAAACAAAAAATAATGAACACGATCTCTTTTATTAAGACAATATATGTATATAGTCAATTCTCAGGTGGCCATTGTGTTACCATGACAACTTCATCAAATATAATTCAAATTAAAGCGATTAGGACCTACTTACAGTGACAGTTAATGTAATCAATTCACTCTTCTCTTCTTTTTTTTTTCGGTTCTCTTCTTTTTCTAGACATTGATCATTTATTCATGTCACGATTGATGGTATTTCTGATCATTTCTATAGTTCAGAATTCTTAGGGCCAAATTCAAGGAAAACACAAACTTACAAACTTGAATTCTAACTTAAAGCCTCTGAGTAGGGTTCTAATCAAATCCTTTCAATAAAACAGGGTGTTTTTTTATGATGGAACCTCCTTGTTCACAGGATTCAAGTTAAAGTTCAAATACTAAGTTTAGAATTTAGGCTTTTACATTGCGGTTTGTCAATTTGCAAACACTGACAATTCACACTTTGAACGCAAACTTTTCTAGAAGCAACTTTAAGAGAAAACAAAAATTCAGAGTTTGTTAAAAATTAAGAATAGTTGTTAAGTATAGTAAAAATTATGTTCGTGCTTGATATTTTTGAAAATAAGCTTTTTTATGCCAGTTTCAAATTGACCGAACTTTAAGCAGTCGGCGATATTTCTTTAAATTTTTGTCTTTATACAAAGTTTATCAACATAAGACATTGAATTCGGCTACCATTCTAGTTTCTATTACAGTTTCAATTTCTCCTTAAAGAAAAAAACAAAAACAGAAAATAACCAGAGTTCGAAAATCAGCTGTTCATAAACCATCTGAACTTAAAAAGAATCAATCAAGAGCAATCCTGTGGCAAGAAATATTTTAATATTATCAATTCTATTTTCGCAGTGCAGCAGCAGCAACAGAAAAGGAACAGAAAAAAAAGACAAAATGTCATTATTTCAATAATATTAAAGTTAATCATTTCAACAAAACATTAATTTAATATTCTTTACTTTTTATAAGAAATGAAAGAAAAGACAACATTTGTCCACCTTAAACGTGAGGTTTCTTCTACTTTCAAGAAATTGACTTTAACGTCAAACAAAAAAAAATTCAGTATAATAATAAATAAATACGAGAATGGCAGTGTATTTCGTGTGTATGTTGTGTGTTTGTGCTTTTTTATATTATAAATATACAAAGAGAATTCAATAAATTATTGATATCCTCTCTCTCTCTCTCTCTCTCAATCTCTCTCTACCAGCCTTTGAGCAGAGCACATCAAACTTGCATGTAGTGTTGCTACATTGGTATCGACCAACACTCATACAAAAAAAACCCTGAAAATGTATAAGAAACTATACTGTATGTAGATAGTCATATAAGCTAAGCAAAAAAAAACACCATCTGTGCACATTTTTTTTTCTGCTATTAGGAAATAAAAAAAACAATTGCATCTAAAAAGTAAGTATGGAATATGGGTAAATTAAACCCTCCCTTATATCCTCATAAAAACAACTTAAAAGTGTAAGAGCGGAATATGTAAATAATAATCATATGCATGAGTAGGCGGTAGGTCAATTATACTTCATATACACCTTAAAGATTAATAACGAATGATGCTACTCAATAAAACACAGGTGCGTGTTTTTTTTTCTGTCTTGGTTTTGGTTTTCCCTTATGAAAATTAGAAATTTAGAAGAAGAGTGGCAGAAAAAAAAGGAAGAAGAATTTCTTAACTAATTTATGTAAAACATCAAAATAACTAGAACACAAAATATTTTTATACCGCGTGAAGGAAAAGTCTTGGGTTATGAACTTACAAGCAATTATGTACAATTGTACATACATACTTATAATTATAACAATAGTAATAATAGTAGTAATAGTAATTGTAATGGTTATAGTAATGGTAATGGTAATAGTAGTAGTAATGGTAATAGTGATAGTAATAGTAATAGTAATAGTAATAATAATTGTAATGGTAATAGTAATAGTAATAGTAATGGTAATGGTAATGGTAATGGTAATAGTAATAGTAATGGTAATAGTAATAGTAAAGGTAGTAGTGATAGTAATAGTACTAGTGATAGTGATAGTAATAGTAATAATAATGGTAATGGCAATAGTAATCGTATTGGTAATGGTAATAGCAATAATAGTAATAAAAATGTTTGCATTAATAATAATAGCAACAATGATGATAGTAATAAAGTAATAGTTTTAGTATTGGTAGTTGTAATAGTAATAACACTATTAATAATAATAATGATAATAATAATAGTAATAGTAAAGGTAACAGTAATAGTAATAGTGATGGTAATAGTAATAGTAATAGTAATAGTAATAGTAATAGTAAAGTAAAAGTAATATTAATAGTACTAGTAATAGTAATAGTATTAATAATAGTAATAGTAATAGTAATAGTAATAGTAATTGTAACAGTAATAATAGTAATAAAAATGTTTACATTAATACTAATAGCAACAATAATGATAGTAATATAGTAATAGTAATAGTAATAGTAAAGTAAAAGTAATATTAATAGTACTAGTAATAGTAATAGTAGTAATAATAGTAATAGTAATAGCAATAGTGATTGTAACAGTAATAATAGTAATAAAAATGTTTACATTAATACTAATAGCAACAATAATGATAGTAATACAGTAATAGTTTTAGTATTAATAGTTGTAATAGTAGTAATAACAATATTAAGAATACTACTAATAATAATGATAATAATAATTGTGAGCGTAATGTGGCTCGCAAGTCACATTATGATGTGACTCCTCTGAAATGTCAACATTTTTATATATATACAGGTATATATCAAGTGAATTCTCGAGAGATATTTTCGAACTAGTCTCAAAGTGAACGTTAAAAAAACATTCAAGAGAAACAAAAACAAAGAACAATTTTTAATGAAATCAGCCAACAATTTCTCTCACTGTGCAAAAAAAAACAACACAACAAAACTTCTTCTGTTTCTCTTTCTATGTTACAATTTCAAATATACAGAAAATGTAATAAATGCAGAGCTAAGAAATAATAATAAAAAGAAACTTTTCCTTTAAACTAACGGTAGGATCGAGGCCTACATAGCAAAAATGTGCAAGATTTCAACATAGTGTGAGAGGAAGAAGAAGAAAAAAACACACACAGAACGACACACAATGACTACACATAGGAAAACACGTTTACTAATTCATCAGAATATTTTTGTATGCATCGTTGGACACAACTTGTTTTTTTTTAGTTCAGCTTCAAAAAAGTACATTTTGCTCTAATAATAGCTGTAGTTTCTATGGTAGAGAGATATATTCCACTTGATTAACAACCCCCCCCCCCCCCTCCTTAAAAAAAGAGTGATTTGAACAACAACAGTAATCTCACTCAGGATAGAAATGATAATTTTATGGAAATCAGTGTGCAGCAGCATGTTGCTAGTTACCAGATTACAACTTGCTTGATTCAATTAGTTAAACAAACTATTTATATAGCATGTAATGTATGTCTCAGAAAAAAAGGCCTCATTCTGTTACTGTACCAAAGTGTAAAGAATAGTGTGTAGCTAAATCGTTTAAAATTAAATAGCTCAGAAATATTAAACTCTTAAAACATTTAAAAATAACTTGACTGTTATGAATGTATAAAAATGAAGTGGTTTAAAAATTAAACACATTTGTAACTAGTTAAAAAAGTGTTTTTTTTTTTAAAAACTGATTTTTTTTTGTTTTTTTTATTTATATTAATTTTAAAAAAATCAATAACTTTTTTTAATTATCTATTATCTATTAACATTTCATTTTTTTGTACATCTACATTTTATTATGTTTTTATCAACTACATTAAGTTTCAAATGTGTATCTTCTATACTGCAGCGGTTCCCAAACTTTTTCTTTGCTCATGGAACGGTATTTTTTGTCTTGAGAAATCGTGGCACATCTAATAAAACTGACGGCACACTAGTGTGTCACAGCACACCTTTTAGAAACTATTGGTTTAGTGCAAAATGTGTAATGAGAAAGTTTTGTTTATTTTCCTTTTTTTTCAACAAAGTTAAGATTTATAATTAAAAAAAATTAAATTACATTAACACGTTCAATTCAATGTCAAAAAATTCGTGGCACACCTAGAAAAACTCAAGGTACACTAGTGTGCCACATGTGACACCCTGCATCTGCAGACTTAAGGAAAGCCCCATAGAAAATCCCTTATTTCAGAATGGCACCCCATTGAGCACAGATGTCCAGACTTGGGTGGCCCGAATTCTTAGCAATTTGAGGAACCAAGACAAACTGTGAGAAATTGTGAAAAGAATCACAAAAATTTCTTTCCTTAAAAGGTAATATTCTCAACCTAGGGCAATGATTGGCCCAGTTGGCCTGTCATTGAGCCCTTAGATGACAGTTGCCCTCCCTTGAGACAGAACAAAAGTGCCGTGCCCCTTATGTTTGAAGACAGTTCGATTATGGAGTTCGAATGAGACAGTTCCGAATAGAGATTCGAAGAGTAAACAAAGTGTGGAGTTTGGAAAGTAATTCTGAACTTAGAGTGAATGTCATATTCAAGTTTTTAGCATAAAATTGTATCGTCAATTTAAAGAATATAACCATGTAATCGTAAAAAGTTGTTATATATAAAGAAATCTTTTATGCCGCATAAGTGTTGTGTAAGTTTATTTTCCGACAGTGAAAATAACGAAGGAAGAGACTTTAGCCTAAATCTTCAGCACCAACAGAGGCACTCAGAAATCTTCTGAGTCCCTCTGATTGGCACCTTCAGACTAGGCTAAAGAGGACCAGTATCATCAAAGTTTGTTATGCATCTATACTGAAGATTCCCGAGTCGAGACTGAGTGTGTTCCAACTCCAGGAGTGAGTAGGGCCACAGTCGGCCCCGACTAAAATAGTGAAGTCTTTTTGTGGGCTTTTGAGGATTAACTATGTCGAGACTGTGTGATCGGTATAAGTCACCTGGACTATCGGAATGTCGCGTGTGGTTAAACAAGGGGCTGGTTCTGACCCATCACCATCACAAGGTGGTGGTGCCAAAGGGCCAGCCTCGTCACACCCTTTTGGAATCACTGATTCTATACTATTTGAAGAAAGAAACTTTAAACAACCGACTATAGTCAACCAATAATAGCCTTTATTCTGGGACACACTGTACACTGTATATATTTTATACGCAACCTATTTTATTTAGTCATAAAAAGCATCAGCACGTTTTTAAACTCAGCTAAGAACTAAACTACTGTTGAGTAATCTGAGATGTCATGATAATAGATGTATACCGACGCGACATTATCAATGTCATCAAATCTTCAAAGATTTGATGAATGAGTTTCAAAATGTTTTGAACAACGCATCTTGCTGCCCTATATTTATTGTAGGCAATCACTGCAAACAATTCTTTCCGTAGATAAACACGCTAAAAATTTATTTGCATCGGCTTTGTGACGTCAACAATCAAATAATAACGTCACAGATGCATTTTTGGTGATATCACCTAATAATAGTATAACTTTTAACACGAGAAAATAAAATCGATAATTATGAAATAATTGGTTGTCAATTTTTTTATTAAATTTACAAATGACAAAAGTTTTTATGACACAAATTAAAGAAGGAAACTTGCAGCTTTAACCCTCTAAGCAGGATTCCAACAAAATAATTCTTTTATTGAGTAAACTTAACTTAATCGTGTTTTATATATATATATATTGAAACTCTACTCAATTGGTTCAAGTTGAAGATAAAAGTTTTAAATTAAGGGTATTAGCACATAATACCACTTTTGTGGTGATTGATTTCGAATGCAAAATGAAGTTAAAGGTGGTTTGGATGTGGTTGCATCATGCTTGCAATGTAGTTGCAATATGGAAAGATTCGAAAAGCGGTCGGTTTTGGCGACAACCCGACTTCATTTTGCATTCGAAATCGACCATCAAAAGTGATCTTTGTGTTTCCAACCCTAAAAGTACCCCCCCCCCCTTCTTCAATGTGCGCCTTAATAATTCCCATGTCAATTGCTTCATGAATTTAGGCTCAATTTTGTGGTCTAAAAATAAATATTTCTCGTGAAATGTTTACGTTTTACGTTTTTTTTTTAAACAAGGTGTCTCAAGAGTAGTTTGATTGTTAATATTTTAAAAAGTCAACTTCCAATTTGAAGAAAATAATTATCACAACTTAATACAAAATTGAATATACAAAAGAAATGAATCAATTACATTTTTTTCATTCATTTTTCCTTTTTGATTTGCGATAAACTAAAATTAATATTTTACTGTATTATTGAAATTAAAAAGTGTATTATTTAAAAAAAAAACAATTAAGTACATCACTTTGTAAAACTAATCGTTTGAATTGTATTTTTTTAAATTTAAAGACTGATGAACCACATTAATTGAAGTTTACAGTTTTAACATAATTACTTCAACAATTTAATCTCTAGATTAAACATTGTTTAGGACAACTACTGCATATCTAGAAGTGTCACTCATCTTTTTTTTTTGGTCACTTTTATTCTAATTCAATTATTTCAATACGTGTTTGACAGTTTGTATTTGTATACTATGTATTCGTATATTTGTATGCAAGGTTTGTACGAACCACAGAGCCAATCAATATTTGAAATTCCATTGTATATTCATCGAGTATACTTGTAGATAGCTCAAAAAGGCTCAGGTGTGTTTAAATATGACTGGGTGAATTGAAAAAGATCAGACCAAAAAAAAATGTTGTAGCCCCCTCCTCCCCCACCCCCACCCCCCCCAAAAATCCACTTATTCACATCAAGTTTCACATAAACGGAAATGACATCATCAAACACCTCGTCACTATGTATTGAATAAAATAACAATAAGTTTCGCACACAGTGGAAACCATTTAACATCAAATTGGAAGTGACCGAAATATTTTTTTTCGTGGTTTTAAAGTGGAAAAACATCTTCCGTACTCTTGAATCTAGAATTCTATCTTATAAACTAGAAAGGTTTCTTTGAAGGATATTGAACATGAAAATACTTTTAAGAGATTGAACTGACTTTCTAGTCTCTAAAACACTTTCTAGTTACTCTTGATTTTGCTTCTGAAAATGAAAACAGCAAGAAAATACATAGGCCTTAAATTATTTCGTGTTATGAAAAGAATTTTAGATAGATTTTGTATTCTTGAGAAAGGAAAAAAAAATGTCGTGTTACCCTACATTAACTGAATTATCTATTTTGTCTTAAAAGAATTTAAATATCCTTAGAAACTAGAGTCACTAGACCAAACATGTATTTCGTGTTATCCAATTTTTGTGTTATCGCCTTTCTGTGTTAAATTCTTTTCACCGTATGATATGAATGACTAACATTTTTTGTCACTATACAGGGTGTTAATAACATATTGTAAAATAAACGATGAAAATGCATTTTTTAAAAGAAATTTATGAAAAAAAAAATTGACATAATTTATTTGAAACTAGAATGATAATGCAAAATTTCCAAACATTGGAATTTTCTCTTGTTATGTTTTTCTTCATAATTTTCCATAAATAGAAGCTAAAAAAAACTTTAGTCCATATAAACCAAAAAAAAAACCCTCCTAACCCGTAGTTTTTTTTAATTATAGAGGCAGACAGGCCATAAATCCCATAATGCAACATAAAATATAAACCCCAGCTTCCTTCCTTCCTTCCGATTTATCTAAAAACGGCATTCAAATGTCAGTAAACAAAATCTCTTGTGTATTTATTTTATTTATTCAGTTCCATCATCTCCATGCCTATTAATTTTCAGCACAAAAGGCAAATAGTCATAAAAAATAGGACAATACTAATCAATTGAACTAACAATCTAATTAAGTTACAAGACAAACAAAAAGAAATGAGGAGAAGAAGAAAAGAAAAAAAAAACAGCATCACTTCATCTGAAAGCTAAGAAAATATATTATTATTAAATATTATGCAGAAAAATTCAACAAAGAAATTCACATAAATTTATTACCCAACATAATATACAGTATACAGGATAAAAAAAGTGAAAAATAAATTCTCACTTTAAGTGAGTTACACAAGTCTGTAAAAAAAAATAAGAAATATATTTCTCTTTAACTGAGTTATAGTCGCTGAAACTAATAAAAATCGTGGCTGTTATATAATGGTCAACGTTTGATAAAATATAATAAAAATATGGAGCAAGAACCAGAGAAAAAAAGTGATAAAAAGTGAACAGAAAAAAAGACAGGGAGCGGGGGGGGGGGGGGGGGGGGGAGGGGGGGCTCAAATGTGTATGTTAGCTCTTATGTTTGTTTTTTTTTGAAAAAAAAAATATTTACTAGCACATCAATCATCAATTTGACGAGTCGAATGACAACAAAGTCTCAGTGAAAACGCCATCAGTGTGTGCGTGTGTATTACATACATGTACAATATGCTCCATTTCACACACAACACACAGACACACACATAGAGAATATGACACTGCTGCACACATACAAACACACAAAGTAAGCTAACACATACTGTACTGTCAGAGGCATGCTGGGAAAATAATTTGGCCCTGGCATTTTATACTGGATTTGGAAATATTTTTTTGAAAAAAAAAGAACAACCAGCCCAATTGTATGCCGGCCCTTCTGGCATTTGCTCGAGCAGCCCTTTGGCCAGCCTGCTCCAGTATACTGTTGATAGACAAACCATGACAAATTTCTACACACAAGTGACACAACGCAACATAGAACAACACAACACAAAAAAAACACACAAATGAGAGATATACTGTAGTTGCCTAACTGCAAGATGAAGCTTGTGACATCCGAGAGACTAAAAAAAATTTAGGATTGTGTCATTTAGTTTAATAGAAAAGAGCTCTTGCATTCTTTAATTAAACCTTTTTTTTGTAATCACACAAAATGACACAAGCCTATGAGCCAACTAGAAATACACTGTGCTGTATGTACCAAACATACGAGTTTGCGACGTACAAACAAGCAAAACAATGCGACAAATTGTCACAAAACAAACCCACAAACATACAGAAATAAAGAAAAAAGATGGATTCGACAACACAAACACAAACAAAGAAACGTCACATACAGAGAGATAACAACAACAATACTAATACAATCAGAAGCATCTGTTCTCAGTTACTTTTTTTTAGAAGACACACAAAAAAAGCACAACAGAGCATGCAGAGAAGTAGAGAGATGGGGGGGGGGAAGAGATCTTTACCCCCTTCATATGCATGCATGATGAACATGACAGCTATGCTCAATCATATTGTCATTTGAAAACACAGAAAAGAAAAATACTGCTTGTATAAAAAGCTTACTTGGAACTTGTCCAATAGAAATGAAAACAGACCGACAAAAAAAACCTCCGAAAACCTGCATGATGTATAATACAAACTCATTTTTTTCTGGTTACCAACAGAAAGAAGAAAAAAAAAAGTCATGCAACCGAACACAAATATATTGTGTATTATATAGAAGAAATACATTCAAATATATGACGAACATACAATGGCAATAATAATCATTGTAGAAGAATATAGTAGGTTTTTTTTTATTTTGTGTGCAAAGTCAGCAAACATTTTACATATAACTTAGGCTTATTTATAGTCTCACATACAAATATCGTCTACAGAAAATATATATAAAACACGTTTTCTTATGAAATGGATGCTCCAATAATAATAGGTATAGAAAATAATATAAATAAACATAGCAAAGTTTACCAAAACACAGCTAAAGGGTTGTTGTAATTTACCTCTAATGTCACCTTGTCAACAGAATTAATTAGTTGAAAATAAACCTGCTAGGTTACAAGTGACTTCAATATCAATTTCAACCAATATATCACATATATCCAAATGATTGTGTTGCTGTAGGTGGTTTTTTTTGGTGAATTTTGTTTTAAATCTACGAGTGTAGGTGCAGAGATTCCAGTATGTAGTTTTTTTAGAAGTACTTGTAAAAGTGAAAGTTGAAGAGTGGGAGGAGGCTTCAATCTTCTATACACTGTATTCAGTGTTGTACATGTTGCAAGCATCAGGTAATGGTTTCATGAAACCTCTCTGTATAGCCACACTAGGACTCCAGTTGGAATCTATTCGTTGTCATGAGTGACTACTCTAGAGTGGAATTAACTACTGTTAAAACAGAGGATGACTCTGATAAGGTAATCCAGATGTAGAAACATGTTTCAAGGTTTTTCATCCAGGAAGGGATACAAACAATAATAACTTGCAACTACGTCTGAAACACGGTAACAAGAGCCTTCACGCCTTGAAACAGATGCATGAAACATGATGTTTTATGGCTTGTTGCATCACATGTAAAACAGTATGTAGGAAGCGTTTAATCCAGCATTGTTTGGCAATAATGCATATTGTGAACCAGGCCTTACGGATGGCTCAGACCATGAAGTAATGCTCTGGTTAAGTATACGTGAACAACGCTTCACAGCTTCCTGCATAAGAATTATCAACTGAGGTCAAATGGCAATGAATGAATGAATGGATTTAGCATGGTTTTGCCATAATGTCACACGTTCCATAACTTTTATTAGCAATTCTAACCGAACTTAATTTGTTAGAGTATAGTACAGCTGTAGCAGCAGCAGCAGCAGCAAAACCAGAAAAAGTCACTTTGCAATCTGCACGTATGCCGTAGAGCAATTGATTCCCAAAGGATGTGAAGTAAGGTTTGCTAGTTGTGGCGCAAGATTTTGAATGTTATATTGAAAGTGCTATTATTATTTAATATTTTCAAATAAATTTTAACTTTATTGGAAAAAAGCAACATAAATAAGACTTTCCTAATACACATAACCCCCCCCCCCCCCCCCCCCGATGCACTAAACCAGTGGTTCCCAAAGGATGTTCTGTGACACACTAGTGTGTCGTGACTTTTACTAGGAGTGCCACGAGTTTTTCCACGCAAAACAAATACTGTGCCCAGTAGCAAATACTGTAAGCCAATGCAGTAGAGATAGCTTACATTGATGTTAAATTACTTCATGGTCTGAATAATCCTTATGTGTAGCTTATCTATAAAGTAAAATAATAAAATATGTCCAGTAAAGTAGAATTTCGAATACTATAAGGGTGCGTTCAGAGTACTGGAGCTCAGTGAGGTGGCTCGTCGACAAGCCCGAGTAATGTGGATGGACTCGCGAGCAACGCGAGCCTGGAACTCGTCTGGCTCTGCTTGGTGACGGTTCATCAAAAAGGTGCTCGTCAAGACTTGTGAGTCATATTGGACGGAGACGAGCACAGTTTAGTTGACTCGCTGCACTCGTGGTAATTAAAACTTCGTCATCGCTCATCGGATTCGCACAAGTCAAAGCCTCTCTCTCCAGAGTAACTAAACTCTCAACCTTCAGTTGACAAGAGCACGAGCTCAAGCCCAACAAGCCAATAAGGACACAAGCCCGAGTACGAGTAGTCTATAAATGCACCCTCTAACACAAATATCAAAAATAAAAGTCTAATAAAAGAAACAGATAAAGAAACCTTCTAAAAGTAACAAATAGGTTAAGAAGCTTTCTTTTTTTTTTACAAAAAAATGACTACTTTTCATGGTTTTCAGATCAATGTGTATGAATGAAGGTGAGAAGATGAATAGAAGACACACAAAAAAAAGGACACAAACTGAAAAGTAGTAAAGAGAAAGAAAAAAAAGACTTTTTTCGTTCAAGAGTATTTTTTTTTTCTTCTTCTCAATCCACAAATACGTGTTGTTACAAGGTGTTTGTCGTCGTCAGTCAAATGAAATGACAACTCAAAAATACGAGATACTATTACTTAAGAGACAAAATATCATTTTAAAAGATTGTCAGTATCTTAAAAAAAGGGAACAGGAAAAGAAGTAAAAACCTCCTCCTCCTCCTCAAATAAAAAAAAGAAGTTGGTGTCCTAGGTGTGTTTTTTTGAGATGAGAGTAGTCGTCAACAACAGTAAAGAAAAATATTTTTTCATCTCTCTCAAGTTGATTTACAAGCTGACATTCCCAGGCGTATCACTTATCAGAAAAAAGAGAAGAAAAAAAAACCAACCATCGTCTATTTTGTCAAAAGTATTGAAAGAGAAGAAAAAAATAAAATAAGAGCTTTTGAGAATCTTCACGTATTTTTTTCTTTTTTGTATCTCAACCCCTTTTATTTAAAAGAATTCTCTCAAAAGAAACATAAAAAGTGAGGTGGTAATAAAAGAAAAATACATGGAAACTATGTTATAATAATAGGAAAACTCTTAAGATGTTCTGGGATGTGTTAGAAGATTAACATCCAAACTGTCTTATTCTTTGGAGCACATGTTGTCTCAGCTTTTTTCTTCTTTTCAAAAAGAGATAACTTTTTTTAAGATGAAATTAAAAAAGTTTGTCAGTAACTCATAAAAAATATATTTTATTCTCCATAATTTATAACACCTAACTTTAAAATATAAGATATATAATTATTTTTTGGTAAAAGCCTAAAGTAATAATAAAAGATAACAAAAGCCAAACAGAAAGCAGGATTTTACTAATTTATTTTAAAATATTATGATATAAGAGATATTTTTTTTGTGTGCTAAAATTACGGTCTGGTATAGACTCATCTTTAGAGCAAATCATAAAACAAAAATTGTAAATCTTAATTAAAGAGTTGTAGTTAATAGACTGGTAAATAAACCAGTAAGTAAACAACTAATAAAATTATATAATAAGAAATTGAATAAAAGGATAACAGAATTTGCAACTACTTTTAAAAGTTTAAAACGTAACTAGAAATATTGATATGATTCAATTTTATGAACAACTTTCAGCAAGAAACTAGAAAAGTAAACTTTATAACATTAAATTATTTTCATTTTATCTTTATAAATCAAAATTCTCATTGCAATTTAGAAGAAAAGAACAATTGTTTTGTTTATCAAACTTTTTTCTCCGATTGTTTTGCCCTATGTCAAGTGACAAACAAAAATTGAGAATTTGAAAATGTCGTAAAAGTTTATTTTAAAAAATATAAACATAAACATCTCCTCTTATGTGATTCATTTATTCTTCTATTTTTTTAATCTTAATGTTGCTTTCAAGTCCTGGAATGCAGAATAACCCAAATTAAATTCTATCAGTCTCATTCATTTGCATATTTTGCAGTGTTTTAACTTTTCAAAGCAATTAATTACAGTTACTAATTACTGTACATCAGTGGAAAATACAGTAATTATGCACACATTTACGAATTTTTTTTTTAGAAAAATTAATTACAATGAATAACTTTTTTTCAAAAAGCATTTAAATTACTTTCCATTTTTCTGAACTCTTAAGTATTCTGTCTTTCAGAAGCAAAATTAAGGGAAACTAGAAAAATGTTACAGAAACTAGAAAGGTAGATCAATCACTTAAGAGTATTTTTTATGTTAATATCTTTTAAAATAAACTTTTTATAGACAAAAATTAAAATATGGTCAGCTAAGCGTCGGTCATCTGCAATTTCAAACTCGTATAAAAAGCTTATTTTGAAAGATATCAACATGAAAGTACCCTTAAGTTCTAGTTTCTTAATCACATTCAAGTTTCTTTTCATTTTGAACTTAAAAGACTGAATAATCAAGAGCTTGAGAGACGTTTACACATTAAAGCTACCTTAAATGAAAAGAAAAAAAATATCAAAGTTTGGAAGAAACTACGAGAATAATTTTCTTACTAAAGCCTAAAAATTACAGCTAACGTGTTTATTTTTTTGGTTTTGTTGCTTGTTCAGTTAAACCATTGCAAGAAGCAGCTCAATAAATAAATCCACTGAGCCTATTTTTTTTTACTTAAAAAGCCTTCAAAACTACTTAAGTCTCTATATTTCTCATAATTGTGAAAAAAAATTTTCCTTTAATAAAAAAATAAGCACTTCAAATAGTACATCACGCCACAATTTTCATTCCTTAAAATTCCTCAACAGCATTAAATTAATATCATAAATATGCATCTGAAAAAGAAGAAGAAAAAAAAGATAAATTAGAACATCAACTCGTATCTTTTGTAAAGTGGTTGTCATAATAAAAATGCATCATAAATCGACTTTATAAAACTATATACCGGCAGTACGAGCATATATGACCTTAGATGTATATTTTATCTAACGCTATCTATATTCAGTCTTCAAGTAAATCTTATTTATCGATAAAAAATAAAAAAAAACAAATACGTGAAGAAAATATTAAAAACAAAACAAGAAATAACAAAACCATCTAAAAAAAATTACTCAATGTTTGTCCAATGAGCACCATTTAAAAATGTGTCAAAATAACTATACTTCATATACAGTAGGCCCTACATATATAAGGTGTCCCAAAACAAAATGTAAACACACTTTGCATGTTAATAACTGCCACGTTTATTTTTTTTTAAATTTAGTTTTATAATTTCATAACTAAGAGTAAGTATTAGAATAAAGATTAATTATTAACACATTACAGGGTTTATGTTTAAATGATGTATAATGTCACATGTTCAAAATGTTAATAATAAATTATCATCAAGGAATCACTGACATCTAATCGGTAAGAAACTGATCTGCAAACATCAATTAACACATCTCTTGTAATTGTTTGACAATTTTTTTCAATTTCTTGCAGTTTATACAGTTTAAGGCAAGAAATCAAAAAGCATTGTCGCACAAATACAAAGAAATTCGTTAATTGATGTTTGCATATCAGTTTCTTACCGATGTCAGCAATGAATTGAATAGATCGGATGACATTTATACATCAATGTAATGTTTTTATATCCAATCTTTATTTTAACAATTACTCTTAAATATAAAAGTATTAAATTAAACTTTAAAAAATAAATATGAAAATTATTAATAAACAAAGTGTGTATACATTTTTTTTGAAGACACTGTAGAAGTTAAATTTATAGATAGCTTTAAGAAACCTATAATTTTGATAGAAGGAATTGGGAGGCGAAGATGTACTAGAAAAATGCTTGCAGTGATTGCCATCTTACAGGGATGCGGCACCACTATTACATGAACATGTACCCATCATCTTGCGGCCAAAAAAAAATCACTGTGATTTCATAGTTATAGGGGCACGTATTTACTCAAACACCCACCAAATGCAAAAAAAAGAAACTATCTCTCTTTCTCTCTCTCGAGATACATCTACATTGTATATAGATTCAAATATAAAAAAGAAAGATAAACACCACCCTGCAAATAAATCAATCAACTTCTTAAACGTTGAATTTCCTTTCATGATTCTGTTTTCTTCTTCTTCTTCTTGCGATCTTCCCATTTCAAAAGCCATCCAAAAACACCCCTTTTTGTAAATTTCAGAGCAAAATGAGACACACATTTCAAATACATACAATGTAAGTTTGACAATTCATCGAGAACAAGTAATTGTAGCCTGTCAAATAAATGCATAGATAATTGCAAAGAATACAAGTCCTTTTTTAAAGAAATCATGGAACAGTTTAGTCTAATAATAGACGTGAATAATAAATAATCTTGAAATGGTTTGGAAAATGATTAAGAAGAACATACTAATAGATAGATACTCTTGTTTAAGTTGTTCATTTCGAATAAAAACTTAAAAAGTGTACATTAATCTCTGGTCCTTTGGCCATGATTGATTACATAAAAACCTTATCAACCTACATGAATATATTCAAAATTTGTTAGAAACTAAAATAATAGGTGAAAATGATAAAAGTATGTTCCTAAAAATGTACAGAAATTTAAATATTTTTAACTAAACATTCGAGTAAAAATTGTAATTGTACATGTATAAATTTTAAAGTTACTGTCATGAAAATATTTTTATCATAACAGTTAACTTTTAAGTTAATTCTAGTTTATAACAAGCTTTGAATTTCGTACTGTTTGTTCCATACAAAAATTTTACATTCATGTCCATGTAATTAAAATAAATATTGAAATATTCAAACAGTAAAAAGAAACATCTTTCAGAGAGTTTAAATTCGAATTGTTTTCTCACAATTTGTTTTGATTTGACAAACAAAACTTATCGCTAAACTTGTCTCATGATTAGTTGCATCATGATGCAAACAAATGCTTTTATTTAGTCAACCCTAATTACATGAAATACTCTAAACAAAAATACATAAGGCCCAAATTCAAAAATAAAACTTGGCTTTTCAACTTAAACCAGTAGTTCCAGTAGTTGAAGTTTCAACAAAACAAAAATCCTGTTTAAAATTACTCAATAAAACAAGATTGTTTTGTGATGTAACCCCCTGTTATGAGGGTTCAAGCTGAGTGCTTTAAGGTTTCCTTCTTGAATTTGAGCCTAAGCCATGAATTATTTATTCAAGTAACTTCAAAATTAACAATCAGATTATCATAAGAAACATCTGCAGTGTAACAACATCCCCTTTTTTTTCTCATTCTGAACCAAATTTGTAATAAATTTCTACTAAACTTTTCCATGACATTCAGAGAGATAGGGAGAGAGAAAGTGAGAGAGAGGTAGTGAGAGAGAGAGATAGAAGCAATCTCAAGTTAAGATTCTCATAGGATGCTAATATATTTTGAGAACAACATTCCTTACTTTCTCTTTCTCTCTCTCTCTCTCTCTCTCTCTCTCTCTCTCTCTCTCTCTCTCTCTCTCTCTCTCTCTCTCTCTCTCTCTCTCGCTTTTTCTCTCTCTTACTATCTCTAGCTCCCGAGTCCCTACCATCATCTTAAAATTATCATTTCAGGGGTGAAGAAAAAAGTAGAATAAAAATTCTAATAGTATTAAGGTCAGCTTAATTTCCTTTAAACCACCCCCTCAAATGACTCACAGAAACATAGCTGATAACCATTTTATACTTTAAATATAAATGTTATGATTATGTACATAAATGTGGGTAGGCTACATATTTAAGCACTAATCCTAATGTGTTTTTCGGTCTGGGTCCTCCTTAAACGTAATCTGCAATTTTCTGAGAATTTAAGAAATACATAAAAATGCGTGTATACGTGTATACAGAAGCCAAATTGATGAAAAAAGTTAAAAGGTATCTTAAAAACTAGAACAACAAGCTTAGTAGGTGACCGTGCTATAAAAATGATTGCAAGAATATTCTTAAAAATAAACTTTTTGCAGTAGCTTCAAAATGTAAGTCAATTTTCGCTTTTAAGCAATTTCGACTAAACGTTATTTTCAAAGATAATATCATAAAGATATTCATGACTACTCTAGTTTGTAACAAATTTTCAATTTCTTCTTTAAGTGGCTTCTAAAAAAAATTGAGTTCATTTTGACATAGAAAAAGTGTTGCTCAAGAATACTCAATTAAACAGGATGCCATACTACCATTCTTGAATTTTGTGAGAATAGGGTGAAATTGTTTTTTTAGAAACTAGAAAGGTAGCTGACCTTATTTAATAGTGTTTTCATATTGATATATTTCAACATAACCTTTTTACAAACAAAAATTGAAAAAAACATATCGTCTGTCTAAAGTTGGGTCATTTTCAAACTGACATAAAAAGTTTAGTTTAAAAAAATATTAACATGAAATTACTCTTAAGTGATTAAGCTAACCTTTTAGTTTCTAAAACACTTTCAAGTTTCTCTTAATCTTGCTCATGAAAGACAGAATAATCGCAATACGATTGGCGTTTGCACTTTAAAAACGACGTTAAGTGAAGTGCTATATAAAAATAAGAGGAAAAAAAAGGTTTTCTTAGGCCGGCTTCACATGGACCACTTTGTCGCGCAAAATGAAGTGATCGTTTTTATAGGAAGTATTTACACCGAGGCACCGCCAACAATTTTATTTTGCACCACAGTGGCGGTATGTTGTTGAATCCTTCCACAAGTGGCGCCCACCGCCTGATTGTCAGTGATAATCAAGGGTCTACAACTCTACATAGTGGTCAACACTCATATTAAGCAATTTTAGTTTGAAGGTAAAACCAAATTAACCTGGTTTTTTGGTTTAAACCTGTTTTTTTTTGTTTAAACCATACATTACTACACTGTCTACACTGTCTATATTGTGCATATTTCCATTTTTTATTCAAAGATCAAATACTAATGTAAACATAGACATAAAACCTTCAGTTACAATATGCAACTCCCATTATTCAATTGGGCCAGTATTCATTTGGGCCAGTGTTCAATTCTGCCGGTTGTTCTTTTTTTCAAAAAAACATTGCCAATCCAGTATAAAATGCCAGGGCCAAATTATTTTCCCAGCACGCCTCTGACCTATGTAGTGAAGCATATTGTGGGAATGAAGTCTAATTTTTGTTTAGAAAACAAAAATTAGTTGTCTTTGGTTAAAACCAAGCCACCCTGCTTTTTGGCACCACAAAGTAGTCCATGTAAAACGGGCCTTATTGTATACTTGAAGATGTCAACTTTAAATATACCACGAGTATTTTATCATCTTTAAATGGGCCTCATTTATTGTTTTCAAACTAGGTCTTCTTTTTATTCTAGAATTTTTTTTTTGTTCTTCCTAGAGCCTAAAACAGTTATTCAAAAAAAAAAAAAGCAACAATAAAAAGTTCCACACTGTGAGTGCATTTTTATTTCTGTTTTTATATAAATGAGAGTCAATGATATTAAAAAAAAGTTATAAAATTCTATACAGCACGCATGTGCTTTTTCATAATTAAAAACTGCTGTTTTATAGAATCTAATTTCGTTTTTATCTTTATAAGAAAACGCAATCAGAATAAACAAGCTCCTATCCTTTAATACATTTTTATAAAAAGTACATAATTTTCTTCAGATTCAATTGGATTTTATTAGTAGACATTATATTAAAACACTCAACAAAATCATCATCAAGAGTTTCTATTCTAATCGACCCAACCTAGTTATTTTTAATTTGTAGATTAGAATAGATTCTTTTTATGTAATTTATAAGATCCCCCCCCCCCAAAAAAAAAGACTAAGCATTAGGCCTTGTTTCCACTGAGGCGAAAATTTCAACTGGTGAAAAATGGAAGAAACGTGGCCCCCTCCCATTCACTACCATAGGCAAAGGTCGCGTTTGTTCCATTTTTCACCAGTTGAAATTTTCAAAAAGTTCAAATTTTCACCCCAATGGAAACAAGGCCTTACATAGAAAATAAATTTAAAAATAGATTTTTAATAATGTTTTTCAGCTCCTTTCAATATAAAAAATATGATTTAAATTGAAAATTACATATTTATTTTTTGAAGCTCAGCTAATCCACGTCAATTTTCCCATTATAATAAATATTACAAAATGTCTAGACTTTTAGACAATTTGCTAGAAATACAATAAAATACTGGGTACTGCGATACACTCTATAAAATCAATTTGCTTTCAACGAAATCTGTTCCAAAGGCAACAAAAAACTGGATTTACAATTTTGCATGAACATATTTTTGAAGCGTCTATTGTCATTTTTTTTCCCATTCAAGTGAAAAGCAATAGACTGTTTTTTTTCCCTTTCCTATTGCTTGATTGCTTGACTATTAGCCTAAATAATCTCTAGTTTTCTATTTAGATAACGTGACATTTAAAGAAAGTGAAAATATGCTAGAAACTTCAATATAAGACTAAAACGAAGCTCAAGTGGAAATATCTATGTTGTGATATCTTTAAAAAATAAACTTTTAATACAGTTTGAAATGTCAATTATTGTATATTCACTTCAAGTTGGTTCAAAAAACATAAAAAAAAATAATAAAAACTTCAAGTTGCAGTAAAATGTTTATTTTTAAAGCGACAAACATGGAAACACTTATGCTCTTCTACTTTCTAATAGACTTTTTAAACTGTACTTAAAAGATTCACTTAATAGAGAAAAAGTATGGAGTAAATTCATGTAAAATATCAAACGAAAAATTAGAAGGCGTTATTCCTGTGTGGATTCTTCTGTTCCTATTCTTTCTCCCCTCCTCTTCAAGAAATTCAACAATATATTTGAAATGTTTTTCTGTTGTAATATGTGAGAACCCTTGAATGCAAAAAAAAATAACACAAAAATATAGCTGAAATGTTATTCTGAGTTTATATTTTTATTTCTATTTTCTACTTAATTTTCTGCATGTGTGATTCAGCTCTTAGTCATACATAGGTTTTGCTGTACAGTTAGTCGCAAGACACTGCTAGCAAATATTAGTAGTTTGCTCCTAAAGGCGATGACCCACGATTCAACTTTCAACCAATTTTAGAGCAACAGTGGTTTGTTGCTCTATTGTTCTGTGTATGTTGGAATACTTGTAATCCCCTATTGTTTTTAGCAAAACAATAATGTTGCTCACAACACTGAAGCAACAGAATATTCGAATAGAACACGGTTTGCGCAATTACCAATGAACAACTTGTTTTAGAATCACGTGACTACTACAACTGAATTGGGGGGGGGAAGACAATGGCCATCACCATCTTCACCTCAGTTTCACACAAAAGCAAATTAAACACTGTTTGTTTATTGGCTGCTGCGTTCAACAGTTGCAAGAACCATGGTTGCTTCTTGTGTCATTAAAGGTGATAGCAACAACATGAGAAACTGCAGTTGTTACAACTGGTTTTGTTGTGTAACTTGCGCCGTGCGGAGCATCAGCTTATACGAGCACAACATAATGTCAAAAGCAAAATTTTATAAGTTAACAAAAATTTCCTACTTAAAAAGGACTTGAACAAAAGATTAATTTTAGTCTTCTAACTTCATGAAGTTACTGAACAATGATGATTGTCACGCTTTTTTTTATTATAGGTATAATGTCTTCCTGCTTCTTGAAAATCATCTTGGCCTACAAGCGTAAAGTTATATCAAATTGTCTATAAAATGTTGAGAGAAAAAACCCTGATATTTACTCTATCCATTTCAACCATAGCAAGCAAAACAATAATTTTGAATAAGAAAATCTCAGTATTTTTGCAAATAACAAAGTTTTGCTTGCAAATGTGTTACGTTTTTATTGTCAAACCCTCTCATACAAGACAAATGTTGAATATGGTAAAATTGAAGTGCATATGCATATCATGAAAACGCATTTTTCTTTTTGTTCACACTTCAGCTATATTTTTGTTATATTCAAACTACCACTTCCTACTTTTATGTTAAAATATTCTTCAAAAAGACTCCCTTTAACACATCAGTGTCTCTGATAAAAACCTTCTTCCTAGTCCATAAAATTGCATTACTTCTTTTGAGACCAAGATTAGACTCAAATGGAGAGATGATCTAACTCCCATATACTGTATATGTATAATGTAGATGATAGCTACAAATGTAGGCCCCATGTATATGATAATCATCATCATCATCATCATCATCATCATCTTCAACACACAACCAACTTTTTCCTTTTTCCAACCCATTTACACTTATCACATTTTTCCACGCATATGTTTCACTCAAAAAAGGAAATGGTAATTAAAGCGAGCAATTTGCATAAATTAAAACCAAGAGAAATTGGATTTAAGTCATTCGACTTACATGTAAAAAAACATTTGTTAAGTTTTTTTTTTTTAAATAAAACTTCATATCTTTATTCCCTAGATCCTTAGTTTTACAGGGATGTGGTGAATGTCTGGCGCCAAATACTTTTTACTTTCTTCTGTTCCACATTTTTTGGATGTTTTGTTTGAATTTTTTTTAGAGTCAATTTTGTTACTTGCAAATTTGTTTTTTTTAAGTCTGAGTCTAGCATTATTATTCTGTCAGACAAATTAAGTTTTGAGAGAAGTTTGTTGGAAATGAATGAAGTAAAGAAATCACATAAAAGTAATTTCATGATGATATCTTTCAAAGTAAAACATTGCGTTTGCATTCTGCAATTTTGTGCCTATTGCGTTAATTTTTCTTTTTATTTTATTTCATAGTTGCTGACAAACGTCAATTTACTTTTTATTTTATCAAACTTCCATAAAAACATTTATTTTGAAACATTAACATTAACATTAAAAATTAGTTGAATTTCACAATGTATAAGAAAGAGACAGCTGAGTCTCAGTTGATCTTTTGACTTATAAACTGTAACAGTCGTCCGATTCAATCAACTTTTAACAATCTTTGAATTTCTCACAGTTTCTGTTTTGTTGATATTATCTTGCTCAGTTAATTTGACTATAACAATAGAAATAAGACTCATTTTTTCGCAATATTGTTCCACAACTTCCTGTTATAAGACCTACATTTTATAAAAAAAAACTGAGGTCGACCAGCTCACAAAACTTTTTAGTGAGCCCAGCCCAGGAAGTTCACGAAGCCCATAAAATAAAGCCCAAGAAGACCACAAAGCCCCAAAAGCCGACGAGATCCACAAAGCAAATGGGCTGCACTTTTATAAAAGCTCACAAAGCCTATGAGGCCCAGATGTCCATCAACCCCATGAGGCCCAGATGATGCATCAGACCCATGAAGCCTACACAACTCACCAGCATACTACAAAGCTCGGAGCTTTATGTAGGTATATTTCTAGATATAACTTCACGAAACGTTTACAAATTCTTACTTTGTAATCCTCTCAATCAGATGGTTCTGGACATTTGTTACAACCCTGTATATGACTAAAATATTACACAGGCCTCATAAAAATTAAGTAAGACTTTTCCTTTGTTAACAACTATTTCTAAAAAATTCTTTATACACAAACTTTCTGAAGTTGTGATGAAATTTTTACCATGGTTTGTGTATGTGTGTTTTACATTTTTGCTGTACTCCAGTGACTTGTAAATTGTAAATAAATCGCTTACGACTTATCCTAAATTAAATTACATGGAAAGAAATAAGAAGAACAAGAAGAATGCAAGCACACGTCTAATCCATTATACATGACTGTGTATGTAAACTGGCCTATATCATCATGGTATTACATACTAAAGAAACAAATATTCAAAGTCGTGATATTTGTCAGGCCTAAACCGTGTAATTATTCATTGCGATTGTTCCTAGTATGTTATGTTGCAGTAAATATAACAATTGAGTGAATACTAGTTTTAACTAACTAGGCGGACCAGATACTTTTTTTAAGTAACTACTAGTGAAATCACTTCTTGAAATAATACATTGGGGCCCAAGAATCCTAAGGACAAGTAAAGGCCAATTGCGTTCTGCATATCTGCAACTTCAAAGCTAAGCTCTGTATTGCTTTGTGTAGCTTTTCACCTTGCAGCACAGTTGTCATTTGCGTTTTAAAAAAGCAAACTGCTGCTGCTCGCTTTTTTAAAACTTCTATTTGGTTTGATACTTACAGTTGCAACAGATCATAGCGTTAAAATACTAACTAACCAATCAGATTCTATGAAAAATGAAAAGGCAGGTAAACTGATTATAGCAAAGCAACTACATTTTTACGCAAATATTCAGTATTAACTTTTTTGCTCTAAATCTTACTCCTAAAGAAATCAGCAGCAAGCAATCACTTTAAGGTACAGAAATCAAACGCTTCTTAAGCTAGTTTTAACTCTTTATTTATTATGTCTTTCAGGAGTAAAATTAATTAAAACGTGAAACTGGTTTGAAAACTACAACTGTAGCTCACTCAGTGAAGGGTGTTTTTTATGTTGATATCTTTTAAAATGAGCTTTTTAGGCCTACCGGTATCTAATATTTTGGTTCTGCTCAGTGCTACTTTTGAAATACACACGAACTACAGCTCGATACTCAATGCAAACAGATAATTTATCTTTAGGCCTTGTTTCCATTGGGGTGAAAATTTGAACTTTTTGAAAATTTCAACTGATGAAAAATAGAAGAAACGAGGCCTCCGCCAATTCACTATCATAGGCGGAGGCCACGTTTGTTCTATTTTTCAGAAATTTTCACCAGTTGAAATTTTCAATAAGTTCAAATTTTCACCACAGTGAAAACAAGGCCTTACTGATACTTTCATAAGCCAATCCGAATGCAGTAAAGTAATCGCTTTGTTAACTTTATCTTTGATTGGTTCATTTGAATAGAAAAATCACGTTATGATAATAAACTCTCACTTTGCATATAATATGAAGAGTATATATAAAGACTTATAAAATGCATTCAAACTAGTTTTCACATATTTTGAATATTTACTCTAACATATAATGTATAAAAATCAGCAAAAAGCAAAAAAAAAAATGAATAATGTTCCTTTGGCTTTTTTTTTCATAGAAAAATTATGTTTTAATATAAAACCTGACGTCGCTTAATTTTTTTATACAAGAACAAGAAGAAAAAAAAAACTCTTGAAACTGAATATTGCAATAAGAGGATTATTTATTAAGAGGGGAATCCTTCAGAAAAAAATTAAGCAAGTCACTCAACAAAAAGAACATTAGAAACTCTCTATCTCTCTATAGAATGAGTGCAATTTAACTCATCTCAAATGGATAAAGAAAATAGGAAAATATGTTAAATTAGAACAGTGAAGCAGAAAAGCAGTCTTTTTTTTTATCTTATTACAAAATAAAAAAATAGTAAATTTTTTTTTCTTCTTCTGTCATAAGATAGAAAATAACTCCTTGAATCTCAAGTTTAAAGCTTTGACGGATTTAAAAACATGGATTAAACGTAAGAATTGTATAATTTTTTTTTGTTCAATAAGAAAACAAAAACGTCATCTATATTTTCAAAGAATAAGAAGCTTCAATAAAAATAGTTTGGTGTGTAACAAACAAAATAATCTTCAAACGTGATTGTCAAATTGTATTCTCAATATGATCCCCAATCGACTTTAAATTTTTTTTTTATTGTTTTATCATTCTATAACCAATAACTTTCAAGAATAAAACATCACCCAACCACCCATTCCTATATAAAATAACAAAAATGCATTGAGACAAGACGAGGAACAGAAATGAAACAATGAAACTGAACCTGAAATTGTGACAAGAAACTAGCTACACGACAGACAAATGTTAGTAGTATTGAACCATCGACACAGTATCGAAAACCACATTATGTTCACTTTATAAAATAAGTGACAACAAGAAAAATCAATGCGCGCAGCGCGTGCCTGGCCTTATACAATTGGCAAGTTTCTAAACTTAACTGTTGAACCAGCGCCATTAACGGAAGCGTTTCCAATCACTCTGCTATGGTTTCCGCTAGTCTAGACATAACCGTAAGCAAAAATGACATCTTCATCAAAAGGAGGTTATGGAGGGTGCCCCAGAGATGGCCTTGTTTTAGTGGAAGGGCAGAGCTCGAAGCAGATTGTTAGAACTCAAGGCGATCACTTCAATTTTTAGGAAAAAGTCCCTAAATTGCATTTCCAAATTAGGAATTGTCTTCATTCCAGGGTCTGTCCTTGGTCAGTTTGACCTGTGAGTCTGTGACTGAGCCTCTGGGATGTTAGTCGCCCCTCTCTGGGAGAAACAACTGGAAACGAAATGCACGAGGCAAGCTGGAGAGCCTTCTTTCAAGTTCGTTAAATTGTTATGACATGTTTGTTACTTGTAGAACTTGTTTAACAAAGAGAACAAAGAACCAAAAAGATAAAAATTAAAAGAAAGAATCCAAAAATCATCTTTTCGAATTATCGTTTTATTTCTAAAAGTGGATTAAAGAGCAATCCGAAAGTTTTTAATAAACCGAAGAGATTAGCAACAATTAGAAAACCTCAGTCACTATTATTCCTTCATATAGGACTTCAGGACGAAGTCTCCAGCAGTTGTGGGCCCTAAAAAGGATTCAAGTTGCCCGGCTCGGGACTAGTCGTACCCAACTTCAGAAGTAAGGAGGACCACGGTTGGCCAATGGCAAATGACAGAGATACTTCTGGTAGTTTGGCCAAGCTGGCCACTTCCAGAATGTCCCATTTTTTTACTAATGACATGATTCCTAATTCAATCTTATAATTTATAAAAAAAAAATATCAGATCTATTTTTAAAAAAAATTCAACTCTGTTTATTAGTTCAGATTCAGTTCTGTTCAGATACAGATTATGTTTCAATGTGCATGTGACATAAATGTTGTACTGGTAGGTGATATGTTGTTGCACCTCACTCTGTATAAACAGTATATGTTTTTGTGTGTGTTGGTTGCAGATTATTGTACAGTGAAATAAATCTAAACACACACAAACAATAGCGATAAAATGATCTCCCTCTTTCGAAAAAATAAAATATACAACAAATATCTCACAGAGTTAACAATAGGAAAGAGGGAGTGAGGAAGGGGGGGGAAGGTTTGCCGGCATTTTTATTATAAGCTACTTGCATTAGTAGCTAAAATAATAATGTGCATTGAAAATACAAACAAAAAAAATGGAGCAGAACTGACTGGACCAAACAAAAGACGTGATGTGAGGGTTCAAGTTACTTTCTAAACAACAGAAAATAGACTTCATAGCTATTTAAATTTTATCACAATGAGAACAAATGTGCGAACAATACGTTTAGTGGCGTTGACCATTAAAGGCGATTGATGACATTCACATTCACCGACAATATTCTACTCCACTAACTGACTGACTGTACATAAACACCGGATAAAAACTAATATTTATCAATAATGACTGTCGGCCAGTGATCTAATGCATGAATATGCATATTTATTATTATTATTATTAACCAGATTCTAAACTTCCTGTAATGCTTTACAGCACATGAACATCAAAAGAACATTTTAGTTTAACAGTGAAGCATGGTGACACGTTTAATTGTGCCATTTTTATGTCTATGAAAGGCAACTTTTTTGATTAAAAAAACCCTGATAATTGCATTTTTGTGTTACTTTCAAAAAAGAAACTATTTGCCTGGAAGTTTTGACTATCAACTTGCAATGTTTGCAAGTTCTCATGCATGAAAGTATTCATCTATTAGCATGCAAGTAAACACGTATTCAATTTCAGACTCCATTCAATGTTTATAAATACTAAAAGTTTCATAATAAAAAAATAACTGTTACTTGACTTTAACTTGCAATATTATACTGTGACACCCTGTATCTACAGAATGGTGGAACACCCCGTAGAAATTCCTTCCTGTCAGCATGGCACCCCTTGGTGCACAGGTGTCCAAACTTGGGTGGCCCGAATTCTTAGTGAATTCGAGGAACCAAGTAAAACCGTGAGAAATTGGGAAAAGAGTACCAAAAATGCCTTTCCTTAAAAGATAATATTCTCAGCCCAGGGCAATGATTGGCCCAGTTGGCCACTCATTGAGCCCTGAGGTGACAGTCGCCCCTCGCCCAGAGACCGAACGAAAGTGCCAGTGCCACTTATGTTTGAGGACAGTTCGAATATAGGAACCGAAGAGTAGAGTCCGGAGTAGAGACTCTAAGAGTTCAATTCGAGTTTGTAATTGAAGATTATATATATCTAAAATGTATACGCACAACAATGTATGAATAACAATGATGTTGTAAGAAAGTAAAGAGAACTTTTCTACCTCAGAGTGTTGTGAGTTTTGTATAAGTTTATTCCCAAACAGTGGAATTACAAAGAGGCTTTAGCTGACTATTCAGCTACCAACAGAGGCACTCCGAAACAATCTGAGTCCCTCTGAATGGGACCTTCAGGCTGGGCTAAAACGAGGACTAGTATCGTCGAAGTCGTCGCGCATTCCCCAGTAAGAGGTCTTTTTGTGGGCCTTTAAAACGGCCGGACTTAACAGACTGAAAGAGCGGGCTAACCGCGACCGGTTAAGTCAGGGGCTGGCTCAGAGCCAGCACCACCACGTCAAAATGGTGGTGCCAAAGGGCCAGCCTCGTCACAATACATATTTGCATAATAAATATAAATGCTGTCATCCTATTTAAAAATTCAAATTTCGTGCAAGTGCAAATAGCTTGACAAACAACTATTTCCATTTTCCAGACAACTTGCCAAATATTTGTCTGGGAATCATGTAGTCTGGAAGAAAGATGCGAACAAACAATATTTGTCAATGTCTCATAACAATTCGGTTAATAACCATGAGTCAAAGAAATAGACCAATGATGAGTGTAGGTATTAAATATTCGTGCATTTTTATTCAGACAATTTCGCCAAATAGACAAGAAGAGCATTTATGTGTTTGGCACATGTTGCTTCATTGAAGTAAAATGTCTACACATATACTTGCCAAATACACGAGTCATGTGTATATGTTCTTAACAACTTGCAACACTTGTTTCGCTCACACTGGTTAGCTTTTTTATGCAAAATTTACTTGAACAAACTGGGTTTGAAAAAATCATATTTTTTTTAAAAAAAAATAATGATTTTTTAATTAAATCGTGATTTTTCATTAAATCCTGCTTTTTCAGGCTAAATTGGGATTTTTTTTATTAAATCATAATTTCCTTTATTAAATTATACTTTTTATTAGATCACAAATTTAAGTTTTTAGTTTTTGTAATTTAACAAAATCGTACTAATACAAGAGATCCAAAGAACTTGTAAAAACAATGAAACTGGTAAAATTATGCAAGTTTTATTGAAAAAAAAAACTGAAATAAGAAAAAAAAATCTTAATATAAATCATTTATTTATAGCACAGTGAACAGTTTTCTGTTTCATTATCTGTACTTAAAAGTATGAATGCGCGCCATTTAATAAAAAAACCTCAAAATTCACTAATTGACTTTTTTTCTAGTTTGCTCCTAATGAATACAAAAAATAATTTCAACTTCTCTTTTTGTTTTCTTATATTTGAGTTGAATGAAACCCATTAAAAAACGAAAAGTTAAAACCTGATTTAATCATTGATTTTAACTCAGTGATTTAATCAATTGATTAAATTATTTTTATTAAATCATAACAAATGTTACAATACCTTCTGCGCAGTGCTTTTACAAAAAAAAACTAATATCCACGTTTTTCTATAAAAAGTAACCAGTCTTGCAATGGTATCATCATATCACATTGACAATTGTAATTTCCGCAAGAACACATTTACCGCAACATTTGACTCATTTCTTACAACACGTCTTGCATGATAAATAGCCAAGTGTAATAATAGGCCGCTTTATATTGTTAAAAATTAAAAACAAATTGTGGAATAAATAGCACCCAAGAGATTTTTTTCCCATATCAAAACGAAATTGGTACAATTTGTTCATGAATACACACATAAGTCAATGTTTGTGTGTATTTTATTTTACTTCCGTTTCTGAGGTGTTTTTGTTGTGTTTTTTTTAATAAAAATAAAACAATATGTTAGCTTAAAAAACTACATGTACATAAATATCAGCAGTAACATGGATTCCGCTCGGAACACACCTAATAACACAAAAAATACCTTCCTCGCTCGCTTCTATTTGCTAATCTAGTTGAATGACCTATAATATAGTGCAGACAAAACACCACCAAACCGAAAGTAACCATGGAATTATCGTGGTTAAAACTCCATAATCTAATAAAAACAACATTTAGCAACAAAATATTTTGTTTGTATGTGAGATATATTTTCAAAACTTGAAAACAAAACAAAAAATATAACCATGCCAACTTAATAATATGCAGACAAAATTAGTAAGTAAGTATTCATTTTCAAAAAATTATTTTTAGATTATTGGAAATTTACAATGTGTTCTTTTCTTTGGATAGGCTCCGTTTGAAAACGACGTATTTGTTGCAGAGGTTTAAAATGTTATCAGAAAGAGCCAGCTTACCACAAAAGCAATACTTACAGAATGCAAATGTCGCTGAATAGATGTTTATTTTGTTTTTGTCCTGCCGGATGGCACCACAGTGGTAACTTAATGTTAAGCTCCATAGATGTTTTGGCAAAATTTGAACGCAAAAACGTCAAGTCACCTTAAGCCAACCACAATACACTAGAAAACAAACAAAATCTTAGCATACAATTCTAATCACTACCGGTACTACGAATCTTCAGTTAAGCCACTTCAAATGCTTAAAATACAACCCCGCTTGACTGGAACTGTCTCGGCACGTGGTCTGAACGGTTTCCTATTTTATCCCAGTCAGGAGAGAAAAAATTTACAAATATAACAAATGTGCAAATTAATAACATCTAATTTTTAGAGGGAAATTTATCTGTTCAAATATGCAAATTATTTAATAAAAACCTTTAAAAACCTGTTTGAATATTGCAACCAAACGACTTTAATACATGGTCGCAACATTCAAGAAGCGACAGAAAATTCAATAAATGTTCAAAACTAGGTTTTAAGTGAGGAAGGTAGCTAGAACGTAGACCAGTGGTCTGGAAAGGTGGGGCGTGCGAGTTGGTCTATGGGGATGTGCGACGTTTGCAATCAATTGATATTTATTGATAATTGTGCCATGTTAGAATCTTGTCTTGCGCCAGAGAGTGTGCTAAACAGGAAAACGGTAGCTGTCAAATAACCGGTTATTTATTTTGGGGGTGCGTGCTCCGTTTTTTTTTTGAGCAAGTAGGCGTGCATGACTAATAGAGACCACTGATCGAGACCATATTTTGGACACATTTAACTCCATTTAACATTGCGTCTATGGAGCCATGAACCACTTGCCTATCCATGCTAGAGTGTCACTCCAGCATGCAAGTATGTGCTGTCCAGAATAGGGTCTCGATTCTAGCTATTTTTAATGCCTTTCAAGTGAAATTTGAACAATAATTAAAGTTGCAATCTCTTCTTGAATATTGTGGTCAGGTATTCGACATATTTTTGGCTGCAATATTTAAAGAGGGTTTTGTTTTATACAATTTTGAATTGTAATAATTTGTTTAATCCATGTTAAAGACCACTGACTTGAAAAAAGGCCCAATTTGCTAGCCGGCTGTCAGTTTTTTTAGAAACATCTTTGATCATAAGAAAAATGTATTGTATTCCTTAATTAATAATTCAAGTATTAAGGTAAAAATTGATGACGTTTCTAATCGCCGTTTCGTTGCTAGTGCCAATTGAACAACAATGGAACTGCCAAATTGACAATGTCTCATGATGTCTCTTAGAGTGTCTAGTCTGTATGAAGCCATAGTAACATGATAGCTAATGTGCATGTCGAACTAAACACACAAAAAAGAGAAACTAAAAAAAAATATTAACAAAAGATCAAACATAATCTACAGATTTCCTTAAGAGGAGTTTAATCAAAATTTTGACATTTAAAGAAAATAGATAGAAAAACCAATAAATTATTAAAGCCTCATTGTAGGGTAGCAAACAAACTCTTTCTTTCTCTCTGTTTCTATCGACAAATATTTGAAATAACTCAAGTATTTAGGCTAATATAAATTATTCACAAAATCGACTAAACGAAATGACATTGCATGCAGCAAATGCAGCAAAGAGAAGGGCAAAAAAAATGTATGAAGAAGCATTTATATTTCTACTTGCAATTTCGACAAAAAACTTCAGAGATTCTCTCTCTTTCAACCCAAATAACAACAAAAAAGCTTGCCATCCCCCCCCCCCTTTTCCTTTCCCATTATGTGACGTTTAAAACGTGATATGGCGTGAGTAATTTTTTTTATTATTTTCATTTGTATGAAGCAGACAGACCCTCATCCATCATATAATTTACTCATGTACTGACAGGCTAACTACGTTAAATGCAAACTATGAAGAGCACCAAAACAAGATTCTTATACAGATAATTAAACTAATTTAGTTAATTTTAGTGACTTGATTGAAACATATTTGACAAAAAGCTGGCGTCAATCATTTTATGATCCTGAAGGTTCTGAAATGGCCTTCTCTTATGCGACTTTCTATGGCCTCATATATTTAAGAAGGAAATGGCAAAATGAAGAGCCATAGTAGGTCTATCCGGAAAATTGAAAAGATAATCGGAATGGGTCAGTTTAAGAAAATAACCACTGGTTATTTTTAGGCCTGAGAAATTAGAGAACTTTCCGAACAATTAAGGACAAAAACCATGAACCACATCGGAATTTATATAAATTTAAATGAATAAATGAACCGCTTTTTTCTCTCCGCACTCTCCCCATGCTATTAAATTGTAGAGGGAAAAAGGTTGAAAAGTGTAGAGGGGGAGAGAGGAAGGAGAAAAAAGGGGGAGGGAGAAACTGAAATTGAAATGAAAAGAGTAAAAAAGGAACAAACGACGCCCATGCGCACACCATAGAAAATGAAACGCTCATTTTCTCTTTCAAATATAAAAAGGGGAGGAAATAATAGTAGCAAAATTAAACTAGAACTTATCACAGGCAATTGTGCCCAGCATTAGAATTTCTTTTACTCTGCCCTTTTATGAACGCCATCAATTTCTAATTGGTTTGTTACTTGGTCTGACGTCATAAAAGGGCGGAGGAAAAGAAATTCTAATCCTGGGCACAATTGCCTGTGAATTTTGCTACCGTCATTTATGACGGGTTACACCACTAGTTTCTATATAAAATAAAATGATTATGAGATTAGGATGATGCAATACATGGTGAGTGTGGGGGTTTTAAATTTTGCGCACAAATATTTTTGAAACGGAACTTAAAAGTTCAATATTAATTAAGTTTTACTCAACTACACAGTATTGTCCATCCACAGCCAGGCACTTTTGCTTAACCAAATTTTGATTCCCTCTTATTTTCAAACGTGTTTATTAAAAAAAAAAATAGAAAAAAGTCATAAATCGACACTGCACAATTATTAATGGATGGTCCAGGATGGACCATATATTAAATCAAAATCTATTGGCAAATGTGCCATTAATGTCTTGCACGTAATTTGAATTCAAGAAAAGTCCTTAATGACATCTGAGGTCCAAAAGACTCACAGAACCAACTTGAAGTAAACTTTGCCAGACATTAAAAGTTAATGTATTTGTGTGAAGTAACCACTTCAATAAAATTAGAAATTTTTGCACGAACAAATTCATATTTTTGATTATTCGTTTCTAGGGTTATTTTCGACAATAGAATTGGCATCCAAGATATTTTGAGCATGAAAAACTTTTTATGGGATTCAAAATTTTAATGATAATGCATATCTTAAGGTGCATTATTACAGAACATTGCATGTAAATTATTCTATTTGGTTTTATAATTACTGGGTTTGACAATGCAATTTTTGCATGGTGTACACACACACACATGGAAGTGTGGAATCTTGTTCATGGCTATTTACAAAGTAGTTTTTCAAATTCTAATTTAAATAATTAACGTAATTTATTAGCTATGCTTCAGGAGTTTTAATATAATTTTAAAATACATAAAACCACATGAATTTTTGCAAGAAAAGAAAAAACCCATTTTAAAGAGCAAGTACCCCTTCTAACTTTGGTTATTCTGTTTTTGAAAAGCAAAATTAAGAAAAAACAGTGCCAAAATTACCTAACTATACGCAAACAATATTTTGTCATTTTCTTGTTAAATAAAACGTTTATTTTTAAGGTTATCGGATATGAAAATGCTATTAAATGATTCAGCTACCAGTTCTAGTTTCTAACAAACCTTCAATTTCTCTTTAGAGTTGCTCCTGAAATGCTTCAAAGTTTAAAAATCAGCTATTTATAAAACATTTTAACGTATTGATTAACTTATTTTTTTAAAGTATGACTTTGTCCTCACTTATAATATTATATTGACAAATAAGCTAAAGGTTCTGTAAATATTTACTAAATGGAGCTTATAATCCCTATATGTGATTGCCACTTTTAAGTTTCTTAACTAAAAACTAAGGTCAAACTTCCTGTTTCTGTTAGAAACTATTAAATTTTTCTCTTCGTTTTGCACACTTTCTCCTGTAATTTGTAACGGTTAAACAGTTCAAAAGCACAGGTGGTGTGTAAATTGTGTACCTTTTTTCCATCCCTCTTTTGTACAGTTTTGAAAACATGAGAATTGTTAAGTCACTGACCTCCTCGTTAGATTTATATATATAAAAAAAAAACAATTCAACCTATAGAAAGTGTGCACACGATTTTTACTCTCTCTGGTCACTAAAAACAATGCAGAGTTTGCAGACCCAACACACAAAAAACCAACCACCCCTCTATCTATAGTTCTATTGAAGTAAAATCGTCAAAACTTCACAGAAGGATTTTTTTTGTAATAAATGTAAAAATGTACATTTTTTTTTCCACAAATGTTATTTTTTTTAAAACAAAAGAAAAGTCAATAAAAAACCTAAATCTTTTGTTCACATCTATGCCCCATTGTTTTAACACATAAATAAATCAAATTCTGATTGCATTTCAATGTTTCTATTTTTTTTTTCTCACGATTTTTCGTTTAATTTTTTGCAATAAAAAAAAATGAGAGCGTTCAACTTTCGCTCTGCTTTCTATTATCACGGTCAAGTTCGATCAAATTTTATATTTAAAAGCTGGCAACAGATAATACCAGTGTATATAGTTCGTATTATATTCTTTTCTCTCGCCATCTGTGGTCAGTGTAGAAATGAATAATAGAAACGTCACATAAGAATATATATAAAACACCTTTCCTTTATTCATGTCATGCATTACAAATATGGTATTTTACCTTGGCAGCTTAGTTATATATAGAGCTAGAAAGCTATTGAGGGTGTGGTATGTAAAATAAAGTAAGGACGTTAAAACCATAATTCATAAAAGGAAACGTTTTTAATACATTACCATGTAAAACACATTTTACAATTTAAGCACACTGTGTATATGTTACTGTCAATCTGCGGAATCAGGCAATCTGCAAAACCACCAAACTGCTAGTGAATCTGCAAAATTCAATATATATTAGGTGTTAAATTTTGCAGATTCACTAGAAGGTTGGTTGTTTTGCAGATTGCCTAGGCAGATACTACAGTAGAATCTGGATTAGCCGAAAAAAGCTTTTATCATATAAATATTTCTTTAGTTCATCAGTGTTTTTGAATTTTAACTTCCCAGTAGTGAAGGAGAAAATTGAAGAAGAAAAAACCGGTGGTTTTCTTTATTACTTCTACTTTCGGGTAATACGGACCAGGTCCTGATCCCATTTAGACCTGATAATTGAGATTCTATTGTCAAATGGCCAAATCAGGCACATCATATAACTTGTTTCAATGAGGAAAACAATTTTTTTTTACTTAGATCTATGCATAGATCTTGCTACATATATAGACCTGACACCTGGATACATGTTTCTCGGAGTAAACAAAATACTCTGTACATGTAAATTTTGTGTATTTTCGACATACAAAAATGACTTATACACATTGACAACATAAAAATAAGACTTACATGCAGCAATCTGCTTAACAACATGTTTTAAGTGGAAACGCACCTTTAAGGTAGGTTTACATTGGAGCAACAGAAAGGTAGTTACATGTAATGCATTTTCTAACATGTGCTGCACAAACAACAACAAAAAGGTCATCAGTGACAATTTGAATGAATGAATTATGAAGTGGTTTGTTTAAGAGTATTTTTTTGTAACAAAAAATGTTTCCTCTCATTATTATACACTATGAAGTCTAGTTTAAATGCAGAAGATGCTGCCGTTCAAGAAAATGTTTCACTGTTTTTAGATACAATATTATCCAAATATGGTACATCAGCATTGACCTGAAGTTGACATGACCTGGAAAAAACACACACACAAATAATTCATAATAACAATTGTGCTGCACCATATGCCATCATGTACCAGTACCCATAATAAAACTTTGTCATTGACACAAGGAAGGAAGGAAAAACGTTTAAAAAAGGAAACCCCCCAAAGCAGAAAAATAAAAATGTTAGATGGCAATTCAAGGAAATGTTTACCTAACTATAAAGCTTTTTGTATGGCTTTTAATTAAAGGAACCAAAAGGAATTGTTAAGACAAATTAAAATATTTTGTCTTCCTGTTTAAACAGTCCTTTTTTAGATATACTGTAAATATATGAAAAAAATAGCAACGAAACCACTAACGCCCAGTAATTTAAAAACTTGTTTAAATTAAAGTGTAAGTAAAATTTGCATTGCAAATTGAAAAAAAAAACACCCACTAGCATGTTAAGAGTTCTTGAAAAGTTAAATTTAAGCTGCCAAAATATAAAAAAATGTGTTCAAAAGATAAAGGTGAAAGTTCAGTTAGCAAACTGATTTAACATTTTTAAAAGATGTAACACAAAAAAATTGAAGAAACCATTTTAAAAAAAGAAGTTCATCTGGCAAATTATTAGAGCATGAAAGATTTACATGCACGACTATCACGTCATTTACCTCAATGTCATGGAAGTTGCATTTCGACCATAACTGAACCGTGAATCTTCACTAAACGTTTTTCTTCTTCTTCCTTTCTAGATGTATTCAAACATTTGCCACTCACTATATAAAATCTATATCGAATAAGACAGGTAAAACGTCTCAAGAATATCTAAAAAAAAAAAAAATTCCAACACAGAAAAGTTTGCAACTGACTTTATTCTCAGAATGTTGAAGTTGAGTTTAGTTTATTAGAAATCGACATTAGAAGACATTGGTGTTTTGAAGGGTATATATATGCAGTGGTTTTAGAAGGGCCGTACCGAGGCCATACCGAGTGGCGTTTTAATGGTATAACTCACCACCAAATTTAAGAGTAATAACAAAAAATACAAAAGTTTAGAAATCGCAAAAGTATAACAGAAAATAATAAAAATAAGCAAATGACATAATTTTGTGATTAAAGCTAGTAACAAGAAAAAATTAACACAAATATTTTGCTCGCTACGTTTGCTGAATTGTGCAAATTATGAAAAATGACAAATTCATTGCAGACGATTTCACTTGCATTTAAAGAGGGAAAAAAGAGAGAGATTCCCGGTATTTATGACGACACTGATAAAGTGAAATACCGTGTATAAAATGATTCTTTGGAGCAGTGCATGTATTCTTCTCCTACCAATGCAAGAAACATGGGTGTTATCAAATGCACCCCTTTATTTTCTGTGTTTATTCAGCTTTAAAGAGAAGACATTTTACCTGCACCAGTCAAACTATATAATAATATTATTTATATATATATATATATATATATATATATATATATATATATATCTTGGCAACATACATGTATATTATTAGTTGACTTCCTTATGCAACACCTTTTTCTTTAAAAAAAAAAAAAGAACTGCGAGATAATCCATCATCTTTTCTAACCTTCCTTTCGATTATAAGTATCACACAGAGAGTTAACTGAATAAATATGTTTCATATGATTAATACAAGCTTTACATTTAATACCTTGGTGATGAAAATGAAACAAAAATCGACTTCAGTCTGGGTGGATTTGATCTATTCTATTATTTGCGTCCAGAGACTCTGTAAATATTTCTCTTTCAGTTTATTGGCCATATACGTAAAAAGACCTTCTACTATGAGAAATACATGATGAACAAACAATGTTCATCTTTGGTTTCTCATATCTTAATCTGAAGTCAAACAATGGTTATGTGGATTGGCAATTTCTCAGATGAAAAAAAAATAAATAAATGTACTTTAATTATAGCACCTGTAGTACAGTGATTATTAAGTTATTAAGTTGTGCGGAAAACTGTGACAAAACTAAAAAGTTCTAAAAACTTTGAACAAACAAAAAGTCAAGAAAAAGTCAAGATAAAAAAAATCTGTGAACTTCCTTCTTCTTCGGTTATTTCCTTAATCTAGATCAAGGTGACACAATAAAAAATATAAATGTCCAAAGTTTAATAAACTAAGACGTTTTTAGCCATTGCAAAATATGCAAACAGATAAGAACAATGAAATAGATATCTCATGTTATTCTGGTCGATTCATAAACAACATTAAAAAGAAATTGAAAGTGCTCTAAAAACCAGAATAGTAAATGAATCATTCATTTGAGGATATTAATTATGTTGATATCTTAAAAAAATACACTTCTATTTTCGCCACTTTTTTATTCACTTCATGTTGTGACAAAACAAAAATCGTGTGATAACGTTTAAACACTTAAAATTTGGTCATTTATCAAAGTAGAAAATAAGGCTTATTATTAAAAATACATGTATATATGAACACGAATATACCCTTTTAAGTTGAAAGACTAATTCCACTATTAGTGGTGCAGCAAAATGATTATATTAAGCCTAGTTCGACTAAATAAAAGGTGAAAAGAATTTCACAATGACATCTTTTAAAATAAACTATTTATGGCAGTTTGAAAATGACGAAATTTTAGATTTATTTGTCATTAAAAAACCTAGAAGTTCTTAAAAAGTTTATTTTAAAAGATATCATAAAATACTCCTGCACCTAGATATAGCCCATAACTAGTTAATAGAATTGATTCTGAAATTTCAAACTTGTGACGTCGCTGGCCCTTTGGCGCCACCGTTTCGACCAATTTGTTGGATCGATGGTGCCGATGCCGACTCTGTTGTTGGCGGGCCAGCCTCTGGCCTCACTGGTCCGGCCTGGCGACGGCCCACAAAGACCGATTTCTCAGGAATCTTTTGTATAGTACGTGACGATACCAACGTAGTTTCAGTCCTGTTTGCTTGAGTCACTGGAGGCTCCAGGCGGAAGGACTCAGGTAATATCTGAGTGCCTTCCGCTGGATACTCCGTTATTTTCAGAGTGCTAAACCCAACCAATTAAAGACACAACACTCACAAATGCTTGTAGATAAAATAAAATATCAAAACTCTTTACTAGCTCTGTGTTGTGACATTTACATAATTCTGTGTCGTACTTTACACAATATCTTCTCAATTAGGACTTCACTCCTTGGTTTTAGACTCTAACTCTCACTCTCACTGTCCAAAACCTGACTGTCCTCACACTCAAGCCTCAAGCACACTTCTCCGGTCTCCTGAGGGGCAACTGTCACCTCAGGGCTCAATGATTGACCAACTGGGCCAATCATTGCCCTTGGCCGGGGATATTACCTTAAAAGGAAAGGTATTTTTGGGACCCTATTCCCAATTCTCACGGTCCGACTGGGTTCCACGAATTCACTTAGAATTCGGGCCACCCAAGTCTGAACATCTGTGCACCAAGGGGTGCCATACTGACAGAAAGGAATTTCTGCAGGGTGTTCCACCATTCTGTTGCTACAGGGTGTCACAAGCGACATTAATAAGCGAGACCCATTTTGAATGTTTGAAACATTTGTACATGAAAAGTTCCACCAATGTAATATAATAATAACGTTGAAGCGTTTCCACGTTAAATTATTCAATAACTCTTCCAGTTTCTAATGCACTTTCAATTTTTTCTAAGTTTTTTCATGAACGCGGAGTATAAACAAGAGTGTGCTATGAAGGAATTTGCCAGTTGTGTCCCAAGTCACAATGTTAACAACAAAACCAATTCAAAGATTTTTATAAACTAGAACAACAAATGAGCCAGCCAAGCGCATTTTCAAGATGTTATCTTTAAAAATATATAATCGATAATAGTTTGAATTAATCAAGTTACCATAATGTGGTCTGAAAATTGTTAAATTTTTAAAGAAAGAATATACTGAAAATATCTATCTTATTATTTAAATTTTTACTGTGTCTAACATACTATTTCTTCTTAAAAGTTGCTTCTAAAACTGTAAATAAACGTAAAATTTCAAAACCTAAATGCAGGTTGCAACCACATATGTTATTAAGTGCACTGAATAATTTCAAGCTGTTTCTGATCTTTCAATAAATTCAGTCTAATGGGTGGGTGTTCTTATACCCATCATCCTCTTAAAAGTCTTTACCAAAGTGATAAACAGTAATAGTAAAAGCATTTTTAGGTACCTAAACATATACATTGTAAGTCCCACCCTTACAAGTTATTAACCTCATTTATCATATAAGTCTAAAGAGAGAGAGAGAGATCGAAGATTATTTTTCAGAGAAGAACTAACTCTTCCTTCCAAATATATAACAGCCCTACAAACACATACACACAACTCGTTATCTACACTAGACGTCATAAAACAATAAATTCTTGACCTGAAAATCGATAATGAATGATTAAATGAAAGGCTGTTTTGCATTTGGCGTGATCAAGAACTGTCAGAAAAAATGGCTAGAGGTTAGAACTAGCAACAAAAAAAAAACATCAAAACCTTGCTTAATATTATGTAATTTATGTTGCAGTAAAATATCCGAAATAAGTGACAACTAGGTCCAAATACAATAAGAAAAACTTCGCACTTGAACTTCCAACTTGGACCCTTTGAACAGGGTTTTAAACACTAAAAAAAAGCTTTTAAATATTTATATAACCCTTGCTCAGTGGATTCAAAGTTGAAGTGCAAGTATTAAAGTTTCTTCTTGAATTTGCACCGCAGTATAGTTCTGTAAAAATCCTGCATTTTACCAGTGAGCCATATTTCATATAAAATTGATTAAAAATTTGATAAAATTTATCATATTTCAATTAGATTTCTAATATTTTTTAAAGAGAAACATAAAGTCATTTTCGAGTTAATCTAATACATGAAATAGAAAAGGTATCCGCACAGAGCTACAAGATTTGTTAAAGGTAAAACACATGGTAATGTATTCTGACACAGTGTAATCCTCATACTAGAGCAGGATTTCTTAATCAGTGGCATACATACCCCTTGGGGATATGATAACCAAATAATAGGAATATGGGACTCGATCTCTGAACAATTTAAAAAAAAAACTGTTGTTAGATTAGAATAAACTATCACCGTTTTCAATACAGACTGAGGTGGTGAGACTGCTAAAATTACATGTTTGACATTTTATGTTTGACATCCTATGATTTTGACAGTCTGGCATAAGAGGTATGGAAACATAGTGGGCAATCCATTTGTGGGTCTGTAGTCGTAAAAAAGGTTAAGAAATCCTGTACTAGATGAACTTCAGTGGAAATCACTAGCAAACTATAAGAGCTGAGCAAAACCTTTCAATTTTTAACGTTTGCTTGCAGCAGAAAACAAGGCATTGTTAGATTAAATTCTTACTACAAACCTCCCATATAAGTAGACATGACTATCCAAAGCCAGTTAAATAATTATAAGCTAGAACTGATGCCTAATGTTAAGTACATTTAATGTTTAGATTATGGAATTCTCTGCCAGCAGACAGTTTTGTTTTAGTACGAATTCAATTTGACAATGATGATTGGGAATTATCTCTCCTGTCACATTGTTCTCGGGCTGATTGCAGGTGTACTGAGTTGAATTGACTTGAACGTCAGCAACAACATTTTGTAATGTAATGTAAAGAAAGTAACGTCACTGAACATATGGTTCTCAAATTTATACTGTATTTCATCTCCATTGCAAATATGTAAATGTTTGTTATTGACGAGACTTCCCTTTCATATATATAAAGTTTGCTAATGTTTAATTTTCTCTAATAATCCAGCAAACCAAAAGGAAGTTCTAAGGAATAAATACTGAGTAACTACTGAATAGAAAAAAACTCAAACGAACACATGCCAGACAGGCAAACAAACATAAGTAAACATTTTTCACAGGTGTTCACAATACATAAAATTGAGATGAGGACTAAAACAACATATATTGTTACAAATGGACAAAGATAATAATTAATCAAACTAATCGAGAATGTTTTTTTCTAGAGGTAGAATATAAGTATACTTACTGCAAAGAAGAATATAAGTACACCTACTGCAAAGTGTAAAGACATACAAAATTACGTAATTTTCCGTGGTTTTCTTTATTTCTTTACATTTTTCGCGTTTTTAAAAATAGTCAAGTCAATAGTCAAGTTAAAAGTGTAAACATTTCTCAAATTCTGATTAATTCCGTAAAATCTGTTAATTCGTAAAATTAAGACAAACACTTGAAAGTGTTTTAGAAACTAGAAAGGTAGCTCAATCACTTAACGGAACTTCATGTTGATATCTTTTAAAATAAGTTATCAACACGAAAAATACTAGTGAGTCTGTTACCGCTCTAGTTTTTAACACATTTTTAATTTCTTCCTAGTTTTTCTTCTATAACACAAAATAAGCAAAGTTTGCAGAACAGCTGTTCATAAAACATATTAAAGTTTATTTTCAAAGATTATAAAAACGAAAACTCCTCCGTTCTATGTAGACCTATTTATTATTCCAGTTTCTAAAACACAGTAAAAAGTTTTACAATCATCTGTTAATCAACCACCGGTTATAACGAAAACGTAACTAAAAACACAAACAGTATAACATATTTTCATGTTCTTAAGTTTTAATATAAGCTTTTTATGAAGCAAAAAAAAAACTGCCTGGTAACATTTCAATACTTAAAATTTCAATGTTTTTATATTGTTATAAAAATGTTATTTTTAAGAGACTTTTCTAGTTTCTAAAACACATTAGAGGTTTTTAATGTTGGTTCTGGAATACAGAATAACCAGGGGACTCATTACAGAAAGGCAATAAGACTGGTATATGATGCTAAATTGTCATATCGAGCTTATAGCCCTTGCAACATTTACAAAAGCGAATTACAACATATTAATGTGACAAATATTGACATATGACTGCCACTGACTGGTGTACAACATAATATGACAGTCATAAAACAATAACACACAAGAAGTGATATCATAAGGCATGATTGTCACAATTTTATGAGTTTTTTTAAAGAGTCCCACCTCTACTATACTACTAGGTGTAATTTGATTTTAGCTTTATTTTTTGTCATAGCTTTTTAAGAAATCCATCATTTGATAAAATGTGAAAATGTTACAATAAATTGAAGAAACGTTGCAAAAAAAAAGTATCGATTTCAACAGTAATTAATTATCAAGCATATATACTGTATATGTCGCCGCATCCATTTGGTGTAATTGTCCATTACACGAAATGTATGTCCATTTTTCACGAAATAAACATAATGTAAGTTGGCCTGATGTAAAATTCGAAATGGACATACATTTCGTGTAATGGACGACATAATACAAAAAGGTCACACGGGCCTAACACCAAAAATTTGCCTCATTCCCATATCAATACGACTAACACAAACACAACGTTTTTGTTAGTTAATGTTCAATTATTGTTCGCATTGTTAAATCTTGTGGTTCATTAAATCAGTTGACCATGATGCTAAAATATAAAGTGCTAATGCTTGAAAACACAAAACGCTTCTTGAAAACACAGAAAACGAAGAAGATGGTGACCACAACTTACTTTAACTCACAAACACCACTTTTAACATTTTTTTTATATAAAAAAAGCTTTTTAAGCAAAGAAATTAACCTCGAGAAAGCAAGAAAAATTCAGCTAAGAAAATCTTTTTCTTTCCAGATTTCTTCTCATTTGAACCTACAGACACAGAAAAAGAAGTAATTTAAATTTACCAAAACAATAAGAGTTCTCCTTTTTCTTACATTCAAATCTTAATCCTATTAGCAAGTGGTTTTAAACGACAATTTGCAAAGACACTTTAAGAAGAAAACCGCGATACAGAGAAAATTTAAGAGAATTAATGAAGAAAACTGTTTCTCAAAAGACAACAAGAAAAACACCAAAAAGAAACAACAACAAATAAACATGTCTTACTTAAAAGAGAGAGAGAGAAAGAGAGAAAAGAGATCTTCGAGAGATCATTTTCATCCAAAAAGGAATCTTCAAAATAAAACCACAAACACAATCTTCAAAGATCTTTTTGTGGAAAAGAATGTTTGTGGTACTTTGTGGGTGGATGAAGACGGTTCGAGAAAACTTCCCAAAGTTACTTACTATACTAAACACAATACACAAGTTGAAGAGTGGAGGACCACATCTTCACATTTAATTATACTTAATTCAACTTAACATATAACAAAAGTAAATTTGATAGCATTGTTTCCATTTGTACTACTCATGAGTCTGTTATACACAAGTTAGTATATATATATATTATTTTCATGAAGTATTCATGAGTCCAGATATATATTTTTGGTATTTCCAATACAAGCCTATTGCAGACATAAAGAAATGCACATCAAATGTAATAAATTCTCCCCAAATCACCTTCAAAACCTTGCAGTGGATTTCAGGATTTCTGGCAAAACAGAAAGTTGTAGCCAAGATGTTGGATTGGATGAACAAAATCCCACCCTACACGATCAATTATTGAATTAATCTGCAAAGATTGTCAACCCGTGGTTGATCGTCTGTCTGTAAGTGTCCTTAATAAGAAACTTCAAGAGTTTAAAAAAAAACTAGAAATCTATTAATGAAATGAATATGTTTAAAATAATTTTACATCAGTATGAAAAGGAACAAATTCAACCTTCGTTCATTTCCTCTTCTACTTTTCTAAAAAAAAATAACGTTTTTAGTTCGAATTTGCCAACTTTTATAAAAAGTGAAATACGACTATTCTACTTCCTTTATAAAAACTGCTATACAAATTTATTACCATCATGACCATACAGCTATACTTTTACTCTATTCATTTACTCTTCTAGTTTCAAATACACTTTTGAATTTCATTTTTAAAAAGTTGCTAAACCCCGAAAATTTAAAATTGTGGTTATTATACCTTCTTAAAACAAAGAAAGAAAAAAAAAACAATCACTTAAAAGAATACTTCAATTTAATAACAAATGTATTTTTTCTTACCTGTAAAGGTAACTTTTGCCAATTTTCACGACGTTTCAGATACCTCCTTTCAAAATTCTCATTCCAGAATTCCTTATATCTCGGATTAAAGTTCAAAGTGCTGTACATTTTACAAGTATCAATATCAGCTTTAGCCATTTTCAGTATGGGACATGTTCCTTGATCCTCATTCAACCAACTCATGTCAATAGTTGCATTGTTGTTCGTAAGTTTATTTGATGCTTTCAAATGTTGAGCATCAAGAAGACCTCCTCCTCCTCCTTCTCTTCTTCCTGCATTGATAGAAGAGGCAACACCGGCACCAGAGTATAGGACTTGCGGTCTCGCACCACCACCACTACCACTCTCCATTAACGGAGATGTCGATGATGGAACATAGTATTTCGAATAGTACACGTAAAGCACAAGGCTGAATAAACTGACCACAAACAGTCCGAACCGTACCGAACCACGACGTAACAATCTCATCATGATATTCTTTGTGAATATTTTTTTTTTGTTATTTCTAGTTTTCAAACTTAACTTTTTTTCTTATTCTTCACACTTTTATAAATAAATGAAGCACACTTTTAGATTCATCATAAAAAAATATAAACTAGAACTATTTTATACTTTCTTATGTACCGGTTATATATTCGAGGGCGCACCATAAATATAAAAATTGAAGCTTACTTTTATGTGTTCTTTACAACAAAAACAACAAACAAACCTGTTTCCATCTGCAGAACCACTTGAACAAAAAAAAAGTTATTTATGCCTAGAAGCCTTTAAAAATAATGTTAACATTTAAAAAAAAAGAAAGCAAAAAAAAAAGGATTGTTTACAATAATAATGATGGGCATCATCCCAAAAAAAAAACTTCCCATCAAACCCTTTTCCTGGATTTGCAGCAATCGCAGCAGGAGCAGCAGCAGCACCACCAAAAAATCTAAAAGCTCACTTTACAAGCAAAAAAGGTGCTTTACAAGTGAACACATCTGAAGCTCTTCATCTCCTTAGAGCCTCAGAATATAATCTGGTTTGCTTGTTTTGTTTCCATTCACAAGAGCTCCACCAACCAACCAACTACAAATAAAAAATTCCTATAAACACCAGGTTTCATCAACAAGGAAGGAAACACAAACACACGTCACATTCAGCAAAACCTTTTTTTTTGTTGTTGTTTTTTGCAATGCAAAAATATGTGACAACAGTCAAAATCGGTCACACACGCACTGAAAACACATTAAATAAAATCTTTTCTCTGACAAAAAAAATATGATCACTAGAGATGCTATCTACTACTAAAAGCTAAATAGACATTTGTGATCGTCATTGTAATATTTTTAAAGAGCTCACATGGTTTGAAAAGATGTTTTTTCTTTTACTTTGCTGTGACATTAAAGTAAAATTGTAGATAAGTGTGGCAGGAGTAGGAGGAGCAGCAGCAGCAAGCACCTAGCAGCAGTAATAGCTCATCCAACTCCAGGCTGCAGACAAACCATAAAAGACACACACCCGCACATGCATGCAACACTGACTGTGGACGCGGTGGCAACACCACCAAGTTACCAACCAACCAAAACCTACAAACTCATTGCAGACTTCACAGAACAAGAAGAAGCAGTAAAAAAAAGAGCATGCGCAAATCAATTCTAACATTATTACCGTGGAAAACGGAGACAAGAGAGAGAGAGAAGAGTTCATGTTTTCATATTTAGGAGGAATAGGAAGAAGAAATTTTGCGAGTAAAATAGAAAGATAGACAGAATGAAAGTAGTAGTATAGGGAAAAAGAGGGAGAGAGAGAGAGAGAGAGCTAGATAGATAAAGAGAGAAAGACAGATAGAAATGAGGCTAAAGAGCAATTGCAAATAATGAATGATACACATCTCAATGATCAGTAGCATCTCTTCTTATTACAAACTTGTGTGAAAGAATATTTTTTTTATGTTTTACTGTCAAAGTGAAAAATAAGTCATTCTACAAAATAACAAACAATGTAAAAGAACTACCAATTGGTTACTACAATAACCAATTGGTAGTTTCTGGACATTTTAGTCAATTCGCACAATAAAGTTGGAACCATGCTATAAATGATTCAAATCCTATGTTGTTTTCTTCTTAAATAAAATTATAAATTAATTTGCAAATACGTTTTTCAAGTACAATAGTTCAATGCACAATAAAAGTATAGAAAACTGTTAAAAAGTTCAATATACTGTAGAACATTTTTTTGTGTGCGTGGCAAGCTCCAGATTTGAAGGGTCGTATTCTTAACGATTGCATAAGTGACTTTTAATAGCATGTATCATGTAAAAATCTAGTGCAACGCCAAATTGTCAGCATCCCTTGTATCAACATATTCCGCCCAATAAGCGTATGAGATCCAGAAGGAGTTTAACTCATCTGTCATGTGCTATGCCTGCCACGTATTGTCTGGCCAACGTGGAAAGCACTTAATCGTCTAAGAACCAACATATTCCGTGTTAGGGCCACGTCATTTAAATAGGGTACTAAGAAAAGTGCTGAATGTGACATTGGTGCAGTTCAGACAGTGAAGAACTTACTTCAATGTGCTCTGTGGCTCTCATCACCTATACATGGAAGTATTCAGAAGACGCTAGTGATGCCGGGCAGGCTTGTGCCAGCTTTTGGAAGGACAAGATCTAACAAAAAAAGCATAACACCACCATTAGAAGAAGATGTATAAGTTGATGAGCTCAGCACTAGCATTGACTTTGCTATCATTAAAAATATAACCCTTAAGGCGGATTTAGTGGCGTGCAGAAGATATGTATTGCCAACCATACCATAGCCACCAATGGCCACAAAGACACTACTTCTCTTTTTTTTTAGCTACAAAATGTTCCTTTTCAGCATGCCACTAAGCCCACATTTACGGTCGTATTCAAAATCGTTACATAAGCAAAAGTGAAACCTAAAACATAGTTAAACTTAAAAAGACTCCATATATTTAATATAGAGAATTTTGTATCGTGTCATGATTTAAGCTTAACTTTATTTTAAGAAACATTTTTAATATTGAGGTTAGTCTCACAATCACTGTGGCTAATACGCTCGTAGATGGTTGCAAACTTCTGAATCAACAAGAAAATGTGATAAATTCAATGTTGATTTATAAATCCAATATTAACCACACAGTTGATTAAAATCATTCCGGTTTTAAAGTTTAAAAGTTATCAATCTGTATATAATCACTCATTTTAATCGTTTCATTACAACTGTTTCCACTCTGATCAATAAAACGAATGATTTTCCACTTAAAATAGTCAACTATTGTTGTACTTTTACAGTAGAAAATTTTATCAATTCTTAGAAAACATGATTTTATTTTTAAAAAACATTCCTCTTTAATATTTCACTCTTAATCCATTGCCTAAACTTTTGGTTTGATGTTTATACAAGTTACTTGAAGTAAAGATGATCAACTTCAAATTAATCATGATGGGATTGGTGTTTTTGTTGCTATGTTGTACTTTTTTATACACTTCTCTCTTTTCTTAACTCTACAATCACTTACCTTATTTATAAATAAAAAGCTCTCCATCAACATATGTTATGCAATAGAAATGTTGCTACTTCTGTATGTGATCTCTATGAAGTACGAAAAAATTAGCCTAATTTTTTTTTTACTCCACTTCTATCTTTTTTTTTTTTTAGAAAACTTCAAGTACTCTTCAAGAAACATCTCGAGTTCTTTCATCTTTGAATAATCTGTACGAGAAAAAAAAACCACAAGAAACTTAAATTGAGAAAAATGTAAACAGTAAACGTTTTTAGTCTTATTAGAGAAAGAACAAAATAAAAAACAACAAAAAACGTACATACACAATTGACACCAAGTGCATCTCAAAGTTTTTAATGTGGTGCCGGTGGACTGGCAACTTCTTTCCAACAGCTGCATGAAATTGACTCATGTCGCTGAAAATTATTTGGAATCCATTCTCAAAACAAGATAAAAAGTCTTGAGAAATAATAACAACGTAAAAAATGTATATTATAGAACTGTAAAATCTGTAAAGCAATACATGTAGGCCTAATTAATAAAACAGTTGTTAATGGCATAAAGTACTTCAAAAACTTTTTTTGTTCAAAAAGCAAAACTACCATAAAAAGTTTGAACATAAAAATAGTGTATTATACAGTATACTGCATGTAATGAATCTCATGTTCTTAATTTCCACATTATCAACCGCAGCCCCCACCCCCACCCCCCACCCCCATAATATTTTGAACTTAATTATAAAACGACTTTAATGTGCCTATTAACATCGTTCCATAATGCACGTAATAATAATAAGTCTACTATAAGTCATTAATGAAGTAAAAAAAATGTTTCATTAAGAAGCTTGATTGAAAATTCGAATTTGGAATCCTTAAGTAACAATATTAAAAAAAGAAAATTGTTTCAAGACATCAGAAATTAATCCTTCAAAAAATGTTATGGGTTTTATTAAAGTCATGATTCCTCAAGAAAACTTATCACTCTAGGTTCTTCAACTCGAACATTCTTGAGCAAGGTTCCAACATAGAAAAACCACGTTAAAAGTTACACAATCAAACAAAGGTTTTTTTATTTGTTGAAACCCTTGCTCAGTGGGATCTACGTGAAGTTCACTTGCAAAATGAACTTGCAAAGTTTGCTTCTTGATTTTGAACCTTGTGTTAAATTCGTCCACATATCGTCTAACAGAGGACACACGGACCACTTTTGAGTGGCCGAGTTCGACTGCCAAAATATATATTCACAGGTGGCTGGGCTATGGTTTACACTGTATTACTATGGCAAGATGTTGTCTCCACATACGGAAAAAAACTACTGTTATGTACTTATAATTCTTGCAGATGATTTACAGTTTGATACTTTTAAATAAAACTTTCATATTATGGTCTTTGTGAAGAAAGTTCACTAAAAAAAATTGTACATACAGAATGTCTACTACCACCAAGATCTGCACATGTTGGCAGCTTCTGGCGGACTCATGTCCAAAAACCGACAGCGCACACCGTCGCGACACTCTTACACGTGGCGTTTGGTTGTAAATTACTGTCATGTTTATTTGCTTAAACTTAATTTAATAATTTTATAATTTAGAGTTATGTCCTTCGTTCTCGTTATATCTATTGTAATTGTGCCCCAATTCTCAAAGGTGAAGCTGTGTACAGACTGTCAAATCTAGCTTGTCAATTCCGAATTTCCGTATGTGGGAACCTACGTTTTGATGTTCATATCGCAATGTTTTGTAATGATGTAACGTTGGCGTTACCCACATAAAATATCATAAGAAAAAAAGGATAGACAAACCAGAATTTACCATCTGTACCAGCTCAACAACTTGACAAGTAGATATAGTATGCTGCAGTAGCGCATGCTAGCTAGCAACTTTATTTGGAACCTTTCACATGCCTTACCAAAAGCATCTATATGTATAGGGTGGGCCATAAGTTACATAGGGGTTGTAAAAATCAATAATTTTTGTTGCTAATTAACTTTTTAAAGTTTTTATTTTAGAATGTCACATCCCTTAAAATTTATAATGTCAATATACATGTCAAACGAGCGAGTTAAACTGATTGAATTTTATTATGCAAACCACAAGTCAATTATTTCTTTGAAGACACCAAAGGATCTATTTAGTGCCTGAGCTGGTCGATACTCGAGGGATGTTGGTACCAGCAAGATGGAGCTGCAGCTTAACACTGCCAATAAATATGGAATTCCTGAGAATGATTCCTGAAGAACGAATAATTTTGAAAAACTTGTAAAATTCACTGGCCTCCTCATACACCCGACCTGACTGCCCCGGATTTTTTTTAATTGCGGGGATATCTAAAAGAGTGAATATACAAAAACAAGCCAACAACTAATTACACAGCGAAAAAAACAACATTCAAATAGAAATCGAAGCAATAACAGAAGAAACTTTGCACTGTGCAATGGAAAATTCACTCGAAAGAATTTGCAAGGAGACAGAAGGGCATCATTTGATGGACATAATTATTTATACTTGATTCTAAACATAAATTTAAACCTTAAATTTCATAATTTCATTTATGTTTTATAATAAACACAAATTTCAAAAAGCTACAGATTTTTATAAACCGTATGCAACTTATAAGTTATAACCCACCCTGTTGTTGTACACTTTTAGTCTTTAGACTAATCGCTTTAATGCTGGCTTCAAGACCTACTTAAAGCTTTTCCATAGAATCATGACATTTGGCCAACACAAACCTAACAATAGGTTCTTGAAATAATTAATTGGTAACCCAATATGTTATACAGCCACACAAAGCAATGCGACCGCTTTTAACCCTTTAATAACAAACACTTTCTATAACAATGAACTGTTGAAAAAAAATTTCTATCGTTTTTTCTTCATCATTTGATCAAGTGAGGTCAAGAAAATGACCACAAAGACCTCAGAAAAGAAAGATGACATGAAGTTTATATTACGAAGCAAGCAAAGAGGCAATGTCAAATTTCACTTGAATAACCTTCTTGCGTTTTCAAATTAAAGTTAAAACATATTAAGTTAATAACACTATTCATTCTACAAATTTTTTTGTTTATTACAAACCGAAATCCAAATTAAGAATAAGAAAGTTTTTGAAAAAAAGCAACGACTAAATTACAAATTCAAACTATCCTTATTAATAATAAAAAATATCTACATTATGTAGTTGTCCTTGCATTAAAAATGAATGTCAATGTAAAATAATTTGTGTTTGTATTCATTTAAAATGAAAATTGCTAATTTTATTTACACGCCAAGGACATCATGATTACACGCATTCAATCTGAACTTTGAAGCTATACAAAAGAAAATAAACATCCTAGAACTCGAATTTTAATTAGAAACTTCTGAAGTTATTTTTTTTTTCTTTTCAGAAGAAAATAATAACAAAATATAAAGATCTTATATCATGTTTCAAATAAGCTCAGCAATAAAGTTTATAATTATATTTTTCTATTTCATTTATGTCATATCCCTTTGCTGTAATTGTACTTAACATGAAATTTTGTACAATTTGCAAAACAGGAAAACATTATTGTAATAATTATAATGGTTTGAAAGTTGATCGTGGAAACGCAAAATCTTAGTCGATTTGTTTTTTTAATAGAAAAGTTGTAGAACTCAACAAATACATTATACCTGGTTTTTGTCATGCAGATAGTCCCTTAACGTTAGGCCAATTCAGAGCAAAAACTCAAGAATAAGAAAAAAGGTGAAGAAAAAAATTAAGAAACAGCCTGAAAATGAAAAGCCCCCCCCCCCTCGTCTGTTAAAACTTGGCAGAAGAGGTCGAGAGTAAACTGAAAGATAGAGGCAAAACATATCTCTTTTTTATTCTTACCTATTTTCATGATTTTATCTGTTGGAGCGAAATAATCCCACAATTCGACCCCTTCCTTATGTATTATACCTCTTCCTTCAGGTTACTTTGTCCTGAGCCTATATACACAATTACTCTCGCTCAATTAAGTGAGATCTCATCCGTGATAGAAGCACACATACACTATACACGATTGTGCCATATAAATAATGAAACTCGACGAGATCATATGACCAAAAAAATACATTCCTTTTACTTCATTTTCTTCTTCAACTTCTTCCCTCCAGCCCTATTTCTCTTATGCAGTTCCTATGATCAGGCAACATTTTTTAACATGCCCGAAAAAAAAAAAAGACTTAAAAGCAATTTCATAAGTAATATCGACTCAAAATGCCCTTAAAACTGGAAAAATAAACGAGACAAGTATCAAAATATTTGATGTGTTCTTGTATGTAGGATGTAAAATAGGAAGAATACTCAAGTCACTTACTAGATGAAAAATATTTCAATTTTGAATATAAAATGTAACCGTTTCAAGCTGAATTTCAGTAAGTTAAATACTTCTATTTTACTGTAGTATTTTACAGTCAATATTGCTAAGTAATTCTTGCATATGAACAAAAATGTACTGATATTTTTCGATGTTTTCCATACAAAACTAGAAACTTTGATATTTTCCAGACAGTTTCAATAAACAAATTCTGCAAATAGCCAACACAAATAAACATTATTATGATGAGTACTGCAATACGTATATTAATATCTTTTTCTTTTGCATCCACAAAATGAAAAGAAAAATTATAATTATGAAAAGACTAATTGAACAGAGATAACAAAAAAACAGCCAAGTTTGATAAACATTTGGAATACAAAATATAAACAAAAATCGGGAAAAACGTCGGGAAGACCAAAATATCCTGCTGGCACCCACACCTAAGAAAGATATTCTTGACTGATTTGTCTCAACATTACAATATAGTGGGGGGGAGGGGTGATCGACAGGTGATGGAAACGGTCCACACAATCCTATATAGAATCGAATGCCATGAAACGCACGGTGTGTGGTTTTTTTTTTTTCTTTAGTTCCCCTTGTTTAAACTTGTGATTCCTAAAAAAAAATGAGGCACTTCTTTTTGTATCTAAAAAAAAAGCAATCACGAAGTATTTCACTTCTTGAATATATACTTGAATAGTATACGCCTCATCTAGAATACAAAGTGTCTCAAAACACGTAATTATATTTGCAAGTAAAATTCCTTCGTATAAGATACCCAAAGGAAGACATTTCAAGATTTCAATAACAACCTGTATAAAATGAATCCTAGTTATGAACGTATTTTTTTTATCACCAATGTGTTACATACTATTTTGTGTCTTATTCTTTTTTATATTACGTCAAAGAATACACACACATATACTAAAATGATTTATCTTTTCTTATCGACACCAATGTTCCCTATATATTTTTTACAGGACATGAAAACACATTACATTATTGGTTATATCTAGGTGTTCTTTTTATTCTGCTGTTGTTTCGTTAACAGAAAAGAAAAAAATTTATCTTTCTATCATCAATGTTTTATGATGTGTGTGGTGAATTTGGTTCCTTTTTTTTCTTTCTTTCTTTCTTTTCATGACGACAGAATGAACAAAATATTCTTCTCACCATAGACACCTATTATTATATACAAAAAATTACATTTCGTCAAAGTATTTTTGTTATTTGTATAAAAAACACACTTCTCCAAATTTGAAATTATGATAAAAGGGGTTTATGACCATCATGATGATGATGATGATCATCACCATCAGTGTAAAATACTCTTATATTCTTCAGAAAAATCTGGGTTTTTTTTAGAAAAAAAAATAAGTTTTAAACGGAAACGAAAAGTTTTATTTCATGACTTTTATGATGCAGGAAAACGGAAATGTTCTTTTTTATTAAAAAAAATAAAATAACCTAATAAATTTTGTTTTATATTTCATTTATAGGCAAGTTATTTAGATTTAATATGAACGTATATTAACAGACACAGTATTTAACGCATTACAAGGTGTCTCAGAAAAGTTGATTATAAATTTTAATATTTAAAAGACATTTTATAAGTAGCCATTTCAAAATATGAAATAGAATATAATTCAAGTTATTTTGTATTTGTGAAGCAACAAAAAAACAAAATTTAAGACATTTTATATACTAGAAAGAGACGAATAAATCAATTAAGAGTGCACTTTTAGACCTTTGTTGCTCTGAGAGAGCAACCTTGGAACTTTGTTGCTCTGTTAGATCCCTGGCTACTGGTGAGCAAAGCAAACCGGTAATCACCTTGCCACAAGAAATTATCTCAAATTAATTTTTTTAGCTCTAAACACTGCGCTGAGAGCTGCAGGTAACGCTTAGATATTCTTAAAATCTGAGTTAATCTAACAGCATAATATATTGTCTTCCAAATATACATATGTATGTCAATTCAATCTGGGCGTACTGTATCTCCAATAGTTGTGTTGTCTTAAAATAAGGTTTCATTTTCACATTTTTTAAAACAACTTTATGGTAAAATAAAAATGCCAATTTTTATTATTTACTTCAGGCTGGAAGCATATAAATGTATCAAAGGTCTATAAAAAAATTTGAATTCCTTGTTACAATGTTGATATCTTCAAAAATAATCTTTTTTTATGGCAGTTTCAGATTTTCGATTTTTGTTTGTCATTACTAAGTTGGGCAGTTTCCAAAACTTAAACATTGATCATTTTTAAACTGCCATAACATGAAGAAAACTCCTACATAATTCATTTATTTTTCTAGTTTCTTAAACACGACGAACGTTTTCTTAAAAAATGTTTTCAAAACGAACAGAGAGACCAGACTTCTAGACAAAAGTTTTGACATAAATGTTAGCTGTAAATAAATGCTCAGAATTAATCTAAAGTACTAGTGGGGTAAGCCATCATAAATGACGGGAGCAAAATTCTAGTTTAATTTTGCTACTATAAATGATTTAACTAGAAGCACCTTAATATTGTTTGCGTTCTTGAATTGGGAGAGCGCAACATAAGGTTGACCATGAGAAAAAACCGCTTCATTTAAATTTCAATAAATCCCGACGTGCTTAAACGTTTTTGTCCTTGTTTGTACAGCGTTATACACAGACAGACAGGCAAAGCTTAATATGTATATAAAATAGCATCATAGAGCATATTTCGAATGATATTTTGAAAAAAGTGACAAACTTTCAAAAGGTAAAAATGTCTCATTGGGCTTTTACTCCATAAATACGTCAACACAAAATAATCTCTAAAAGACTACATTTAATCTATGTCTTCAAGACTTTTTTTTATTGCTTTGATTAGTCACTGAGAACCACGAAATCCTTGTTAGTGCCTATTATCTACCATTTACCCTTTCTCTTTTATAACCGCTGTAAAATGACTATACAGTATTTATAAATATTTCAAAATAAATCTTAGTCATTTAAATACCACAAATAGTAAGTGTGACAAATAGTAAGTGTGTAAGTTTCCTATAAATAATACACCTACTGCCATTGTTGAAACACCTTGTATCCGAGCTATTAAATCATCTTTTCAATAAAATATGCTAATTAGCATTAAAATCCCATTTCCAACATTTCATAGAGGTAATGAACTAGCTAACACTACTACCATAATAATTATGGCAAACTGCTAAAGTTAGAATGTTGCATGTATTCCGATTTAATGTATGAATGCAGGAGTCATAAAATGGGTCAAAAATCTCCACACAATTTTAATGCCCCTCTCTTTCTCTCTCTCTCTCTCCACTCAAATATCAGTCAATATAACACATCCATAATTTACAGATGACAAAAATTTTAATGGATATTTCCATAACCCCATGCAGTCAGTTTCCGTAAGTCAATGTCCTTCCCTCCCGCGCCTTACTAATTAAATCAGTGACCAGATAATAACAAGCTTATTCTGTGTTTGAAAAACAAGTCACAAATACATTTTCATTTCCTTCTTCTTTGTTGTCTTTTCTTTAACATTTTTTTTTATTTTGAAAAAAAATAAAATTGACCAAGATGACCGACCACTTGAAGAAATGAACCTCTCATCTCAAGTAGATAAAGAAAATGTTCATTATTCGTGTGAAACTAAAGAAAGAGCCTGTAATATCACATATCAACTAGATATATCTATATATATCAGTAGTTTATGTGTCATTAATGTGTGACGTGGCTAATATCTCTTTTAAGAGTTGAGAGTTAGAAAGAGGATTCCATTCGGTCATCCTAACCTTTGGGACAGGCAATTATTTCTGAAACCTAACACCGTCAGTTCTACAAATTCTACCATTAAAATGGTATGTTCCTGTTCGGACGAATCCGACTGGGACGATTGTAACCTTGACGACGTCAAGGGTTGGATGTGGAGGCTATAGCAGAGACGTGGAGGTATAGCGAGTGTTTTTTTTTTCTCTCTCTCTCTCTTTTTTCATACAGTTTAGTGTCTTTTGGTGGAGAGTATGTTAGTTAGGTTCTGGGCGTCACAGGCGCATAAATAACGCCAAATAACCTATATTCGTTGCCGCCACACGACACTGCTAGCCTCCATCTCCAAACCTTGGCATCGTCATATTTACAATCGTCCCAGTCGGAATCGTCTCAACAGGTATCCTGTTGAGACGATTCCGACTGCCATTAAAATACCTCTTACTAAGAGATGAAAACCTACGAAAGAATTCGTTAGCACATTGCATGCAATGCACTTATACACATTGTCAAGTGTTTCCATCTTTCACGATTTGATTCTCTCGCGAATCCGTCTCGCACGACAATGACAGTTAGAGATGAAGGCTAGCAGTGCCTCCAGTTTTAGGGTTGGAAGATGTTAATTTGGTAGTTATCTAGCTTCGACCTCCAACCCTCATCATCTTGCGAGATGAGTACGGCAATCAAGACACAACCACGTAAAAACGCTGGAAGAAAACGAACAACCACACAATGGCACACACAGAAAAATGAACACATGCACACAAAAAGATTACAGCCACAAAAAAGGAACCACACGCAAACACCCAGTGGCGCTTGTAAGATTGTTTTTTCATGGGGAAGAGAGGAAGTGACAATGGCATAATTTGAAAATGACTACATTGGGTAGAAAGATAGCATCAAATACATCAAGGCTTAGCCACGGCCCATTCATAAACGTCACTGTTATCTCTCAGTTTTATTAGAGTTTCCGACCAAACATCAATTTTCTTCTTCCATAGAGTTGTCCTGAATGAAAATACACTGAAATTCCATAGATTTGTGCAGTACAGGATTTTTTTTTGAAAGTTTGGAATACTTAAAACCAAATTTCTGCGAGCGCCGCAATCGAAATTCTTTTTTTTGCATAACTATGCCTCAAACATACTTTATTTTCTTTTAAAATATAAAAATCATATAAGAAATTCGGTTTTCGAAAGAGGACCAACGCAACACACCCACAGAAACAGAAAACGCACACAGAAAAGAAAAAAAAAACACGCATACAATAAGGGATGGATCACACACGTTGTAAAACTATCAGAAAATAGAAATCGAAATAAAAAATCAAAATAACGTCATATATTTTTGTACTTAAAATATATATGGCGCTTCTGTTAAATGCCTTAAAAAGTGGGATTCTTATCAGCGTGTGTGATCTTTCCTTAAGACATAACATACATAAAGAGAAAACACACACAGAGAAAGAAGAAGAGTACCCACCAAATACACACACACACACACACTGTCAGAGATGGAAGGAGCTCACAGCTTGCATGTGTCCATGCGTGGTCATTTGAGACCGCTTAATGGCAAAAGATAATCGATATAATGGTTGTCAGATGCTTAATTAGGTCAATGGCTCCGATTTGTTCTATTCCACCCACCAATACCAATCTTCAACATAATTCCCCTCCACTCATTTCAAGCCCTATTCTTCTTCTCTTATATAAGTGACAACAACTCTTTTTTCACCCATACCATTCATTTCCCTTGCGGTTTTTCTAGATAAAAGCACTCAAATATCTTTTTGACCAGAAACTGGTCAAAACGTTCTCCAGAGAATTAAACTATAAAAAAAAAAAAGAAAAACTTTTTTTTATAACTCAGAAAAACTTCTAAAAAAAAATTCTCCACATATATATAAAAAACACCCTCTTTGACCACCACATTGAAAAGTTTCCAATCTCTAGACCTTCTAAAAATCATAATGTATGCCTAACAATATATAGTCTAGACAAACATGAATTTCGTAGGACCACAATATGCCTACATGATCTCTCTTTCTCTCTATATATATGTACATTGTACAGGAACTATTTTCATGAAAAAATATTGCACTAGAATGCAGTCATAAATTTGCGGAAAAATATCCAAAGCCAATGAATAAGAAAGAAGAAAAACTTCAAAAAAGAAATCAATAGAAAAGCATCTTTGTGTATATTCCTTTGGTTGAAAGACATAACCAGTGGCCACCCAACCACCAGACCCCACACTTTCAACTCTCGAAAAAGATGGAAAAAAATGGACATTGTTCATCATTCCGAAACCGATGTGGCCACCAGAAAAACGAATAAACTGACGGAAACTCATAAAAGAAGAGATCCCCCCCCCAAAAAAAGCATAAACTCTTAGAGATGAAGGAGAAGAGTGTTAAATTCACCAATGGCAATTGTTAGATATCAACGTGAACACTATACATTTATTAGGGCCCTTTTTGAAGAGGGGCTAAAATAAAAAAAGTCAACCACAGGATCATTTTCGAAACAAAATAAATGCGCCCTCTATCAATATACAAAAAAAATAACTTTAGTTTAGTTCAGAGATGAACTTCAAAGTTTGTAATATCCAACAAACCTATATTCTTTTTGAAATTATTGTGAAATAAAACTACATTTCACGTTTAACGAAGTTCAAATATGTATTTTTTGCAGTGTAAAAAGTTAAAACACTCAAAGCAGCACAATTTAACTATAGTTTGTAAAAATCCATCAACGCTTGACATAATCAATAAAATGATTGGTTTAGGCATTATGGTAAGATAAGTAGGACAAGGTAGAAGAGGTAGATTAGGAGAAGGTAAAGTAAAGTAAGGGTAATCTAGGCTAATTTAAGAATATGGTAAGGTTAGTTTATGTTAAGATAATGTATGGTAAGGTAAAGTAAACTAAGGTAGGATTACCTTAGTTTACTTTACCTTACCTTACATTATCATTATGTTAGGATAGGATAAAGTAGAATAATTTAGGGTAAAGTAGGATAGGAAAAGAAGGTTAATTACATATGTGAAATAGAATAGAATACAGTAAGGCATGAAAGGGTTGGATAAGGTAGGGTAGATTAATTTCTGATATGGTAATGTAGGTTGTTGCTGGGTAAAGTAGCGGAAAAGTAAAGGAAAGGTAAGAAATGGTAGGATAGGATTGAAACCCACTGCACAAACTTTCTGTTGTTGTTGCATTGGATATCACAGCACCATAACTATGCGCATACATACATACATACATACATACATACAAAAATAGTGATGACAACTAGAAACATACACACACACGCATAAAGAACACTGTAAAAGTATGCACACACGCGCAAAAAAATCTATTGTAAGCAAGCACATAGACACAGGAAAGATAGCAGCACCCGTGCATGCACACAAGAACACACACGCAGACAAGAACAGTCACAAAAACCATGACCATCTTATTTCATGGACGATAAGACTTAATTTAGTAGGCTGTATGTTTTTCATCATTTAAGTACACCCTTAAGACATACTAACGCATTTATGAGTCTAAACAGATTCATGATAAATAGCTTTTTAAGTCCCACTAGAGAAAATACATGTAGAGACGACTTTTAAGATATTTTAAAATGTATTCAAAATGGCAACAAAAAGCTTAATGCTATCAGTGATTGCCTGCATTCAGGAGAACAACTCATCATTGAATCTTATATGTAAAGCTTTTATAATTTTATATTTCTTAACTGCAATATAAAGAAAGCTCTTAAAAGTTTGAAAAATAAATCTTGCAGAAGTTAAAAGCATTATTGTAAAGAAAACTTTGAAAATACAAACATTTTATCCGTGTTTTAAAAATAGGTCATTTTTAAACTGCATTAAAATGTTTAAAATGTTCAGTGCACTGTGTTAAGCAAAGGTACTAAAAATTCGTAAAACGTCAACAGAAATCAAGACGTAAAACGAAAAATATATAAAAAAAAAATTCGTTTTACAACAACTGAAAATGAGCTGAAAACAAAGTTGAGGTTGTTTTAACTTTTTTTTCTTCAGTTTACGATTCCTGTTTAAAAAAGGCTACCCACCTTAGGAAGGGTTGCCGAAAATGAGGTCACGGCAAGGGTCACTTGGGATGCCGCATCCACTATACCCTCCTAAATATTTTGCACGTGTTCATGTGTTTATTGCCTCTTCATAACAATAGATGGAACTTTTTTTACGTATTCTGTTCCGGTTTTTTGTTGTGCAAGTCTGATTACTTTTACTTTACAGAAAGTGTAATAGCAACGTAAAATTTAAAACATTTCCGTTCCTGTTTTTAGCAGTATTTTTAAGCTTGTGAAACCTTAGCTTTAGCCAATATACTGAAATCACGATTAGCCTCACAGCCAACACAGTAAAAAGTAAATGAACCCTAAGGTATAAGATACTTTTACTACTGCTGCTGTTGATATTGTAGAGCTCTGTGTACAATTTGCCAGGCTACCGACCACAAGTCTAAAGGTGATACACGTTTCGCATAACTATATCACAAAACATGTATTTGGCAAATGAAGTTGCAGCAACTTTGGAAAATGTTCTAGAGCATATTCTCCATTACAAAGTCTGCCAACTTTAGTAATAAATATATTGAAAAATGGGAGGAAAAAAATCCTGTCAAGTTATATATTAAAAACAAAGTGTAAAAAATTAACAATATACTGCAAATTTGGTATGTAAGTGATACAGCGAGTTTTAAAATCACGATTTAAATTATTTTATTTAAATTAAACGATTGTTCCTTTTAAAATGTTAAGAGAGAGAGAGAGGGGGGGGGGGAGAGAGAGAGAGAGAGAGAGAGAGAGAGAGAAATTCTATTGTCCATCCAGTCTGAAAAACAAGACAATAAAAACCAACCAACAAAGATGACACCCACACACATACACATAAATTTTATATTTAAAGAATAGGAAAATAGACACACACAAAATGGGATGTTAAAACTGAAAAGTGAACGATATAAAATAGTGGGGATCAAATATTAGAATGTATTAGAAACAGATGTGTAGAAGGTTGTGTGTGTGTGTGTACAATATGTCGACATTTTCAATTTAACTGCATCATGGATGAATTCATGTCTGACTTTGACATTTTGTGACATTCATGAATTTGTGGGGCCTCTAGCCTGAAAAATACAACATACAGTATAATGCACTATATGGGGATCTATATATAATGCCCACTATATATAATAGTTCAAAACATTTGTGACATCCCCACTAACAAAAAAAGAGGTGTGTAGAAGGCGGAGAGAAGAAAAAAAAAATGGTAGAATCATCATCTTTATAGAAAACAGTTTCAAAAAGAATGGCCAAAAGAAATGGACTAGGGAATTTATATAGACATACATATATATAAAAAAAAGAGAAACAAGAAATAGTCAAGTAATACTCTATTTATTTACCAGTACATCTTAGTATACCCTCTAGAGACTTTCAGAAAAAGAAAAACCCTCCACACAGGCCCTCAACCATCCACCACCCTACTTTCAAACAGTTTCTCTAAGCTTCCAGTAAGATGAAAATGTTTCAAAAGAAACGATACTGGGGTATGGTTATAGCCTTACCAAACCTTACCCCCATCCAGCCACCTCTTTAAAAAAAACACAAAAAAAAAAGAGAAGAAAGAATTGTAAACGTCTAAAGGACTATTACCAAATGCAGTTGAAACTAAATCGATTTGCCATGTTGCCATGAAACGGTTCTTTTAAAAATGGTGATCACAATTTTGGAAAACTGTCGGACAATTTCGATGGTTTTTCGACTAGTCAAAATAAAATGAGAGAGGAAATATATATATAAAAAAAGAACGACAAACAACTACCACCACCATTGAAAACAGTAAAAATGACAACAGCATAAAATGTTGTATATGAAATTGAGACAAGAACTGCAACAAAAAAAAGACACACAATGGAAACTTACAAAGTTGAAGAACATAAATTTACTATTAAATTACACTTTAGTACTAGTGAAACACATAGAGACATTTCTAGTTTTACTTTTAAGAAATGCGTTATTTATCACGGTTGGAAATTAGGGACTTTTTCTAAAACAACAAAAGTTTGAAAATAGTCACAATTTAAATGCATTAGAATATATTTACATATAATTAAGTAGACTAAACTCGAATTCCTCTTATTTTCTCTGACGAAAAGGTTTTTATTATTGAATTTCCAAAAACCACATGTTTTATTCAAGTGTTTGAACCATTTATAAATATTTTATTATTTAGATTCGAATAATAATCTTAATTAATAATCTTAGCCAATCCACCCTAGGCTTATTTTTGCTTGAAGGAAACATTTAAAATAATACCTATTCGATTTATGTTGCCTTTTAATAAATAAGTTTCAAAAATTTCCATTTCATTTATTGTTGATGTGTTTTTTTTTCTTCTTCCTAAAATAGTTATTTTCTTCTTTCCAAATTTTGCATATTTTGGATCCATTCTCCCTCCAAAATTTTATTATTTTTATTTCCGAATTTACGACCCGTGGTTATGATTTTCTAAAAGCATCGTTTCCACTCAAACTCGTGAGACTGCAACATGATATTCATAAAAAAATTCCTTAAGTAAAAAATGTTGCAAAAGCAAAATGTTTATGGGTTCATGTTGCAAGCGCCTATACTCCAAGAGCAAAAACTTTTACGTTTTTCAGAAAAAAATAAGACAGTGCACATAATAAGAAAGAAAAATCCTCTTCCCATTGAAGAGAACTCACTAAAATGTGCATTTGTTTATGGCCGCCAACATGTTATACTAAAAATGCAAAAATAATCATACAATAAAATCTCGACTGTCCAGATATCGGTTATCCGAACCAGGTCCTGTTCCAATTAGTCTGGATAATGGTGATTCTACTGTACATGTAAGTCTGCATATAGAAGCAATACTTACGAAGCTTAACTTTTAAAAATAAATTTAAATTTTATATGAATTTCAATAATGGATCTGCAAGTAACCTCTGCAGAAGGTTCTTAAAAAAGTCTAAATCTAATTAATCGAGTTGCTCTATTTATATATATATATATATATATATATATATATATATATATATATATATATATATTAGAAGGACAACAGTTTGAAAAAGATGAACCACTGGGAGGTTATTATGAACTTGAGTCCTTCTGATCCATCTAAATGTGATGGTTCAATTACAGCAAAGAAAAGAAAAAAAATCGTCTCAAAACAAAAAAAAAAGTTGAAAAAAGATTGGGGGGGGGAGGGGGTGGAGTAAATTGGAGCTTCAAGAGTAGAATGGGAAAGGAAGGGATGGACGGAGGGTCCGTAATTCTCAAGGGGCAATAGATAATGGAAAAAATGTTCATGCACGTTCCAGAGATTTGAAAGGAATAAAATCGCTGGCATATATCAAATCCAAGCAAATTTAAAAGCAGTAAACTTGTCAACCTTCAATTCTATATATTTCATATGTATTTTACTGTATATATCTTTTTTTTTCTATCTCCATTTACCACTTCATCATTACAGCTGTCTCTGTGTGTCCATCTGTATATGACAGTAACTAACCATTTTGGATTGTCTATTGTTCCCACTTTTTTTTCCCATTGTTACCATTTCTTATAATAAAACTAATCACAATTGAAGAAAAAAACATTATAAATTTTCAAAAGTTCCTAAAGTTTCTAAAATTAACAAAAAATTTCATAAAACAGTTAATTGGGTATAAGTGAAATCTTGACATTTAATTAGAGATTTTTTTTTTGGTTTTTCAAAATATGCCATTGGCAAACTTTTTTTTTTTCAATCTTCTATTTCGATGTTCCATGTAATCATGTTTGACGTTACAACTTATTTAGAAATTTCAATTAGCTTCATTAGGAGTTTTATGCATTTATAATATCGTTGTGTTGTACAAGATAGATGGTAAATATCTATAGAAATATAAGGGGTGGATGAGGAGGTAGTAAATGAAAAGAGAGAACTACAAGAAAAAAAAAAGAAATTATTTCCTTAAGAGCAAACATGATGTTTTCCCTTTTTCATTAGTCTTTGAGACATGACAAAAGAGCAGAAGAGAAATAAGAGAGAGAGGCAGAGTGAATACAGTGATTGCCTACTGACAAGGGGAAACAAACAACACCCTGCATAGAAAAACCTTCATTACACCAAACATAATTTATGGCTTCGTTTTCTTTTTTAGACTGGGCTAATAGCTAAATAAATAAACTGAAAATCAGATTCACAAAAGCTAAAACGATTACATGTACAGTATGTGGGTGCACATTTGCCCTATTTCAGTTTCTGGTGTGAGTGTGTGTTCCAATCTCTGTACGTTTGTGTCTTTCTGTGCTTATTACTTGTTTTTTCGGTGTTTACAACTTTGTTTGCAACACTATGTGTCAGTTTGCAACTGTGTGCATGCTCCTGTGTTTGCATTTATGTCCGTACTTCTTTGTATATTTCACTTTGTGTGTGTGTGTTTTCTTCCGTGTTTGCAACTTTATGCATGTTTCTCTTTTTTTAAACTTAGTCCGTGTTTTTCTGTATTTGTAACCGTGTTTCACTATGTTTGCACTATGCAACATTGTCTGTTTTGTTGTATATTTTGCAACTCTGTTCGTGCGTTTCTCTGTTTGCATTTGAACTTTGTGTCTTTCTCTGTGTTTGTAATTATTAGATTAGGAAGCGAGCTCATTATAAAGTAGGAAATTTTCAATTAAAATTCTAAATAAATGACAAAGTAAAATGATTTTTATGCAAATTATTTTGCATTAGTCACATATTATCATAATTATGATATATACCTTAGGAACAGACAAAATAGCATTAGGGTTCCTTGTATAAACAAAATGTTTAAAACAAGCAGCCATTTCTAAAACCAGTCGCAAGCGCAGCTCTAACGCAAACACTAGGAAAACACGAACTTTTTGTCATAAACACGTGTTCTCTCACAATTGTTTCTAATGCCTTGTTTCCATTGGAATGAAAATTTCAACTGGTGAAAAATTGAACAAAGGTGGCCTTTGCCTATGATAGTGAATAGGTAGGTGGTGACCACGAGTATTCCATTTTTCACCAGTTGAGATTTTCAGAAAGTTCAAATTTTCGCCCCAGTGGAAACAAAGCATAACAACAACAAAGATTCAGCGTTCAACTGAAAGAGCACGACAGAAAAATTAACTATCATCCCGCGAAATGCATGCGAGCAATCACGAGTGAATTCGCATATATTTGTTGATGTTTTCTATCAATAGCCAGTTTCTACTACAGTCAAACTTGATTGTAGTGTTATTTAAAGAACCGACAATTTTGTAACGTTTTAACCGAGTAACATTCTAGCCCCGAAGTTACTTATATAGAAATTCTTTATATAGATAGGAATATCATTTAGTTGACGTCATTTACAAAAAAAGAAATAAACAAGATTTGAAACATAAAGAAACACATACTGTAATTTTCAAAATAAGAGACAAACAAGCACAAAGTTGAAAACATATATATCAAAATATGTTTTCCTTACCCTTTTCCAAATGCAAAAGTAGATCACATCTTCCTAATATGCTATGGAGAAAAAAAAAACCCCACTCCTACCTTCTTTCCGGTCTTCCACTACTGTCCTGTAAACAAATAAACATTTATTTTAAACGATTAAAAATAGTCCAATAACTAATCAGATGGAGTGTTTTAATTTTCACACAGTTGCATATCAAAATCAATGTTTTTTTGGCATCCATCCACAAATACATTCGTAATTTGGCCAGTTTTCCATAAAACCCTATATGGATTCTTCATTGCTCTAGAGAGCAACAAAGGTTTAAAAAAATTTACGTGATCTCAAACGCGGCTCTCTTTCTCTTGTTGTGATTAATTCCAATTCCTTTGTAAACCAATTTCATTGTGGCATGTCAAAAACATTCGTTTCATTAAATTTACTAAACACTGCTGTTAACAAAAGTTACAGCAATTTCAATGTTGAATGAAAGTAGAAAAATAGGCCTACTACTGCGAATATGAATCGCGAATTACGTATTCATTAGTTTTGCAGAAGAAAAAAATAATAATAATAATAGAGAGTAATAACAACGAGAGGTTATCAAAGAACTCAGCTTGCGTGCCAATCAAAGAACAATTGATATGTGTGGCAGGTTAGAGAGCCGAGTAGTAAGAACCCCTCGACATCAAAACACCCACAGATTTCTTATTCTTTTTTTTACTTTTTTTAATGTACGACCGTACATTTAAAAAAAAAACATCAGCAAAAAATCATTAATATACCAAAGCATTGTAATCATACAAACAACATTGAGTTCTTACATGATTAAATTCACATGAAAGCAATATGTCAAATTATATTGTAAATTCGGTAATTTTTACACTAAAAACAATTCTCGCAATTAATTTTTGTTTTTAATTTTGAAGCAAAAATACGCTTTTTAAAAAAATTACAAATTTTTTTAAAAAAAAAATCTTTAAATTGTTGAAAAAAATTCAAAATATTAAAAAGTCCACATTTTTAAAAAAAATTTCCTAATTATTTTTTTTTTAAAGTGTTGTTTATTTATTATTAAAAATGTTTTATTCACATTAAGATGGTTTCATAAATAACTTATATATAATTAATAGCATTTTCATGTTCATATCTTAAAAATTCAAACTTTTTGCGCCAAAATTGAAATAAAAATCGCCTGCTAAGCGTCCAAAAACTTAAAATGTCATCAATTTAAACGGCAATAAATAAAAACATGTTTTAAACTGTATTATTACGTGATATTATTACAAGATATTTTTATGCTCCTGAAAGGCAAAATATTTAATAGAAGATAAATAGACGTTGTTTCAGCAACGTGACATAGATGGCGCTTGTATCATTAAAGACTTTTAACGTCTAAAATAATAAAACCATGTCATGATAAATAAAACAAAATTAACTTAAGACCTTCCTAGGAACAGGTAATTAGAAAACGGGATGAACAGAAGTTGGCACCGCCCTTTTTATGACGAACGCAACTTCTAATTGGTTGGTTATATAGTCTGACGTCACATGCTCCGCCCTTTTTAATGTCGAACCACACAACAAACCAATTAGAAGTTGCTGTTCGTCATAAAAAGGGCGGAACCAACTTCTGTTCATCCCGTTTTCTAATTACTTGTTCCTAGAGTTCAATAAAATCGTCTTGCCGTGCCACCGTCGTGTCACCGATGAAGATCGGCGGTGCCCACCTGCGCCGAAACGACACGTGTGTATAAGTTTACCGATAGTGTTACCGAAATGCTGGTGGGGCTTCATTGGGACAGTTTAGCTCATCGTAGATCAGAAATTAGTTTATGTATGTTTAAGAAAATTGTATGTGGTCTATGTCCCAAACTGCAGTTTAGCGATATATGTAAAGCATTGTATGTTGGAAGGGGTGACCATGCACTCAAGGAAAATTAAAAGAGATTTTGCCAAGACTTTGCCAGTCCACTCTTATTATTGGTATTTTTTCATAGCATTATACGACAATGGAATACTCGTCCTAAACAGGCTATTGATGATGTCATTAATGAATTGTGGGTTTAAATTTTCATGACTACATTTGTATTTTTTTGTATTTGCAATGCAGTTTATTTTTTGTAGTTATTATATATTGACAATGCATCTTGCAGCACCTGGATCTTAAGAACCCTCTGCCATAGGCCAACCGGCTGTTTGCAGAGTATCTTTTGTAATTGTAATTGTAAAAGCAAAAATGACTTAATTAGAGTTTCAATACGACTATATTGATATATTATAAGCAAAATACAATACGATATTTATAATTTTAATTTTTACAACACTACTTTTTCATGGAAGAGCACTACGCCGCGCCAAGCGCCGCCAAAGTTTTCCGCCCGCCACCGCTGCGCCGATTTTTGAACGGCGCGGGGTCCACGCCGCCACCGCAAATGATTTTCTATTTCGCTGCCACCGATTTCATGTTTCGTCGGCTCCCACCTCTAATTTAAACTGACCTTTAAAAAGATTATTTTTGGGAGGTATCACAGACACGTCACTTTCTTTCTAAATACAAGTACAACTGCCATAAATAGTTGTATATGCCTAACATGATTTGTTAGAAACAAACCCCTGGAACACCCAATTCCTCCTATTTTTCTTCAACTACCATCATAACTTTTACACCACTTTTTGTGGCAAACATCATGATGCCAACCACCCAATGTCATCACAGATTGAAAAGACATTAAAGGTAGAAAGTGAGGAAGAAAGAAACCACGAGAAGATGCAAGAAGAAGACATGTATGATGCTGGTGGTCATTTGATTTGAAATTGCCTGAACAAAATTGGATTGCTTCGAGAGGTTAAAACCTTTTTCTCTTCTTCTTTTTGAAGATAGGTTCAAACAAGACGAAGAAAAAAAAATTGTGTCAAGAATGAGAAAATAGTAGGAAATCTCGTTCATAAATAGCTTTTTCTCTCTTCAAGAGATTCATTTTTTTTTAAGAGAATCTGACAAATTTCATTCAAACTCATTTTCGTAGACTATTCTGTGGCAATTCAAAGATCCAGTTAACCTTTTAATCTCAATATTAAAAGTACTGTATATGTAGTATGTGTGTAGGGTTACCATCCCAGGATCATAAGAAAAAAGTACACAGGAACACCCTTTAAAAGATGATGATGATTGGGGCGAGAAAGAGAGCATATACACTGTATATACGTTCTTTAGGCGCATAAATTGTAGTAGGAATTCAATAAACTTACTTCGAAATTCAGCTAACAATGTTTTTTCAATGTTTGTTTCAATTTGATTGTTTGCAATTTTACAATAATTTTACATGAATCAAAAAATTCATGTAAAATTATTGTAAAATTGCAAACAATCAAATTATTTGTCATTAGCGAAACAGTACAAGGATGGGGTTTTTTTTTCTAATAAATAGTAAACATAAAATAATAAACTTAGGTTAATAATAAAGTTAGGTTAGATAATCTTCTTTTATTATTTTTTTGTCGTTTCCAAAAGAGTACATTTGTCTTCGATAAGTGAAAAGAGTAAGCTGTTTTACCACCTCAAAAAGAGTATTGTTGGTAACATTATGTGCAATACATTAACAGTGAAGACGTGAAAAACAAGAATGTCTTCCATTTCCCGTGAGCAAGAAGCGCCTCAAATGTTAGGCCAATTGAGAGTGGACGTAGTTCAGCTCTTTCTATTGATGCTCAAGAAACTGTATTGTAATTTTGAAAATTCATTGCACATGAATGGGAAAGGGCGGGAATGGAAATGTTGAGTGCAATATATTTCCAGTGAAGCCTGAAAGACAAGAATGTCTTCCATTTCCCATGTGCAAAAAAGCGCCTGATATGTTAGACCAATTGAGAGTCGACGTAGTTGAGCTCTTTCTATAGATGCTCAAGACATTGTAACTTCGAAAATTCATTGTACATGAATGGAAAAGTACGGGAATCAAAATATGTCATAAGATATGTTAATTGCATGTGTCTGTAAGTTGTGAAGTTACAAAGTTTTGAGAATAAAATATGAAATTATTGAAAACACAATAAATGTACTGAGATTTAGGAGAAAAGATCAGAAAATAAGAACACAAAAAAATATCTTACCTTGAAGAAACTCATCATGTCACATCACCAAACACTGTAAGAACACTTTGTTAATGTTCAACGTTTACTGATACAAATAAAGTAAAATAGAAATTAAGAGCCTAAACTCTAAACACAGCACCGCTGCGTGGGTATAAGGCACCCTTGTGCAAACCCTCATAAAGGCACTCGACAATAAAAAGGGAAACTTCTTGAATCCTTGTGCTTTTCCTAGATTTTTGGGATTTTTGGGCCAGTTAAGCGATCCTGAGGCGTTTTAGAGCTTTTAGAGCATTTAAATATTTTTTGACTTTTGGCCGTTTTTTGAAAAAAACCAAGTCTATAGATTTGGTTTTTAACCCATTTTTTCGAATTTTAAAAAATTATTGAATCCTTGTGCTTTTCCAATCCCCGGGGCGCCAATCTGGTCATAAAAATTTCAATATACGGTATATAGTTTTTTGGGCACAGAAACTTACATATATAAAAATGATATATGACCATAGGCGCCCCATAGCTAGCACGCTAGCAGTGAGTAAAAGCAGCATAATGTAATCCACCTTTTAGATAGAAAACGAAGAATGAAAAGTCATGCAATGTAGCACTCATTGCCATTGGCTAAATACTTTTTTGTAGGGCAGAAATTCTTTTGTATACATTTTTTAACTTAACGCCAAGGTTGTGCAGTGCAGAACCTGTACAACCGCACGCGGTGTCCCCTGTATAAACACATGCTACAATGCTACATGTATGAGACGCGGTCAATTTGGTGGTCCTAAAATTACTAAAATCACTCTAGAGCAACCAAAGGCCCTGTAATATGAAATGTAATGAAAACACCTCATCAATTTAAAGAACATATTAAAGAATACACCCAATTGAAGGTAAAAGATATTCCTAAAGAACGATGTCCTGTTTACAAAATGGGGCTTTTTGAGGTCAATGGGCTTTAACATTGGTCAAGCAAATTAGCCTAATTCAAAAGGACGTAAAATAAAAACACTTTTGAATATTGCAACCAAAAGACCACAGCAATCAACAAGCGATTGCAACTTCAATTATTGTTCAAATCTCAGTTTGAGAACAGAATCGAGACCATGTTTTTGTATATATGAAATTTCACTTAACATTTCGTCTATGGCGTCATACAGCACGTACACACTCGAGTGTCTAGGCTCTTTAAATACTTTGGCATGTTCATAATTTTCAGAACCATGTAATTTTATCAAGACACTAAAAATTTTTAATAGTCAAATAAATGACTAAAATGTGACATTTACGATCAATCTACACTTTCACTTTCCATTTCAACTTCAACTTAATTAGGTACATAGCGTGTTATAGTATTTCGCGTTTTATTCGAATTAGTGCTAATAATTATATAAATTAATTATTTTAATTGTTTAAAATATTTATCACATTTTAATTAGAGAAACTAGAAAAAAATATCTTATTCATTGTTGTATAAATAAATAAAAATAATACATGTTTATTGATTTTTATCTTTAAAAAGTTAAGTGTGAAAATGAATAAATTACAAATTTGAATGAATGTACAGAGAAATCAGAAAATTATTTACGTTAAATTTCAAAACACTGTATTTAAATTTGAGTGTTAAATTTAAGTTTTGTGTCTTGAAGAATAACCAGAGTACGGGAGGATTTACAATTTAAAACCAGCATAACTTTGCTTCTAAAAGCTTCTATTTGCTGTTTGCAAATATCTTTTATGTTATAATATCTTATTTGTTATCAAAATTGTTAATAATATAATTATTTAGCAATGTTGACTAATCGATTTTTAGTAAAAGTCCATCCAACAAATTGTTACGTTTTAGGTACTGAAATTCTCAGAAGAAACATTTTTCCCCTCCAGTTCATACTGTCAGTGCTTTGTTGCCTATTAGCCAAAGCGTCTTGCTGGATTCCAACAAATCAAACTGACGTCTAAAGTGCTATTGACACACTTCAGTAACGTGTCCGCTCAGTGCCGTCAAAGTGCTTCAGTGTCAGTGATGAAAAAATATCGTTTCTTGAGATTTCATTTGACATCGTTTTGCACCAGTCCGGCTCAGTGCGCCGTACTTTAGCTTTCAGTCTCAGTTCAGTATCTGTACTGTAATTTTCTATATTGTCGTTTCTGCAGATGTTTTTATATTTTCAAAACAGTCAAAAATATGGATGACGAAAAGTTAATAAAGTTGGTTCGTAATTATACTGTAATTTACGATATATCAGATCCTAGATATATGGACAACAATTACAAACTTCAGATTTGGAACAAAATAGGAACAGAAATAATGCTGCTGGTAAGTATACTTTTCTGTTACTTCACTGTGTCATTGTGTGAAATATGACTCCGGCCCACCTGCCGTTAGCCTCTAGGCCACCCATGCCCATGGGCAACTCCCAAAGATGAAAACAGTTGTGTTGGCAACCATGCAGCTTGTCATTGATGAAGAGACGTATTCCCAAATAAGTCACTTATTAGTATGAATGCCAGGTCTCAGCCAAGAAATGGGATGGTATCACACTGGGCCATCTCTGGAATAATGTTCCCGTTATTGATGTAGGGCATCTACAGTAGTGTCTTCTGTATGTACTGCAAGTTGCAAACTGGTATGCACAGTGTACGATCCTAGATATCTTTGTGTGAGACGAAATATAATATTATTACTATTTATTTTATTAATATAAACAAGAATATAATTTTACTTTCTAAATTCTCCCTTCTTGTCATGATATGATGGTTAAGATCCAAACTCTGAATTGAAGTAATCTTTGAACAGTTCTCTTAACAGGAAAGGCATCTCTTGTAACATTTCCACTCTGCATGGGTAGATTTCCAAGTCTTGCTTCTTCAGTATCGTTTCATTCATATTTACATCTGTTCTTTCGTATATGTACGTAGTTGTGTCAGATGTTTTGATGAAATTAAGTAAAATACAGGTCTTAGGTATTATATTATCTACATTTTCTGGTTTTGCTTGAATTCACCTTTTATAAATTGTTGAGCCATAATGCTGAATCTGTTTTCAACAATCCTTCTGACACGACATAAACGATAATTAAAGATACGTTTGGAAGTATCCAACTCTTGTCTCGGATATGGCTGCATCAAATAAGTTTTGCAAGGAAACGCTTCATCACCTACAATTACATACAGACCTTCAATAGATGTGGCCTGGCAATGAAGTATTTCCAGGTACAGATAGAAGTGCCTCGCTGAAGTGCTTTGCCTAGATTAGAATTTGCAGAAATTCCACCATCACTGCTCTTCCTGCATACACCAACATAGACCACGATGAAATTTGTAATGCACATCAATAAGCACCAACAAGACAATTGAGAACGCCTTCTTGTTTTGAAATACAATGACCCACTATTTGAGAGAACTTGAATGGCAATATGTTTACCATCGAGAGTTCCCAAAGAATTGGGAAAGTTCCAAAGTGTATGAAACTTATGAAAGTCATTAACATTGGATCTTCACATCTCCACGTCTCTGTTATAGGATTCGGCAGCATTCCACTCATGAGATTTTCCACTGTTACCTTGCAAGTGTTCATAGCAATCTAGTACAATGCACTATGCCCCAAGTGGTAGCTGAACGAAATGGTTTTTAGGGAATCTCCCATAGCTAGGTACCTGAAAGAATGAAAGCTCATTAAACTTAACTCATTAACTGAATTTTTTAAAATTTATTTTAGGTTCGTCATGCAAATCCAGATGGAACAACATACGAGACAATTACAGAAAATCTCTGAAGAAGATGGCAACTAAAAGTGGGCAAAGTGTTAAAGAAATAAAACGTTATAAATATTCGAATGAGTTAAACTTCTTAAAGAAATATTTTGCCGAGAGGGAAACTAAAGGAAACATAGACTCTCAAAAAGAGGAAGAAGAGAATCGACATGATGTTGATGATGGACAACATGAAGACAAAGACGAGAAGAAACAGGATGATGCAGGTGGACCAACTGTTTTGGACTTAAAAGAGGATTCGCAATGCCAGCCATCGCCTTCTGAAAAGCGTAACAAAAAATTCGAAGTTCCAGGAAAACAAATGACACCAAAAACAGCAACAAAAAAAGTGGCATCTCACAAACCAGCTTCAGTAACATTAATGGAATACTTGATAAGTAACAAAGAACAAGAAGCAGCACCACACCCCGTCGACGCTTTTTTAGCTGGTATTGCTCCAACTTTAAAGTTTTTCAACCCATATTATTTGAATTTAGCAAAGTCTGAAATATTTTCCGCGGTTCAAAGATATGAGATGAAAATGCTGGAACAACAATCACATCAAGAAAGATCCGACTTTTTTCACAATATGACACCACTAACACCAAATAGTGTCTAGACTCTTAGAGTGTCTACAACTGACACATATTTTTTTACAGTACCCAAAATCTTGGTTTACAATAAAACACCAAACAATACAAATAACTTCATTAAACATTGATTTAATAAGCTGCCAAAAATAATACTGCCATATAATACTGCCACATTTGAAGAGTCTAAAGGCTCGTTTGAAGTTTAAACCAAGCTCGCGTGTCGTCTAAATCAGTTCGCAAACAGAACACAGAAACTGGTTTTGACGGGAGCTAGCGAACAGGTGCGCTTTGCGAACCGGTACAAAGTTCGCTCTTGAGGCGGTACATCAATGGGTTAGTTCCCAGGCATCTGCTGAACAGAGAACCCGGTCTAAACGTGAGTGAGCTCTCTCGCCAGTTGATAAATTATTACAATACAATTATTATATCTTCATCGTTTAATAAAACGCGAACTCTTGATGAGGTTACAAACAAAAACTCTCCAGAGCTGTTCGCCATGCGAAAGCGAACACGCTACTTTTTTGGTGTAGACGTAATGTAGTTCCCGAACAGTCCGCGAACATCTAATTTCGTTTTAAACGCGCCTTAAGAAACTAGAATAGTAAACGAATCACATAAAAATGCATTTTCACGTTGATAATTCTTAAAAAAATAACTATTCAAGGCAATTTCAAACTACAAGCTTATATGGATTATCGTTTTTCACTTCAAGCAAAAAAAAAAACAAATTTGGATCTCTTAAAAATACTATAACGCTAAAAGTTTACTTTATATTTCTTATTACATATTATACATGTATTATATATTTTGTATAAAATATAAAAATTAAAATACTCTTTACATGTTTCAGTTACTCTTCTATTTTCTAAAACGCTTTCTAGTGTTAATATTTACACACAACTCAAGAAGAAAAATGGTAATTTTAATTACATTATAAATACTGTTACAACTTTATTTTGTTTCAATTGTCCTTAATTATATTTTGACAGAAAACTACATTTTTGGTACAAGTGAATATTCTAATATTCTACGAGCTTGTAAATAGTAAAAGATAGACTAGATCCACAGTTAAAAAAATAAAGAATTATTTCAATCACAATAAATTAATTTTGAAATAAAAAGTAAACATTGTAACATAAAAAATATTATTACAATGATAATTATTGTTTACAAAAGTGTACGATTTTACAATATAAAAAATACAGTATAAATAATTGTCATAAAAATGCACGCCAACAAAAATTTGAGAACATTTCGTATTTCAAAGGCTACGAGCTGAGATTCATATGGAATACTGGGAGGCTAAAAACAAAACAAACAACCAGAACAAACCTTAAGAAGAATTTACTAAAAACAATCAAATGGAATCACTAGATAGATCTACACAACAGTCCAATAGTATACAGTAGGTCTCGGAATTAGACCCCTCAGTCTTATTTTTTTTTACAATTTTCGGCAGCCCTAATTGAAACGACAATAATTGAAATTTATCGTGAATAAGAGAAATCTTGTTTAGTTTCTCAGGTCCGAACGAGGAACGACGGCCATTGCATAAAAGTAAAGTTATGGAAAACATGTTCTCAACTGCAACTGACCCAGAGCACATTCCCTAATATAATCCTACAATTTTATTAAATATTAAACGTGTTTCGACTAAGCTGAAATTATTTTCGGCGGCGGGATAATGGTTAGCCATAAAATTATTCAGTGAATTTTGGCTGTACGAAAAAAATTCGGCTAAAGCGGCAAATGGTGGCGACTGAGGGGTCTACTCAGAATGAACCCGCGTTCTGTATTGTCAAAATATGGCTGGTGATACTTGATGGGTTGATTTAAATTAATGGACTTTTTTTCCATTAAAATTAAATTTTGATTTAAACTAGAAATTTAAATCATGATTTAATTAAAAATAAATTGTCAACACCATATAAATCAAGTAATTTATTTAAATCACATTTTGAAAATCTGTTTCTAAATGTTTTCTGTTTTTTTTAAGTGAATTTTATCTCCGAGATGAAATTAATTTATTGCAATAATCTGTTTGACAGATAAATAAGACAGACTTTTTGACAGACACTTTGTCATGCATGGATTTTCACTTAATAAAAGGGCAATTTTATGGAATTTTAAATAAATGAAAAATCTGATTGCAATAAAAAAAATCGATTTTCACGATTTTCTTTAAACTAATTTATGAACTTATAAAATTATTTTATGACAGTTTAAAAATTTAAATGTACACATTTTCCCCTTTATATTGTTAAAAAACAGCAAAAAAAATTCATTAGAAAGGTTCAATGAAGAATATCATTTCATTCGCTGGGTTAAAAATAACCTTGTCTCATAAAACGGTGTTAAAATTTTACTGTTCGTTAAAAAAAATGATGAATTACTTTGAAGAAGAAAAAAACCCTTCGCATGGAAAAACCACATTCAATACCTAGTTTCAAAATGCTTCGAGAAAGTTGCGAGTGGACTAGAAGATGTTACAGTAAATAGAGACTAGCGGAAATTTGCGAAAACTAGTTTTAACAAAGCTAGGCTATGTTAGATAAGGGACGTTTAAGGGCCTGTCGCACAGTAACAAGGGTTGGACGTAGAGGCTCGCTATTAAATGTAAGCGATTCAGGTTAGGCGCCAGAGACCAAAGTAACACACACTCCGTCATCAGTTAGATAAACGAATGGCTACTAATGGGAAGAAATGTCCTTTTCGAACAACCTTTGACTTTCTGACAAAACATTACGAAAAAATCCTAAGTGATTTAGAAACTAGAATAGTTGGTGATAATAGCTAAAAGTTTTTTTTTTCATGACGGTATCTTTCAAAATAACTTATCCATAACAGAAATAGTTTTCGTAATAAATTGATGCAAAACAAACCTGAAAACGGGTCATATTCAAATTACTATAGAAGTTTTATTTTTTAAGATATTGCCATGAAAAAACGTTTAGCATAATCTTCTACTATTTTAGTTTTGAAAACAAATTGAATTTTATTGTAATGTTAATCCCGAACAACGTTTCCTTGACGTTTTTGAGTCCAAAACATCTAAAAAAAAAGTCACCTTAAAAACCCGTTGAGGAATTATTTTATGGCAAAAAGTGTTTGTTTTCTTAAAGAAAAAGAAATAAGTGAAATTATGCAAGTTTACAACGACTATGCAAATTTACAACGATTATGCAAATTTACCATGATTATGCTAATTTACAACGATGCAATTTGTGACTTTTATGCAATTTTATTTTTCATTATTGCATATAAATTATGGATATTAGTTTAAATATCCAATAATAATCACAGTGCACGCCAGCATTCCACGTTGGACACCAAATTATCATACTTCAACTAGCCTCTATGCCTCCAACCATTGACATCGTGCGAGATAGACAATTAACATTTTTTCACCAAACACGAAAATACCTTTTTAACAAAGGTAATAATAATAAAAAAAAAACTAGTTTTTCCGTAGTTAAAACTTATTTTTCGCTAACTTCGAGTATTTACTGTAACAGATATACGTCAAACTAACTAAAATTGAGCAAAAAAAAAAAAAAAAAATGACTAGATTTGTTTCGATTTCGAGTTATGCAACTGACACGCCTTACTAAAGCTCGTCACATTCAACTCCTTCAAATAATCTTCATTGACAAACTGAGCAAAAGTATCGAGAAGACAAAACTCGGATTGAACGGCATCATTATTAACGAGTTGTTTATTACAAAACGAAACTCTCTTCGTTACATCTTTTCCGTTAAAAAGTATCTTGAGATGAAATACCCTCGTAGATTCGTTTCCTCCTTCGACCGTCGAAGGCCGACTATAAAGTTCGAACACGACACGAGCCGAAAACGGCAACTGAACACCGTCGTAAAAACCGAGAGCTATAATCATCGGCAACACCGTTATGTCGTGAGCCGAATATAACACGAAAGAGTCTTCTCGTCTTTTATTATGTCTTTTTCGTACGTCTTCCATTCGACGAAGAATTTCGACTAGAAGTCCTTGCATCGTTAAACGAGCCAAAACTCTTAGTTTACCATCGGTCATCATCTGCTTATTACGAAACTCGTGAAAAGATATCACGTTGTTCAACTGATCGACCGTGATACAATTTTTCTCGTTAATACACGGCAACGCATCACGATGACAGACGAACACGAGAAGTTTATCCAAAACGCCATCGGATTGAACGTCATCGACATCGTGACGCGTTCCGTAATAAAGAACGTGTTCGAATACGTTCAGGAGTTGTATTACGGCCTTATGAGACTCTAGCAACCATCTTTTTGTATTTACAGAGTGTTTCTGAAGTGATTCCACGTAAGGACATTCACAGTATTCTTGCGAGTAGCAAAGAGTCGATCCACGTCCGAGTTTAGGAACGATCTGAGTGAAATCGAAATCGGGAACCAGACCGTACAAAAAAGCGATCGCACTCTGATACGTACGTTCCGTATTCGTCGACACGATCGTTACGTCACGTTCGTTCTGGACGAACTTGTCGTATGCTTTACGAAACAATTGTCCGCTACGAAGTTGTTGTAAAGCTCCGTATTCGCTCAATTGTCCTAAACCGCAAACCTTACGAGTCTGTACGACGGATACGTACGAACGGAAGCGATCTCGAGAAGATCGACGATGTTCCGCGTTTTTTACGTAATTTACGAAAGTCTCGTAATCGGGATTCTCTGTCCGATTGACCGAACAATCGATTTCGGTGCGATTCACGAAGTCCACGAGGGAACCTCGAGCTCCGTGTCGCATAAGGACGGCAACAAATTCCAACTTACTGCCCTCTATTCCCTTCCCTTTTCGATAAAAAACAAGAACAAAACACACATGAATACTTACAAATACTTACAAAAGTAAAAAAAAAACTGATCCATTTTCGAACCTTCATCAGCTGTTTTTCCGTCGTTTTCTATCAGAGGACTGCATATTTTCAACGCTCGTACTACTTTAGGATTGTTTTTATTGAGAAACGTCCGCCTCTGTAGCAATTCGAACAGATTCAGATAGTTTCGATGGTCTGAAACGTCGATCGTTCTCGTTTTGCGCCAATTTGTCAGCAAAAGAGCTAATAAAATCATCACCGTGTTTTGATAATATCACAATCTAGCAGTCATAGCTGCTTTTGGTTGACCAATGGAAATGGGAAATCAATAAGAACATCTACGGGGTCGAGTACGGCAAGGATCTTAGCACACGGACCACGTACTTTTGCGTGGTCGCGTTCGACTGAAAAATGTTGTCGCAGGTGGCTACATGGTTGATACTGCAATGTGTTGCTCTGGAAAGACGCCGAAATTTTGCACACGATCGAATTCTGAAGTCGCTGGGATGTGGCTGACAACGTATTGCTGTATAAAGACGCCGAACCTTTGCGTACGTGCCACGTACACCACGCCGACCACATTTTGCAATCGAACTCGACCACTCAAAAGAGGTCCGTCTGGCTAATTAGGCACTAATTCAGTAGAAATGAAAGGGTGAGTGTGGAGGAAATGAGGGTCGTCGGGTGGTCATGCACATATACTTACATCCTAAAAGGATTCCTAAAGCCCAGAGAAGCGCCAAACAACAGAAACGACTTCGGTAACGAGCGAACAAACGAGCCGCTTTCATTCTCCTTTTCAACGACTAAAAAAGCGATTAGATTATTAGAGACACAGATCTACGTGACGTTCCTTTCATACATTTAGAATAAATGAAAGAAATATTATTAGCAAAAAAACAAACACAAAAAAAATGCAAAAGAACCACGCGAAGAAAAATGCTCGGCCAAACAGCTGCTGCGAAAAGGGGCGAATAAAACATTAATAACTCAGGTTATATGGCGCTCATGCCTTCAACTTTGATAATTTTAGGCGCACTTTTTAAACTCTGAAAACGGCTAAATTTGAAATAAGGTCTATTTTCATAAATTCATAGTCAGTGCTAGAAAATTCCTGAACAAAAAAAAATAAAAAAATTCGGGAAGGATTCGTTATTAGAAATAAATAAAAATTGAAAAAAGAAAAAAATAACTGTTTTCGGAAGAAAACAAAAATCAATACTAAATAAAATCGAGATTTTAATAATTATTTATTCAGAAATCTTCATAATTCTAACTCTGATTATTCTGTTCTGTCCCGTGCCCAGATCGGGCCTCCCGTGGTCATCTCTGGGGTTTCGCACCCGGATCTGAACAATATGTCGTAAAAGGTTGGGACTGGGAAAAACGACTTACTCCCCAAGGGAGTAAACTCCAGGAGTATTTATGACTTCGTTATTTCCTTATACATTACAATCTACTCAAAATTAGATCTGAAGGATGAAAAACAAAAACATATCTTAAATTATGTTATCAAATTCATTGATAATCTTAGTTACGTTACCAGAATTTATTTTTATAGTAAAAGATAAGGTTTTTAAATTTTATTAATGTTTAATACGTTTTCTATTGTGTCTTAATTATAAAATGTATGTTTAATATGTTAGAACAAAACATTGCAAATAAAATTGTATATAGATTATAAATTAAAATGTTGATGCTATTGTTATGATAGACATCTAATGCTCTGGTCAAGTATGCATGGATTATGTTTCGCGACTTAAACTAGACGGATCAGTGAACAGTGAAGCCAAAGTGACATAAAAATCCTTAATGGAATAGCTTTTTCTTATACCATTGCAGCCCTTTCATCACGTCATTATTATTCCTTAACTTTATCCGCAACATGCCGGTATGCAAAGGTGTATTTGTTCAGAGCCTAACATTAACAGTTTTTATGTCAACTTCTATCTTTAACTGATAAGTGATTGACTTGTCAATGACACAAGATACGCCATCAAGATATCAAAAAATGTAAAATTTGATTACATAACATTTCTAGAAACATTTTACAAGAAATAATCATTTTATGAACATCTAATATAAAAACTTATTGTATTTTAAATATAAAAGGAAACATGAAGCCAAGAGAAACTACAATCAGTGGTAAAGAAAATTCATGACAAATTGTTAAGAAAATGTATTTATTGTTTTTTATACAAAAAAAAATCTTCAGGTTATATTAACGTTTATGATGGATCAACGTGGCATAAACAATGGGCTGAACTTGTGGATGAAACCCTTTCGTTGTATTTGTTCAAAAACGACCTCTTAAAGCCCAGTTTTAGCATCGATGTCAAAGGGATGGTCATCCAACCAGCTGTCAAAGAAACAAACCACATGTTAGCCTTTCAACTGGTGGAAACGGGCAAAACCAAACTTCTTATTGAGGTTTGTCAGGAAATTCGCAAAGTAACATGCTGAAACCCACTTCACACTGTGTTTCAAATGCATCAACTGTTATGCAATAAAAAAAAATTACTTGCAACAGAGATTACTTGTGAACTTGTCAGCTGGTTATGTGATTGTGGCCATGCAAATCAACCTCAATGCACAAATATATAATCGGTTTAATGAAATTGCTTTTAGTTGTGCACACTAGTTGATACATTTAATCACATTCATTATAGCATGCTTGGGTTTGTGTACATTGCAGTAATGACAGTAGTTAAGCATTTCATTCTAAGTAAGTCTGTGAACTCAGTTCTTGTTACGCTCTGACCAACTACAATCTTTAATACGTAATACGGAAACGTTAAGGAAATTAGTGATGAGATGAAAGGGTTTGTATTAGTGTGGTAGATAATAACAGGGCCATTCTAAATACAATTCATTCATGGCTATTTGAAGTAATTTTGATGTCTCCATAATCGACAGTAACAAGTCGTGAGTTGCAACTTATAAGCCAAGGTTACTTAATCAGAGCAATATGTTCTGGCGCAAGTCTTCGTGACTTATAGCGCACTACTTAAGTATGCTAGACTGATTAGTGACGCAAAAATAACAGGAAATGGCATTTAATAAAAGAATTTAGATAGGTATTTGATATTATCTACTATATTAATGCAAATTCTCATCATGTTACTTCTTATCTGTAGTTTTGTTTCCAGGGCGTTGTTGGCAAGATCTGTATAATTCGCCTCAACGAAAATGTGTTTGCGCAGTGTTGTACCAAAGTTTGTTAAATAATGTAAATCTACTTTTAGTAAAGACTATTTGTGAAATTCTCCAATAGATAGATATATGCTCGCTTATGTCCAATTCTAAACATGCTACCATATTCAAAAATATTTTTTAATGCCAATGGATGTAAATTTATTTTCAGCCATTAAATATGTTGGACATGGGACGTTGGATCAGTTGTTTATTCATGGCAATTCAAGGAGTAACACTCGAACAAAGTCGAAAAGAAATTGTAACCTCAGTAACAAATGCAACTGAGAGTATTCAACTTAGAAAACACACAACGTTCAACGGAAAAGATGATGGTCATCGTGGAGAAAAAGAAAGTTGTTTGGTGGATGTCAAAAAAATTGCACAAATGTTTGAGAACATGGCCAAAAATAAGGCACTTTCACAAAAAGAGTCATCATTTGTAAGGAGACGAACTCAGAGTTCGCCAAATCTGCTAGCTGAAAGACAGCAGTCTTTAAACGAAAAACACCAAGATGCCGAATCGGAATCAACAAATGCCAATAATGAAGAATCGTCGTTATGCGAAGAGCCAATGGAGGAAGATACAAAACCCGTCATTGTGGCCACAATATTAAAAGTGACCAAAGAGGCTGATGTTAAATCTTGGCAAGGTCTCAAGTTAACAACTCAAAACATTCTTATTTGTACCCAAAGCTAGGCTTGGTTTACACCATTAATTAATGAAAGGTCGCTCTCTCTGCTGTGCAAATGCATTGATTAAATGCATGCCTTTTACGTAATTCATTTGCTACCGTTCTAGTTTCTAAAACACTTAAATTATTTTCAATAAACACAGTTGGTAATTCAAAATTCAAGATATTTTGAAACTAAAAATTTTAACTGAATAATGATAAACTTCTTATTGAAATTTGAAGAAGAAGAAAAACATTAGAAAGATTAAAACGAAATTGAATTGGAAAATGAAAACTTGCACAAAAAAAAAGTGTTTTTTCAAAGTTACCAGTAAATCAAGCTTTCAATCCAACTCTCTTAAAATTGCTTTGAATGTCTCTCTTATTTGAGATTCAAATAAAAAACTTTTTGCTAGAAAATTTTATAAAATTTTATTCTAAAACGTTTCAGATTTGAATCTCAAATTTTATATTATATTAAAATATCATTAGTAAATTTAAATTGATTGGTTTGTATTTTTAACCATAAAAAATCATAGGACCATACAAGGCTCAAGATACAGAAAAACAAGTTTTGAAACTTGTGGCCAATCCGTTTTTGGCCAAAAAACGATTGTCTAAACATGAGCAACAGATCAAGAAAATGGAAGCAACTATACAAGAAATCAACGACAGTGTCAAAAGACAAAAGAATAGTTTGGCAGAAACCAAAGAAATTATATCCGAATTGCAAAACAAAACAAATGGAACAAAGGAACAAGAAGAAATTATTAAGTATACAGTGATATTACATTTCACATAAATTAAAATTTCAATTTTCAGCAGTAACTACAAGAGCCTAATGCCTCATTACAGAAAAGTAACAAAATTGTGACAACTATACCTTATGATGTCACTCCTTGTGAGCTATTATTTAATGACTGTCATTTTATGCCATACACTAATCAATGGCAGTCACATGACAATATTTGTTACAATATTTTGTAATGCACTTTTGTGACTACTGCAAGGTAATGAGCTAGATATTATAATTTATCATCATATGATAGTCTTAGTTGCACTTCTGTAACGATGCCTCTGGTTTACTTTATGCAGTAATACAGCAGGTATTTTAAGTCGTTCTTTAATGCACATGCGCAATAGAAAGGGACTAGGAGTTTAAACTTACCGTTACATAACTTCAGTGAGAACCAGGTTTATAACGTTTCACTATATTTTCAGATTGGAAAACGATTGCACCCACTTAGAAATGCAAATTCAAGAATCTGAAGGAAATGTTGAACATTACAAACTTCTCATTCAACAGATCGAAAATGAAATGACAAATTTGTCATCTTCAGTTCAATTCGATCAAACACAAAATGAAAAACTTGAAACAGTTGACGGTCAAAATAATTACAAAATTGGCAAAAAAGAACAAGAAAAGGAAACAGTGGAGTCAATAAATGAACCACAAACTGCATCACCCTATGACTATGAAGATGATAAAGTAGAAACAAAAGTTTGCATTTTTTTTTATTTAAAATAGTATTTTTTTATGTTTGTATTCTTAAAAACAGTTTTTTTCTTCTTGTAGGAAGCTCCAATATGGGCAAAACGATCTCAAGAAAAAGCAAAAAACGCTTGCAAAATATTAGCCGAACAAGGAATGTTAGATTAGAAAACGGATGACGCCAGGTTTAAACTTAGGCCAGTGACACAAGACCACTTTTTGAACCACTTATTGACTGCAAAATGGAGTTGGGTTGTCGCCTAAACTCGCCACTTTGAGACCACTGTGGTGGTTAGAATGTGGTCCAAATGTGGACGGCAAAAAAGTGGTCGTATTTGGAGACAATAATGGCCTCATTAGCCATTCAGATAAAATGAACTTTGATAAGAAAACACTTTTGAAGTACTGCACAAAGTAAACAAACTCAAAGAGACTCGCCCGGTGGCTGAAAGGTGATTGGAAAATGGTTGAAACGCCACTCATGTGCCTAGCCTGGCGTCTTTCCATAGAAAACACACCACAAATACAGCAGCACAGCCATCTGCGACTTCATTTTGCAGTCGAAAAGTGGTCAAATCCTTTATAAAATTCAACTAAATAACAAAACAATATAAATAAATAAAAGCAAGTGATGTGAAAATTATTTTACTCTTCAAATACTTTCACAAGTCCAACAATTTGAATAAAAATTACAATTAAACGATTGAACTCGAAAGAAAGAAAAATAAATTGTAAACTTGTCAGTAACAAATTGTAAAAACATTCAAAATAATGGAATGTTTTGTAGAACAAACAAAATGAGTGAATTAAACATTAAATTTCAAGAAAACCATCATCTTGTAGCAAATTATTTTTCAACCTGAATTTTATTTTAAGTCTCACTTCAATATTGAAATATGAAATTGAAATATTGAAATCTAACATGTTTTTTTAAATATTTTGCAACCAACTATATAATAAGCCTATATTTTAACTAATAGAAGCTAAATTAAGATTCTAGATAAAAATTCTACTTGATCTACATTTATTTTTTGTTAAAAAAAGAAGGAAAAATACCTATGGTAATGATGCGAGAAACAAAACTACTGGGATTTTCTTAAACTTTACTCCACCCCAAAAATATAATTATGATATAAAAAATGTACAAATATTTACAAGCAACAAATTTGAATTTACTCTTTAAACAAGAGACTGTCAGGAAAAAAAATATTCTGTATATATAATAAGAATGTGATGGAATACACAGTATATATTGGTAGGACAGTGCAGTACAAAAAGTAAAAAAACAACAACTCATCTATCAGAATGAGAAATTAGGTCTTTTTTGAGATAAAAACCGTTTATACCAGAAAAAAATAAATGCCATCCTGCCACTTCAATATACACCAGCAGACACTGGGTAAGAGGAAGAATGTTTTTCAGGTTTGTTTTTTTTTGCATGTACAAAGCCGAAGATGATTTATATCAATGGAAAACTCACGTGTCACTTCCTTTGATATTGTATCTGTAATCAGACAAGAGGCTAAAAACATAAATAATCCTATCTTTCTCAACTGTCCAAATGGTCCTGCCTGTCCAACGAATCCAGTGTATCGTTACTCGATGAATGCGTCAGATCGGAAAGCTCGTCAAAGTGACGTTGCTTCTTACGAACGTTCCAATGAAGGCATTCTGCTAGGCTGTCAAACCAATCGCTGATCTGGTCCTGAGCACAAATTGATGGTACTGGATAAACAGATGTTGTCACACGCAAACTAGAAAAGAGAAAAACACACGACACTTCAGCTTGTGAAAATATGTCGCGAGGATCGATAATGCAGTGCCGGTGTTAGGTCCAGGCTAGCTAGGGACGAGCTGTGAGGAATCACTTTTAAGGCGGTATCAAAAAAATTCCGTGAAACTTTCTAAAAAAAAAAAGTCACTTTTACTCATTTATTTTACAAGAGTATTTCAATAACGGTTGCTACATACGAAAAATGCTTTCCAAAACTGAAGTTTATCAAAAACTAAGATGGATAATGATCTAAAACATACTAATGATGTATAAACACAACTAGTGTAACTCTTAATATGGACAGTTTTCTTTGTGAATTTGCTGCTCACAAAGTACAAAAATTGAAGCTATAAAGAGTCAAACTGTAAACCATTTACAACCATCATGATTTGTGACTGTAGTTTTATTCAGGAAGTGCCCTGGGCAGCAAATATGTTAACAATCGGCACTGCAGCACTGCTTGTATAACTTTCTAACCTGTCACCGTGACACAATTCCTGCCTCTTGCGACCATCGAAAGAAACCCATGCCGTGGTCCTGGCTTCAGGTGAAACCATTATCTAAAATTAAATTCATTAATGTAGCATACATTACATTTCAAAGTGAATTGCTGTAACAGTAAATCCGCTCTTCACCTTGAGTTCCACGCCAGCGGGAACTACAATTGGCCTAAAGGATAATGAATGAGGACATATTGGAGTAACCATAATGGCCGGGACACTTGGATGTATCATCGAAGCACCAGCTGCGACAGCATATGCCGTGCTGCCGGTAGGAGTTGACACAATCAAACCTTTCATTCAAATAAATTATTAAAACTTATAAGAATGTCAGACATATCTAAAAATAAATTAATAGTTTTTAGAATCAACTGCAAGAAACAATAACTCAAAAGTGTGTGACGTCAGAGGGGTTGACCAAAAGGTTAGACTTGTGTCATTTTGTTTAATATATAAAAAGAATAATAGTAGATCTATTCACAATCATATTCTTAATGATAGCTTAGTCAAAGCGTAGTGCTAAATTCGTGAAATTTTGATAGAAAGTTTTATGTAAAAGTTGACGAGTTTCACCACTAGCTTTTACTTAAAAAGTTATTAAGAATATGACCCACAATGCCTATCATTCCGTTAAGAGTCAACCCGTTTGATATTCACAAAATTTTAAGTTACAATGCGGTGATTGTAGAATAGTCATAATAAATAATGACTGTTTTGTTTTGATCTCTTGAAAGCCTATTTTATGAAAATCTGAAAATATACTACAAAAATGTTTGAGTTTTAGAAACTAGAAGAGTATGTTAATCACTTAATGCAGTGTTTCTCAAACTGTGGTAATGTATACACACAATAAATTTAGATTTTTAAAATTCTCATAAAAGTATTTTTTAAAATATAAACAAGAAAATAACGTTATGAGATTCAGTTTCTCTCTCAAGTTTCTCTTAAAGATGTTTTCAAAACGAAAAGTAACCCAGAGTTCTGGTGACCTTCTGATAACTTTAGTTGCTTTCTAAATACTGCACTAAGAACACGGCAATACACACCATCACCCTGTACAGAAGTAATTAACTTTCCATCCAGGTACAAGTCAATGTTAGAAAGGTAAGGTGATGGTCCTCTGTCAATTACAACTTCATTTAAGACCAAAAGATTTGTTGGTGGTTTCCCATCTTTGTTATTCTGATCATTTTTACGTAAAATGATACACCGTAACCGACTCCTTAACGTAAGGGCCGCATGACCTGATTTAAAAAATAAAAAATAATTTACGTTAACAATAAACTTATACATGGTACAGGAAGCAATTCCAACGCAAAAAAATACCCTCCAAAACATTGGTCACTTGTTCCTGAAAGTTGTCAAACTCGAAAGGAGTAAGAAATCCCAGAGATCCCAAGTGAAATGCCATTACAGGAGGAACACTTTGCTAATTTAGAAAAGCAAAATCATAAATATTAAAAATTTAAATGTTTCTACGTACACCTTAGCTTCTTTATTTAAAAGATCCAAATTCATAAAACCTGTTACCTGAATTTTCACCTTCAACCAACTGAAAAAGGGTTACATTTACAACATAGAAAATTCTTTTGAAGAACAATAAATAAACAGGATTTCCCAAGTTAGAACCTTGTTTAGTGGATTCAAGTTAAATTTTAGGCGTCAAGTTTTTATTCTTGAATTAAGGCTTAAAAATCAGGTACAAAAAGATTCATTTTCAGAGAAAATATCTTATTTTAAATCAAAACTTTGTTAATGAAAACAAGTCTATGGCCACATTCAAAACTAAACTAAAGCTATATACTTAAAACATGACAACACGAAATTCTCTATAGGGCCAACGAAAAGGTTGTAAGTTTAACTTTTTAAGCTGAGCTTTGGTTCAAAACAAATTAATTACGGGCTATTTTTGAAAATGTTACGAAAACTACTTTTCGAAACACGTAAAAGTGTGCACTTCAGTAAAATGCAGTTTTTTTCTCAAAACAAGTAAAACATTTTTTGCAATGTTTAGATGAATCATTATTTCAAAACATTTATACCACAAGAAATCTAAAAATAATTGTAATTATTTTAACTGTGGACGTTTAAAATGAATCACCTGAAAAAGTGACGATGCATAAAGTAAAGTTCCGTCACCACCAAGACATACTATGAAGTCAATTTTGTCTGTGAGATCATCTTTTCCTTTAAAAAAAATACATCACAC
>JAUPFP010000005.1:5493854-5598854 GCA_036925085.1 Brachycybe producta | reverse complement strand
CTTATATTTTTGGCTTGCTGTTTGTGGAATTCTGTACATTGCCTAAAATGCCTAATTGTGTATATATTACATATTGTGCATTTTTCACATTGAATGCAAAATGGAAAACTGTTTATAATTCACAACCGAGACTACTAGAAAATGTACAAAATTGCCAATTTGCAAGCAAATCTGCTGTAATAGACATTGCAAAATGGATATAACAACTTGCCAATTCGCATAAAGTCATAGACATTATCTATATTTGGGGTTTTTTGTTTTCGAAATTTTGTACATTGCCTAAAATACCTAATTGTGTACATACTGCAGCTTGTGCTTTTTTCACATTGGTTGCAACACGTGGTATACAAAATGCATTGGCTCAAGTCTTGTTTTCAAACTCTAGAGGAAGTAAACTTGTGCTTATGTAGAAAATACAAAAATGCACAGTGGCAAACACCCAAGTGAGTTTGGATGTAATACAAGATAGAATATATGTAAATAAAACGAATAGTGGAATAGCCAAAAAAAAAAAAAGGAAAAATTTGCATATCATAAACAAACATTGAAAAAACATAAAGAGGGGAAGGAGGAGGAGGGAGAGTATTTGATCACACGTATCACCACACACACTTCTTAATAAGAAAAGAATGAAGAAAGAAAGAAAAAAAAAAGATGTGAAAGATGAGAAAAGATGGAAGATGGGTGCATAAAAATGTACTTATGAATCTATTGTATTTTGTGAAGCTACCATTTATCTGCAAGTGCTCCTTCTCTCTCTCTCTCTCTCTCTATCTATCTATATATATATATATATATATATATATATATATATATATATATATATATATATATAAGGAGCACACACTTTTTTTTCTTCTTAACTTGGCTATTTGATTTTCGTCAGAGCGCACAATTATGGTCTTTTCTATTCTATTCTCGTGTAAGTGCACACGCACGCAAACACACTTTAAGTGCATACATACACATACACACTTTTAAGTGCACACACGCACATAACACACTTTAAGTGCACCATCTTGATTTTTCATCGCCTATTGTTCTTTTTTTTACTTTCTTATTCTTATCCTTTGCGTTTTTATATGAAACAGCCGCTAGGGTAGAACAAAGATGATTTAAAACAGTCTCTCTACAATGTTTTATTTCACTTTTACACACCAAAAAAATAAGTAACAAAAAAATACATGAAACGTTATGTCGTGCAACTTAATTGGACAAAAAAATCTATTGGTTGCCATAGGTTCGTTTTTTCTTTTTCTTCCAGTTGTAAAGATAGGGTAAAGAAGTTGTCTGTGTATTTGTGGCACAACATAAGTCTACTTTTGGATTAATACATTCTCATATATAAGCTATATAGAAGTTTTTGTTGGTTGTTGAGGTCCTTGTATTTGAAATGTTCTCCTTAGGTTCTCCCCAAACGTGATTTCAACTACTCTTACAACAAGGGGTACCTAGTTTACTGTAAATTATTAGTCGCCAATCCAGATGGGAACTTACAATCCGTTCGTTTCGTAATGAACTGAGGGACTTTGAGATTTCAGTTTGCCAAACTAAACATGAATTGGCGTAGAGAGAAAGTAGTTGTAGCAATAGTAGTAGTAGAAGTAGTAGTAGTATTTGTAGTAGGAAGAAAAAAAAAATCGTAAACACCTCTTTCCACATATGGTAGTCAATGTGTTTCTCCATCAGATGAAGTTAGGAAAACAACTAAGAAAAGCTTGTGGACACTAAAGTATAATTTATTCGTCTTTCAGTCTCATTATTATACGGGTATTATAATAAGAGAAACTCAAAGTTTTCCCTAAGTAAATATTTTTTCTCAAATGTAGGTAAAAGCATGTGTTTTGTAAGCATGTGTGTGTGGACTAAGATAACATTACTTTTATGTTTGTATGAAGAAGACCTTCAAATCGTAATATCATTAACTTGATTAAACCAAGTTAGTCTAAACTCTAAATACTGAAGTGAGCTTTAGTTTCTTACATTGTACTGTAGAATATTAAACTTTTTTTTATTCCACTTTCAATTTAAGATGAATTTAATGGTAGAGACTTTTCTAATAAAATACTAGATCAAGAGCTGTAATCTCTTTTTATAAATTGGAGAACCAATTTGATGTTAACGAAAGTAAAGAAAATGCTCTTTTTTTGTTTTGACATTTTTTTTCTTCTTTTTATAAACCCCTTTTGTCAGATTTTTATGGTAATTGGCAAGATTTTCTTAGTTAAATTGTCAAACATTTTCGTACTTCATAAAATATTGGTTTCTAGGCAAAACAAATAATTGTCCTTCAGATTTGATTAATTAACTTTTAATTGTAAATGTATAAAAAGAGTATTCAGATGTCTCTTTTTTTTACAAATTTGATGTTTTTAAATTAATTGTTTAATGATTTAATAAATAAGTGTATGACGTTATATTAATTGAGATGTTACATTAAAACAGACGATAAAAAACTGAGGAATACTTTCAGAACTTAAAAGATTCGTATTAATGAAAGTGTTGCTCCCATTTAGGTGCATGGTGTGAATTTAATGCCTGAGTAGATGCTCAAATAAATCATGAGCATCTACTATAATTGCGTGGTCGTGCTTAATTATGTGTATGAATAATAATAAGTATGTACTCCAGATTTTCTGCGGTACATCAGCGAGTGAGCACCTACTCACGTTTCTGGAGTATGTACTCCTATTTCTTTATATTCATGTGAAAATTGAGCACATACTCCTTTTATTGAGCACCTGCTTGAGTAGCTGCTCGTAAGGACATGCTTAACTTTATTAATACTGCCAAAATTCGCACGCAGGTTGCGTGAATTAAATAAACTGATTTAATTCGTGATTTAAACCACTCGATAACTTTTATTATTCCAATGATTCAATGTTTCAATTTAAGTTACAATAATAAATCCTAATTTAGTTAGTTTTCAAATAAGACATTCGCTAAACGATGTATTTTAAAAATTATTATTTAAAAATGTAAAATACATTATTTCAATTTTTTTATACCGAACAAATCTAATTTTCTTATTGTAAAGAATCTTCACTAATATTAGCAGCATATACATTTTCTGCATGAAATTGTATGAACGTTTTTTTACTTTTAATACTGACTTAAGAACATTAATGAACTAATTAAGAATTTCATTAAAGACCGAGAATAAACTACGTGTATGTTCAGATTTTAATTTCATCAAATATTTTTAATTGAATTGTATCATAAAAAAATGCAATTTAAAATTGAAATTTAATAATTTGCTAAAAATTGAAAAAAAATGAAAATTAGGAGAATCTTTCAATTACCTAATAAAAAAAGCTTTCCCTAGTGTCTTTTACAGGCTTCTTCTGTACATATCTAATTTATCGTTAAAAAAATGAAATTGCCAAAGGCTTCAGTTAAAGCAATATTTATCTAAGAACTCAATTTAGGTTAACAGTTAATACAATGAGCCAAGTAGACATGCTTTCATTAGACATTATCATGGGACTATGAAAATATGTACAAATAGTATTTTCATTTCTATTAGTTGTTTGCAATGAAGAGTAGGTGACTGGGAGGGCCATACGTTTATTTTTTATATTTTTAATGGATTTTTGATTTTTTTTTCTCCTATTTTTTTTTTCTTCTTCTCGTTTAATTCAAGTAACAACTTAAAACCGATCGATAATAATTTCTGAGTTCTTCAGAATCTTTAATTTAAACTCAGTACAGTAAAAAAATGACAAGAAAATAATACACAACATGAAAACATGGTGACACATGAATGATTTTTAATAAATATTAATGATTATTATTATTATTTTTTTATGTCAGTTTGAAATTCAATGTTTCTTTTTTTTTAAATACAATATTTACAAAAAATGTTTTCGTTTGATTTTTATTAACAAATAAATTAAAAACTATGATTAAATTATTCAACTAATACAGAAATTTTAAATAAATAATAATGTACAGATGAATACAATTTAGTTAAATTTGATCTAAATTTCTTTTTTAAAAATAATCAAGAGTTTGATAACAATCAGAGTCTGAAAATTGGAGAATATAAAGTGTATATTTTAACTGGTGTGTTGTGTCAAGTTATTTTTCCATTTGGAGGTACAAGAGATAATCACTATCTCTTTCAATAACAATTTTGACCCCGAGAACACTAAGCACTGAAACGAAAGACAAACTGCCTGGATTTTCCAAACCGAAGGTCCAGGCATGTCACAATATTGAAAACAATTTGAATTTTATCAGAATGTTTCTAAAAAAAAACATTTCCTTGATGTTATTGAGTCCAAGATTTACAAAAACGTTTATGCGGCCTAGCATTGGCCACTGCAGTGGCACTGTCCAAGGGGGGGGGGGATAAAAGCAAAATAAATATCTGTAAACCCACACAATATACTGTAGATAGCTACAAGGAACTTATAATTTGCGACAATTAGAGACTTGTAAATAGGCCGAGGTGAGTGGGGCACCTGCCTCGAGCGAGAAGATCGGGGCGCAAAATAACTACATTAATTATATTAACAGGTTGCCAGTTTTTGCTTCGGCGCAAAGTGCAGAGGCGCAGAAATAAATACGCAAAATAATACTAATTCTTGCCACGAGTGCAAAATTATCTAGTTATGACGGTTTCTGGAGATGATGAAGGTCTACATTTTATGCTTTGAATAAGTCTTAGTCATAATATAACAAAGACTTAAAATGTGTCTTTGCTTTCGTTGTGTAAATATTAAAATGACATTTAATTTTCACTTTTATTAGTAAACAATTTTATTAGCACTCGTCTTTCATTACGATTAAATTATATCAGACTGATCAAAAATTGAGTACTTCATTACAAAGCTGTACCACTTTAGTGTAAAGTTTACTGAAAACGAATTAAATGTTCCTTACAATCTGTAAAATTGACTGGATATACAGATAAGTTTAATGAATCGGCCAAATGTTGAGCTTCAGTTTCCGCTTTTTCCATCACTTCGCTATTGCAGAAATCGGTGTTGCATGCAATTAAGAGCGCTTGAGAAGAAACAACAATAAAAAATGCGCAATGAGTAGGGCTCGGATTTTAATGCAATATCAAACAAATGTTTCTCAATTTGTGGCCCAAATGTTGATTCTGAAGTAATCATCATAATTAGAGCAACTGCAATTATACTTTTTTTTCTAATCAAAAAAGCTGGATAGAGGCTAGATATCTTGCTGTTAGTTGTCAACTAGAGTTCTAGCCTCTAACCAGTATTTTTGACTGAAAAAAACCATAATTGTTGGTTGATCTAAACGGGATTGTTACTTCACAATTGGCCCTTGTGCACCAGATTGAAAAACAAACCATTTGCTTTATATTACCTTAAAAATCCGAGCCCTAGCAATGAGGTAGTATTTTAAAATAATGAATTCAAAAAGTGTTAGGACTTTACATTTTAAGAAGTTTGTTTCGTAGCAATATTGGATGATAATGACGTTTTTGCTGTCAGTACCGGTAGTCACTGAAAAAGTGAATGGTACATAGTCGCCGTCGTCTGCATATAGGCCATTCACGGAAAGGTAAAGTATACGAACATCAAATAGAGATAATGCTTTTCTAAAATATATCGTCAGTGAGTGCGATAGTTCAGAAACTTTAGAACCTTATAATTGATTCGCACTTAACCACCTGTATTTGGCTTGATATAAAGTAGCTACACCATGGTCGTCCAGCTTGTCAAACTTTATGTAATAACAATCTATAAGCAACATAAATGACATTTAATTCGAACAAAGTGTCAATATGGGGCGAGGGTTGTCTGAATGCATAGCAATAACATACAAATCTCATACCTCGTTTAACGATTGTCATACATTCCTTAAAATCTTATCTTTAATGATAATTAATTAATCGAATCATCGTTAACCAAGTTGTCATTGGAGTGATAACTACAAAATTTGGTCAATTATATTATAGCGTGATATTTTTCTCAGTGGTAACGTTAAGTGAGATATGACTATTTTATGTCAAAAAAAAAAAAAACTTAAATTTTAAAAATCCACATTAATGGCTTCATCATCTTCATCATTTCCTGCACCTGTTCCCGCAATTTGCAGGATCGCGACCTTATGGGTTTTTATCTCTCTGCTCCTTTTCGATTTAGATCTAGTGCCAAACTTCCAGATACCCCACATGCCCCCATATTCCGTTTTACCACAATGTGTTCCAAGATTGTTTGGGCCTTCCTCTACCCCTTTTAATCCCCAAAGCCAAACTCGCTCCTGTTTAAGCACCTCTTAAGCAGCTTTATCTCCACTTTTAGTTGCATGCCCAAGCCACCGGTCAGCCTTTTATCCTGCATCTTTTCTACTATATTTACTGTCTAAAAAGCCTCGACGGTCCAAGGCTTGATGATGTCCGGCATCGGGTGTCGGCATCCCGAGCCCAAATTCGTCTGGCAGGATCTGAACAGCGTCGTAATATGTTGAGAATGAGTAAAAAGTGTTACTCCCTTGGGGAGTAAACTCTTGGAGTATTTATGACTTTTTTGCGACCCTATTATAATTGCAGTTACTTTGCACCCTGTAGCTTTGTACCAAGGTGTAGGTGCCTCACTCACATCGCACAGTATGTATCGTATATGTATAGTATTGTATACATTTAGTCATTTAAATTGTTTTCATTTAGTCCTACCAAAATTTTTATCAGATGTACCCTCCTCGTATAATATATACAAAATTTTAATTGTTGCAGGAAACTGTAAAAATAAAACAAAAACAGTTAATTTCCAAATGCGCGCCTGTAACGTGCACGCGCACCTAAGTAATGAATACAAACATACCAGGCTCTTGTAGAACTCGGGCGTCACTACACATTTGCCTAATAGGTTATTATAATTTGGACATGTCGGTTCTTTCGGATATGTGGTAGATGACTGAGGTGTTTTAGACTTATCGCGTTTTGTACGATCGCAGAAACATAGATTGGTGACAATTATTAAAATGATTGCAAAATAAAACAGGTTCATTGTGGAAAAATACAGTGGTTTCTGTGGCGCATTGTTGCTTGTTTTATACTAGTCCGTACAGCAAATTTAATTAATTTGAGATATGAAAGACTGTCTAGACGTTACCTTCCAATGAAAGAAATAACACCTGTTTTACTAAGACATAGTTAAATTTATTCCAGAATTTATCAGCGTGTTTACAACTGTTGTTAGTGTTTAAATACGTTTGGCAAAAATGACAAAAGACTAGACTTGACATGATTTGTAACACTTCCACGCAAAACATGTAATCTAATAGTTTTGTTTTTGTTACTTTTGTTGCAATGTACAACTAAAATGTTAGCGGATTTTAATCTTTGCTTTTGCTTAGCAAAATTTCGTACTAAATTGTTTTTTTTACGAAATTTGGGTATTTAATTAACTAGATAAGTTTGTTTTTGTAAAGATTTCGTTTTGTTAGTTAGAGCAGTGGACTCCAAAGTGGGGTGTGTGCACCATTGGAGGTGCGCGAGAGACGTTCCATGGGTGTGTGTGCGACATTTGCAATCAATTGATATTTATTCAATTTTATTGATAATTGTGCCATGTTATAAGCTTGTCTGCACCAGAGTGCGTTAAACACGAAAATGGTGGCTGTCAAGTAACGGGTTATTTATTCCGGGGGTGCGTGCTCCAGCTGGTTATTTATTCTGAGGGTGCGTGCTCCGTTTTTTTTAGTAAATAGGGGTGCACGACCAAAAAAAAGTTTGGAGACCACTGAGTTAGCAAATTGTAAGTTAAGTAATGTTTGTATACGAAAGAATTGGAGAGAGAAAAGTAATTGGTAATCACCCCGTTCAGGCCTAATTTATTAAAAAAAAACTATTTAAAAGGTAACAATTCGTGGCCAAAAATGTTTTTACTCCATATCGAGATCTCACTTCCGATTTTTTTATTTCATCATCATCAAGTGATGAAACTTTGCTTATCGTGCTCATAGTCATGGTGAATATACTTGTCACTGAAATTCAGTAAAAGTGTAGTATAAAACCATTGTTTAAAGCTTTGAAATTTATGAAAGTCTTTCCAATTCTGCAAATAAATTACAGTATGCAAACAATTTTTTTTAAAAAAATTCTTTGGTAACATTTCTGACTTTTATGTATAAATTATTTAAAATAAGCAACATACAAGAGCATGCCAACATTCAACTGCATATACACAGCTAAATCTCTAATACCTTGTACACACATGAACTAAATGAATTCAAAGTAAATGTGTTTAGGTGAATTATACGGAATCCAGTTAAGGACATGAACCCAAATAAAAATTGACTTTATTATTAATATTTTAAATTAAAATATTAAATCAATATTTTGTCAATTGTTTATATAATATATATATTATATTTAAGTATTAACTCAATATTTTGAGATTATTAACTGAATAAATTGAACTCGACGAATTGTCCATTTGTCCTTCACAGGGCTCTGTAGAACGTGTTTAATATTTAAATGCATTTAACTGTGTATGTGTGTCGAAGGTATAATGGTGACATCTCTAATACCTTGTACAGACATGAGTTAAATGAATTCAAGTTAAATGTGTTTAGGTGAATTATACGGAATCCAGTTAAGGACATGAACTAAATAAAAATTGACTTTATTATTAATATTTTAAATTGAAATACTAAATCAATATTTTCTCAATATTTTCAGATTATTAAATGAATAAATTGAATTCGATATATTGTTTGTTTGTCCTTCACAGGGCTCTGTAGAACACATTTATTATTTAAATACATTTAAATTATCAGGTGTTTACTAGGTATAAAAGTAACAACTTCAGAGTTTTTGGGGGACCGCATTTTTTGTTCAAATGACCTGAAATTTTGCAGGTGATATAATATTACCACAAAGAAACTATAAATGTTGAGACTTTGCAAATTTCAAATTTGTTTTTGGGACACTCTACTATGTATGAGTGGATATATACCATACAGCAGTTTGTAAACAAGCAAGCATTTGATGCCTAACACAACAGCATGTAAGGGTTTGTATGGGTTAACAGACTTTGTATTAGCAAGCATAAGAAGTTTCAAATAAACTGAAGATCTAAAAGTGCCATAGATTTCAATGGGGCACATTAGGTGCGCTGACATCATTAAATTGGCCTACTATTATCTGTGAGAAAACCCGTTTTTAAAAATATTTCTATTTATTTTTAAAATATAAAACATTGATGATTAAGAAAACAATAACCTACCGGTACCTTTATAATTTGTTGTATTTTCAATTAAATGCTTACAAAAGGCGAAAAAGTCCCAACAGCATAGCATACACGATTGGCAAACTGAGGTCTTCTTTTTTGTTGTGTCGTTCATTTTTCCATTGGGTCATTATCTATTTGTTGCTAAGTGACGCAATGGAAGAATAAATCTAATAGTGTTACAGTTGTGGAAGCTATTGAGGCTTTTACTCCTCTTCTGAGTGTTAAAATGGAATGCCACAAATAAGTTGTTGAAGTAAGTTCATTTTATTTTCTTAATTGTAAACATATATTTTATATTTTAATTAGAACGTTAAATTTATTTTTAATATATTTTTATCATAGATGATACAATTCTAAAGATATAAGTGCCATCCTTGTCACATTGCTGAACCAACATTTATTTATATAGACTCTTCTAATGCAAATTCAAATTGTCAATTTTTGTTATTTAATTCATTTTGGAAAACATGTTCAATGCAACAAAGGTCTGTAGGATTATTTGAATTTCTTGGTTAAATATTAAGGAGTGTTTCACTGTTCAGTTTTATTAGTACATAACTGTCATTACCAATTAGATGCATTACATTTGAATTTCATTCGAATTATTAAAGACTGAATCACACATGTCTCCTCAATTAAAAAAGATAACAGAAGATAGTTAAGGTGTGCCTTAAAGAAAAAATCTTTTTTTAATGCACTTTTATGTGCCAATGGCAAAATATGTAAAAAAGAAATTTGAGGTTAGACAGCTTGATGCATGATTTTGAAGTTAAATTTTAATCAGAAGATTCTTATCTCATTGCTAGAAAATATGCAAAGCATAAATAAAAATCCTAGCCCAAGTCATTAAGACACATTACACTTGAATTTAATTCGAGTTATCAAGATTGAATCATCCATGTTTACCCACCAACGTTAGTACAGTCGTTAAAAGTGGATGGAGATCTATGCCTGTTTAAAGACAGCGATAAACTCAGAGCTTCAGCTTCTACACTTGCCACCACTTCACTACTACAGTTGTCATTCATGCATCCAACATAATAATCTTGAAAGAAAATATTCAAATAAATTTCAAATGGCATGTTTTATACTTTAAAAATAAAATACAAATTTAAAAGATCTTTACGTGCGTAATCAGGGACGTCGGTGCATTCGCCTACTATAATGACGCCATCGTTAGTATGAATCAATGAATACGTCAATCCAAAGTGATGGTTACCAAAATACATTCCTTGCAAGGTGAGGTGCAGGTGTTGTACGTCGTGGATATAATGAGTAGCTTAAAATTGAATGAACAGCTAAAATATATCTGAAGAAATACCGAGACCCAGATTCAAGAAGAAAACTTAGCTCGATTGAATCTACTGAGTAACATTTCCTTATAAGAATGCCTATAGTACCTTATAAGGCTGGTTTTGTAGTGCGCTGAAGATGAATTGAGTTTCACTCAAGCTTAGTTGTTTATCAGTAAAGCTTTTCAGTCATTGTGCTCAGGCATCTATAAAGCATCTCAGCTTTTCAGCTCGATGTCATGTTTCTATCATAGAAGAATTTATTTGCATGCAATGTTGTTTGTAAATTAATATTGGTTGATGGCGATCATGTGATGATGACTGACATCGTTATAGCTTGTCAGCTACAACAACCAGAAATATCCATTGGATATTTATATCATTAGATATTTCCGCTTAAATAAACTTTCAGCCAGAACTTTCAATTTCGGCCAAAGAAAAAAATGTCATCTTCATTTAATAATTAAATGCAGAAGCTTAATGTTGAGAAGCTTCCATTATATGAAACATTTCATCTTGAGTGTTGCTACTAAACCAAACTTTATCAAGTGCCTTATTCAGAAGGTCACCTTTGATGTTCAAGTGTCAAGTGTTCTTCTTGAAATATGTTAGTCTATAATTATTCAAATTTACCTGGAAATCTGTTAGTTATATCAACTGATGTAGATACACCATCATCATTCAACTTTGCGAAGTTTAAGTAAAAACATTCTATAACAATGGACAAGATAAATGTCTATGAATTCGAACACGTGTTAAAGTCAATGTAAACTACAACCAAACAGAGATGGCCTGAGTGGCAGCATATACTTATCAGTAAATTACTATTTCTAAAACCAACAGAAGAGAAGAGGTCTTGGTTAGTTAAACCATTTGAACAGCTTACAAGTTTACAGTTTATGAGCATAAATAAGGTCTGTTATTTCTAATTTTACATTAATCTCTGCAAGTTATTTTTATAAAAAAATGGCCATCCATCGGAAAGAAGAGCAATGATTACCAATCCAGTTGTGCATCAATTTTTTTTAAAAAAAACATTATACTTATATTGTTGTGCTATCGAAAACATGTGTAAAGTGTTTCATGGTACCATAATCACGACGGTATGGATTGTAAGTGACTAATTCATATAGAACTTTAACTGATCCAGGGAACTGTTTAAAAGTAGAGATAGAGAAAAGATAAATTACCATAAATTAGTTAATGAATATAAATATTAATGCTAAATGAACATACCAGACTTTTATACAGCTGAGCAGTCACTCCACATTTACCGAATGGGTTAGGTGGACACGTCGCTTCTGTCGGTGACGCAGTTTTCGGCTTACATCGTTTCTTATCGCGATTTGTTCGGTCGCAGAAATACAGATCGGTGGCCATTAATAAAATGATCACAATATTTAACATATTCATTGTGGGAAGAATTTTTGAAACACAATCAGCTTCTTGTTTTATACGAATTCATGCAGCAGATTCAATTAATTTGACGTCTAAAATTAAAAAAAAAATACCGTCTAGACATTCGAATGAAACAAATAACACATGTTTTACTGAGACATAGTTGAATTTATTCAAGATGTTCAACGTGTTTACAGAACTCGTTGTTGATGTCTGAATACGTTTTGATGAAAATGTAAAAGACCTGATTAGAAATTTAACGAATTTTCATATATACTGTAAGTTCGATCAATCTTTTTGTGAAGCGCGTACGTCCACGCAAAACATTTGATCGAACTTTTTTCTATTCTAATGTATCGGACAAGTGTTAATAACTTGGAAATTTCAAGTTGGTGTAAATTTAATGTGGGCCTACTTTCAACAGTTGTTTTATTAAAGTCTTTATTTGCACATTTGTTATTACAACGTACCGTTTTGAGTGTAGTTTTGAATTTGTTTTTCTCTTCTTTCGTGCTAAAGGGAACAGACTAATCGTAGGTCACTATGTGACCTACACTTTATAGTGATGATTAGGTATGGTGACATTAAATTAAGCTTGTTGCACGGCTTCTGGTGGCGCAGTCCTAAGAATGTAAATAAGTGTAGTTCATATCTAAAAGTGTAGGTCACTGAGTGATCCACAGTTCTTGTCCAAATAGCTATCTGAAAGTGTAGGTCACTTAGTAACCTACGATTAGTCTATCCTGGCCCCTTACATTCATTTCAAATATTTGTTCGTTGCAACAAAATCTGAACGTAATTTTATAATTGACTTAAAAGCCAAGAGTGTGCAAGTGACGTTTTTTTTTATGAAAATTGAAATTATTACCGGTTTACACATTTTGTTATTGAAATTATACTGAATTTGATAGACAATAGAAATAAATGAAAAAAAAAAACTACTTATTGTTGCTTTATAGCGTCAAAACGTAGAACTAATACATTGGTATCTATGGAAGTCTCTTACTTTGAACTCGTGGCGAGGTCGAATGTATAAATGATTATATTTACAATCGCCATAATCGTGACTTCGGTCAGTTTTCATGCTTATAATAATTATTAAGCCCCGTCTGTGTGTGTGTGTGTGACCACCTAATGCTGTACAAATAATTAAGGACAAAAACCTTGAACCACGTCGGAATTTATATAAATTTAAATGAATAAATGAACCGCTTTTTTTTTCTTAAGGTCAACTATATGTTGCACTCTTCCCATCCAAGAACCCCATAATATTAAATTGGAGAGGGGAAAAGGTTGGAAAGTGTAGAAGAGGAGAGAGAGAGAGAGAGAGAAACGTGGAGGGGGGAAAAGTGGGAGGGGTGATTGAAATGAAAGGAGTAAAAAAAGAACAAACGACGCGCATGCGCACACCAGAGAAAATGAAAAACTCATTTTCTCTTTAAAATATAAAAAGGGGAGGGGATAATAGTAGCAAAAGTAAATTACTGTTTATCACGTGCAATTGTGCCCAGCATTAGAATTTCTTTTGCGCCGACCTTTTATCAACGTCATCAATTTCTAATTTGTTTGTTACTTGGTCTGACGTCATAAAAGGGCGGAGGAAAAGAAATTCTAATGCTGGGCACAATTGCCTGTGAATTTTGCTCCCATCATTTATGACGGGTTATCCCACTAGGGGTTATCCCACTATATATATATATATATATATATATATATATATATATATATATATATATATATATATATATATACATATAATATCCCAGGTCTGTGTGTGTGTGTGTGTGTGTGTGTGGAGTAACAAAAACCCTTGAGCACGTCGGAATTTATATAAATTTGAATAAATGAACCGTTTTTTTCTCAAGGTCAACTATACGTTGAACTCTTCCTTTGGATAGTGTAGAAGGGGGAGAGAGAGAAAAGTGGGAGGGGTGAGGGGGAAAGTTTGGAAAGTGTAGAAGGGGGAGAGAAAAGTGGGAGGGGGTGAGGGGAAAAGGTTGGAAAGTGTAGAAGGGGAGAGAGAGAGAAAAGTGGGAGAGGGTGACTGAAATTGAAATGAAAGGAGTAAAAAAAGGAAAAAATGACGCGCATGTGCACAATTGCCTGTGAATTTTGCTTCCGTCATTTATGACGGGTTACCCCACTAGTATATATATATATATGTATATATATGTATATATATATATATATATATATATATATATATATATATATATAATGAACCACGTTCAGGGGGTGAATAGAATTCCCTCGATGCTTCGTTTTTGCTCTTTCGAGCGGTCAGAAAGTGGTTGGCTAGGCCACTAATTCTATTCTGGTTTGGGAGGAAGGGAACAAATTAGTCCCTTTAGTTTCCTCACAAGTTCCTCTCTTTAAGAACCTTTACAATAAAAGGATCTTTTAGCTGTCTGCTACTCCTCGAGCTTTCGCCCTACTAAAAGCTGGTTGATCGTCCTGTCCCTTGAAGTTGCATCTAGAAGTGTTGATCCGGGTTTTCACCCGGATTGGTAATTCGAGATGAAGATGATTTTAGAACTTTCGTTCTATCCATTAAGTATAAAAAAATAAGACTTGGCAATTTTAAAGTATACCATTCAAGAATCTATGTCAAATCGGACATAGATTCTCTGTTTACAGAATCTCTGATTTACACAAAAATACACGGCCTTTTATACCCAAAAAGAGGATACTGAGAACATTTTCTCAGTATTCTCTGATTGGGTAAAATCGAAATCCAAAAACCAAACTGGCCAATCAAATAGATTGACCAGTGGTCAACAAAATATAGAAAGATGATTCATCCTATTAAAAAGACAATTTTTCACGAAAAATACAACCCCATTGACTTAATGCTGAGGCTTATCAAGTCGATCTCTTTGTATTAAGGGGTGGGACTGGGAGGAAAAGGGCCCAAACAGGATATTGGTGTCATCAGCCATATGGAACTGGGTCAACCCTCTGTATGACAGTACAGAGGGATGACAAAGTTCCATGCCATTCCAAAAAATCAAACGAGCCAGAATTGCTCTTAATGGGATCGTTTCAATATATAGTCTGTATGTGTATGAGTAACGCTGTACAAATAAGGACAAACAAAGACATATTATTATATTATTCAATTGTTCCAAGATGAAGCAGCAGTTTATCCCAGGAATGTCATGTTTCACAATGAGAGTTTTGCCCAAAGTCACGTGACAAGTACCTTGTGTCATGTTGGTCTCAAGGTTTATTGAGATTCATGATCTAAAGATACAACAAGCAGAAATATCTAATGGAATCTCATATTTGAGCGTAGTAAACTTTAAGCCATAACTTTCAGTTTCAGTAAAAAAAAATGTCATCTTCATCTAATAAATAAATGCAGAAGCTTAATGTTGAGATCGAAGCTTCTATTACAAAATATTTCATCTTCAGCGTGCTACTAAACCAGCCTTTATTAAGTGCCATATTCAGAAAGTCAAAGTTGAAGACTTTTAAGTGCCAAGTATTCTTCATGAAGTGAGTTAATCTATAATTATTCAAATTCACCATACTTTATGTAAGAGTCAGCAAATGACGAAGTAACACCATCATCATTCAACTTTTCGTAAGTTAAATAATAACATTCTATAGTAATGGACGAAGTAAATTGCAATTAATTCGAACATCTGTTAAAAGTCAATGTGAACTAGAACCAAACAGGGATGACCTGAGTGGCAGTACCGGTTTATGTTTATCAGTAAATTACTATTTCTCTAAAACCAACAGAAAACCCCAAAAAAAAAATCAAACCATGTTACCTCGCTTTGCAAAGCTTAACTGTCTTAATTTCTTTTAATTTCTTAAGCCATTTTGCACAATTCATATAACAACTTAACAAAGACACCATTTTAAGGTATGTCATTCTAATTTTAAACTAGTCTCTGGAAATTAATTCATAAGAAAAATGGCCATCCATCAGAAAGAAGAGCAGTGATTACCAATCCAGTTGTGCATCAAAATTAAAAAAAAATACTACAGTATATTGTTGTGTTACCAAAACATGTGTGTTTGAATTCAAGAAGTTGTTTGATAAAATGTGCCCATATGGTAATGTATCACTTTGAATAAACTTTCAACGGCTTTATGCTAAAAGAACCGTTAAAATTCCTATTTCAGGTTGTTTTCTGCAGATATCAATGAGGCCCCTATGAAACAAGCCTGTGTGTGTCCTTGCCAACCTAGTGTTCCAGCCTGTAATAAAGCTCTGCAAGAAGCTAGTTTCACCTTTTGATTTCTAGCTTCTAACCAATTTATTCGACTCAAAAACGCATATTTTTATTTCGTTATGAATTACTATAGCAAATTTATTTTGGGGTGGGGTGCAATCAAGATTTTTGTTCCTTGCACGTAGCTATGACACTGAACCTACATATACGAGTATTATAATGCAATATATGTAAAGTTTTCAATGATACCATAAGGATGTTCCGTTGCATTAGGATGGTTTAATAATTTATATAAAACTTTAACTGATCCAGGGAACTGTTGAAAGTAGAAATAGAAATAAATTACCATAAATTAGCTAATGAACCTAAATATTAACGCTAAATGAACATACCAGACTCCTATACAGCTCAGGAGTCACTCCACATTCACCTAAAGGGTTAGGTGGACACGTCGCTTCTGTCGGTGACTGCAGTGTCGCAGTTTTCGGCTCACGCCGTTTCTTATCGCAATTTGTACGATCATACATCATTTGTGGAATCCCGGGAAATTTCTTGATTTTTATAATCCCAATTCCGGGGAAATTTTTTGATTTGTATAATCCCGATTCCAGGGAAATTTCTTGATTTTTATAATCCCGATTCCAGGGAAATTTCTTGATTTTTATAATCCCGATTCCAGGGAAATTTCTTGATTTTTATAATCCCGATTCCAGGGAAATTTCTTGATTTTTATAATCCCGATTCCAGGGAAATTTCTTGATTTTTATAATCCCGATTCCAGGGAAATTTCTTGATTTTTATAATCCCGATTCCCGGGATTTCACATTTTAAAACCTGGGATTAAGAAATAATTTAATTTGCTCAAATTTGCAATTTTAGATAAAATTTCAAATGTTTGCATACGTTTAGGAAAAGTCTTTTTGTTGTATTACTAGGCAGTAAAACCTGACAAAACAACATCTATGTTGACGTGGTCGTCCGTTGATTCTGAGAGTGTGAACATGTGACCAGCACAGCCACAGTCATTCTTTTCAGTACGAGTCCTAGATGCTACACAAATAGACCTGGCGCTGCTGTGGGAAGCAAGAAATAGTGATGTGCTGTTGATGTTAGTAGCAGTTACATCATTGTCATTCAACTTGTTGAACATTATGTATAAAGACCCCATAGTATTGGTTAAAATAATTATTAATTAGTTCGAAAAAGCTTCAGTGTACTCGGTGATTGCCGACGTGAACTACAATACTAACAATGACCTTTTCTCCACAACTAGCAGACATTGAAGAAGGAAATAGCTTTGCCCAACTCTAAGAGTTTGTAGTTTGCCAGTGATTCCCACTGAAGCTCATCTAGCATGAGGACTACACCAGAAACCATATTTACCATTAACAAATCTTGCAGCCCCACTGCTGTACCTTTTCTATTTCATGCAGATTAAATTCACTATAAAGATTCCAATTTGGTGAAGAATTTTCTAACAAAGGTCTGACAAACAATGAGCTAGTAATATCACAAACTACTTTTAGCACATTTTCATTGTTAAAGCAGCAATGGAAGTGTGCTAAAATTTTGTTTGAAACAAGGATTTTCCACAGATAGTAGCCTAATAATTCAGAATAACGACTTTAATAACATTTTGTTTTAAATATAATCACTTTATTAATTATTGATAAATTAAGTTTTTCTTTTCTATTGTATGGGCGTATTTCATAGTCGTAATTTGTTACAATTTAAAGGGAAACACAGGTTTAAGATGGCAGCATCATTTGTGGCTTCAAAATGTCGACCTATAGTGTGACAGGGCTAGAATGTCCGTACACAAAAACGTTAACTATTTCTCAATTTCTAGCCCCAAAAAAAATTCAAACTTGATCCTCAAATGGCCTAAGGAGGCCAGTCTTCTGATATTCGGGCAAGAGAGCCAGAAATTGGGAAACCTTTGTTACTTTTTTTTTCTTGCACGAATCTTCCAGCTAATAAGTAATAACAATAGAACATAAGAATACTTGATTGTTACTTCTTGGTTTTAAATATTACTACACTTTTCATTTTTTTTGTTTTGTTAGTGCACAACTGTCATTACTAGTTAGGCACAAAAAAGTTATCATAAAGTTGCGAAATTATGCATTAAAACTGAAAATCTTCTATTTATGCATTTGCACGTAAAAATGTGCAAATGACAAGATATTCAAAACAAATATGCAGAAACTAAATTTGATTGTGAGACAGCTTGATGCATAATTTGGAAATAACCATAATCAGAACATTCCTATTCCCATTGCTAAAAAAAATATGCAAAACACAACAAATTTATTAATAGTCTTTAGACCTACACTTAAATATCATTTAGACTTATCAAAGATTGACTCATTGATGTTCACCAAGTTTATAAATGATTGTTTACAATCGTACAGTTGTTAAAAATGACTGGAAATACTGTTAATTTTAAAGATATCGCCAAATTCTGAGCTTCAGCGTCTGCACTTGCCATCACGTCACTGCCACAGTTGTCATTCATGCATCCAACCATAATATCTTAAAAGAAAGTAATCACATAATTTCAAATATCGTTTTAATTTTTGAAAAATAAATTAAAAGTAAAATCTTTACCTGGGTGGTCAGGGCGGAGGCATTTACGTACTATAATGACATCATTGTTAGTACGAATCAATGCATAACATCCATCATAGTCAAACATTCCATTGAAAGTTAGGTACACGTTTTGTGTAGATTTGTAAACATTGTCAAACCTTAAAATTGACGAACAGCTAAATTAAATTTTCTGAAATAACGAGGCCCAAATTCAAGAAGAAAGCTTAGCAATTGAACCCTCTGAGTAACAGTGTCACGTAGAAAATAAACAGATGAAGAGACCGTCATCCAACAGTGGATTGATATAGATTGAGACAGAAGAAGAAGATGAAAGAGTTTTACTGAAGCTTTTCAGCTATTGTACTTGGTCATCTTCAACTACTATAAAACATTCTTCGTTCACATTAAATTAGTTGTAAGCACCTCAAGGAATTTATTTTAATATAAAAGATCGACATCATATGGATTTCATAAAGAATTCTTTGCATGCGATGCTGTTTTTACATTGGTTGACGACCTTTTTGTAAAGATGCCATTAGTACTTTTTGTGTCAGTACAACAAGCAAAATTATCTAATGGATTTGTAACGGATTTCATCTTAATTTCATCTCACAAATAAATAAATGCACAAGCTCTAATGTTGAGAAGCTTACATTATAAAACATTTCATCTTCAGCATGATTTTGCCTTTGAAGTTCAAGTGCCAAATGTTTTTCTTGAAATATGTTAGTCTATAATTATTCAAATTTATCATACTTTTTATAAAATTGATAATATGAAATAGATACACCATCATCTTTTAAGTTTCCAAATTGTCTGTATAAACATTCTGTAGTAATGGACAAAATAAATGCCAACTAATTCGAACACGTATTAAAGTCAATGTGAACTAGAACTAAACAGATAAGACCTAAGTGGCATAGCCTTGGGCAAGGGGCCGGGTTGAGGGGCGGCTGCCCCCAAATGCGGCCAGGGGCGGGCCCCACGTCATGTTTCTGCTACTTAAATTTTATCTTTTAACTCATGCCTTACCACTTTCAACAAGGATAAATACAAATGTGTTGGTTTGCATTGCAAAGTTTAACAAGTCATTTGCACAGTTTATAACAAGACACCATTTATCCTTTGTCTTTCTAATTTTAAACTAGTCTCTGAAAATTAATTCATAAGAAAAATTCCACTCAAAAACGCATTTTTTTATTTGCGTATGAATTACTAAAGCATATTTATTTTGAGGTGGGGCTCGATGGAGATTTTTGTTCCCGGGACTTAGCTCTGACACTAAACCCACATGTACTTCAACATTTTCTTCTTAAATATCAATATATACATGTATATATATATATATATATATATATATATATATATATATATATATATATAGTCATATACACAGTTTTACACACAATATATGTAAACTGTAATTTATTTAATGGTACCATAAGACTCCTTTTCAACATCTTGGTTTAGGCCTACTTTATTTAAAATTTTAAATAATCTAGGAAACTGTTTAAAATAGAGATAGAAATAAATTACCATAAATCACCAGATGAATCTAACTATGAACGTACCAGACTCCTATACAGCTGAGGAGTCACTCCACATTCACCTAATGGGTTAATACAGTGCGTTTCATATATATAGACGCACCCCATAAATTGGTTATAACTCGAGTTATAGTCAATGGATTCACCTGAAATTTTCAGCATAAAGAGATCATCTTATATTCTAAACTTTCTGCTAGGCAGAAATTTTTTTCTTTAAAAGGTAAAAATTAAAAAAATTAAAAACTGGAAAATGACCGTTTCATAATTATAGACGCACTAATGAACTTTTCACTTTTATTAATTATTGTGACAAAATAACATGCTGAATCATTAAAAATAGTAAGGTATACAACTGTTATGATGTTTCAAAACTTAAAACATTCTTTTTTACAGAATTAAACAATATTTATAAGCAAATTTGCAGAAATTCTACCCCGAAACAGCTAAAATGGGACTTTTCAACTCTGCTATTGTAGTATAATCATAGCAATCTGTAAATCATTATTGTATGATGTTGTCCCGAAAGTTCTCTGTAAGATTTAAGTCCGGGGACACCCTGGCCATTCGAGAGTGGTGATATTCTGGTTTCGTAACCATTGATTCCTTAGATTACTGGAGCGAACTGGTGCATTTTCTTGCTCGAATGCTAAGCTAACGCTAGGAAATCGACTTTGGCAGGTCAGTAAATACTATCATAATATTGTCTGATAATAAACATTATTTTTTGGTTGGTTCAAATGCGCTAAATACTTCGCATATTGTTAGGCCACCACCACCAACATATCTGAGTGCGTGAAAAAATTCAATCTCGATGATTCTGACGTTTTTTTTTTCTTTCTTCATATTGGAAGGATGTTACGAGAAAAGCACAATATTTTCCTAAACAAAATTTCGGCAGTGGGGGAGCCTAATATTATGGGGAACATTTAGTGCCTTTCAAATGAGCAGCTTAGTTTTTGAAACGCGAGCTTAGCATTTATTTCAACCCAAATAAATATCAGTGATTATCAGACAATGTTACGAGGGTATGTACTGCCATATTACATCGCTTCTATAGCATTTGCTTAGTATTCCAGCAAGAAAATGGCCCAGACTGATGGCTACTACTAAAATGATTGCAACATGAAGCAGGTCCGCTCCATTCCTATTTCCGCCTCCAGTATGCCACTGTATCCATGGATACAGTGATGATTCATGACTAGTGATGCGGAAGTGTTTTTTTTTGCCTGCAGTAGTGGAGGCAGAGGAGGACGTATGGTTGACCATGGAAGGAATCTGGTAAATTCCTCTATGCTTTCCCGCCTATTAAGCGTGAAAAAGCGCGGAGTCGCGAAACTCCAACTTCAAGAAGTCCAAGACTTTTTTCAAAGCTGTGCAGCATCTCGCCGCGCTTCTCGGCTCCTCCGCCATAAGGGACGGGGCTCCATTCATTTGCATGCATTTTGTTTGAGGGCCGTTTTTCTCCACATTACGTCCCATCACCTATCTAGTTGACGCTCAGCTTAAGCTCCTAATTCTATTCATAGCGAGGCAGAATGTATTAATGATCCCATGTAAAATCGCCATAATTGTGTCTTCTGTCAGTTTTGAGGTTTATAAATAATTCATACTCGCTGTATAAAAATCGATTCACACTGTACGTAACGTCAACGTTATAGAACGTACTGGTGTACGACGGGGACGCCAGATATTATTGAGAAGAATATGTTAACGTGATTGTCCGTGACGTTGATGGTCTATTCTGAGAGTGTGAACATGTGAAGCACAGGATTGTGACTTACTGTTGATGGTAGCGGCATGGCGTAGTGTGAATGAACAGAAAGGTTTACATGACGTTGACGTTATGTATAATGTGAATTGACTTTTAAAGCAGTTACATCATTGTCATTGATAAGTTTTAATGAGTACAAATAAGCCTCAGGTACTCGATGATTGCCGACGTGAACTACAATAGATCTACTAAACATGCTACTTTCTCTGCAACTAGCAGAAGCAGAAGAAGTGCATTAGCTTTGCCCACCTCTACAGTTTGCGGTTTGCCAGTGATTCCCACGGAAGCTCATCTAGCATGAGGGCTACACCGTCAGAAATCATATTTAATGTTAACATCTTGCAGAACCACTGCTGTACCTTTTCTATTTCATGCAGATTAAATTCACTATAAAGATTCCAAATTGGTGAACATTTTTCTAACAAAGGTCTGACAAACAATGAGCAAGTAATATCGCAAACTACTTTTAGTACATTTTCATTGTTAAAACAGCAATGGAAATGTGCTAAAATTTTGTTTGAAACAAGGATTTTCCACAGATAGTAATAATTCAGAATAACGACTTTAATAATATTGTGTTTTAAATACAATCACTTTATTAATTATTAATAAATTAAGTTAAGTTAGTAATTAGTTACAATTTAAAAGGAAACATAGATTTAAGACGGTAGTATCATTTGTGGCTCCAAAATGTCTACCTATATGGCTACTAATGGTGTGACAGGGCTAGGATGTTCGGACACGAGAACCAGAAATTGCGAAACGTTTGTTACCTTTTTCGTGCACGAGATTCCTGCTAATAAGTAATAACATAGAACATAAGAATTCTTGATGGTTACTTGGTTTTTAAATTTTAATACGCTTTTCATTGTTTTGTTTTATTACTACACAACCGTCATTACTGACTTATTCCTAATTAAACACAAAAAAGTTATCATAAAATTGCCAAATTATACATTAAAAAGGAAAATCTTTTGTTAATGCTTTTTATGTGCAAACGACAAAATATGCAGAAAATAAATTGATGTTGAGACAGCTTGATGCATGATTTGGAAATTACCTTAATCAGAACATTCCTATTCTCATTGTTAAATAAATATGCAAAACACAACAAATTTCGTCCCAGTTATTGGACACAGTAGGGCAGCTACGGACTACACTTAAGTTTCATTAGACTTGTCAAAGATTGACTCATTCATGTTCACCAACTACCAAGTTTATAAGGGAAGGTTTGTACAGTTGTGGAAAGTGACTGGAAATACTGTTAATTTTAAAGACATCGCCAAATTCTCAGCTTCAGCGTCTGCACTTGCCATCACTTCACTGCCACAGTTGTCATGCATGCATCCAACCATAATATCTTAAAAGAAAGCAATCACATAAATTTCAAATGACATTTTAATTTTTGAAAAAATAAATTAAAATGTAAGAACTTTACCTGGGTAGTCAGGGCGGAGGCATTTACGTAGTATAATGACATCGTTTTTAGTACGAATCAATGTATAAAAATCATCATAGTCAAACATTCCATTGAAGGTGAGGTACACATTTTGTTCAAATCCTCCAAGATTGTTAAACCTTAAAATTGAATAACAGCTAAATTAAATCTTCAGAAATACTGAGGCCTAAATTCAAGAAGAAAACTTAGCGATTGAACCCTCTGAGTAACATTGCACCGTAGAAAACAAACAGTTTTCCGAAATATCGTTTAAGGCTGGTTTAGTACTTAGCTTGCTGAAGATGAAAGAGTTTTTACTGAAGTTTAGCTGTTTAGCAGTAAATCAGTAAAGCTTTTCAGCTATTGTACTCTGTCATCTTCAACAACCATAAAACATTTTTCTTTCACATTAAATTAGTTGCAAGCACCTCAATTAATTTATTTTAATACACAAGATGGACATCATTTGTATTTTATAAAGAATTAATTGCATGCAATGCTTGTTTTTACATTGCTACTAAACCAGCCTTTATCAAGTGCCATATTCAGAGAGTCAAAGTTGAAGTTCAAGTGTGAAGTATTCTTCTTGAAATATGTTATTCTATAATTATTCAAATTTGCCATACTTTTTGTAAGATTGATAAAATGACGTAGATACACCATCATCATTCAATTTTTCATATTTTCTGTAATAACAATCTATAGCAATGGACAAAATAAATGTCAATTAATTCGAACACGTATTAAAGTCAATGTGAACTAGAACTAAATAGAGATGACTTAAGTGGCATATAGGCATGGGGAAGGAGCCGGGTTGAGGGCCTCTTCAAATCCGAGCAGGGGCGGGTACCCCTCATGTTTCTGCTACTTAATTTTTATATTTTCATTTCATGCCTTACCACTGTCAACAAGGACCCATTTCACCTATTTGCCTCGCCCCCCCCCCCTCTTTCCGCAAATCTATACTTCTGCTTACGCTTATGCTGAGTGACAGTATATGTTTATTGGTAAATTATTATTCCTAAAACCAACAGAAAACAAAATAAAAAACAAACATTGTGTTCGTGGTCGAAGCATAACTGACTTAGTTTTTTATTACATGCATTGTGGGCATTGTGCATAATGAGTTAATGACCAAGTGGTCATTTTTCAGATAATGGGCAAAACTATATTTCCAGGCAATGTGTAAATTGACTGCCTCGTTAGTCATTGTGAAAAATTATATATGCTATATATTTATATACTGTATACAAACATACATAATTACATAGATGTATACACAATGTATAGATAGATAGTATACGCTCAGTTTACGTATATTGTATATGATGCTTGTACATATCCATCATATACATCATATACAATATACGTATATACAATATACGTAAACTGAAAAGTTTTTAATGGTACCATAATTAGGTTCCGTTCCTACATCTTGGTTTACTTTATTTAAAACTTTAAATACTCCCGGAAACTGTTTAAAATAGAGATAGAAATAAATTATCATAAATCAGCACATGTAACTATGAATAAAACACAAAATTTCGTTTTATCTATATTTAAATGGTTTATATAATAATATATATAAATATATAACTTTGAATGCTGAATGAACATACCAGACTCCTATACAGCTGAGGAGTCACTCCACATTCACCTAATGGGTTAGGTGGACACGTCGCTTCTGTCGGTGACTGCAGTGTCACAGTTTTCGGCTTACGACATTTCTTATCGCGATTTGTACGATCACCGAAACATAGATTGGTAGAAATTATTATAATGATTGCAACATTTAACATATTCATTGTTGGAAAGATTTTGAAACACAAACAGTGGTTTTCACATGGCTTTGTTTCTTGTCTTTATATTACTCCGTACAACAAATTCAATAAATTTGACGCCTAAAAAGACCGTCTAGACCTTCAAAAGAAACAGCACATGTTTTACCTAGACATAGTTAAATTTACTCAAGATAATTGGCAAGTTTACAGTTGTTGTTGATGTTTAAATACGTTTGGGGGGAAAATAACTAGACTTGAAATTCAACCAATTTAAAATGAATTTTCTTTATGTAAATATAAAGTTTTTATCCAACGTTTTGTGAAACGTCAAAGCAAAATAGTTAACCAAATTTGTTTCTATTACATTACCAACATTAAACCAACATGGGATAACTTGTATGTACTTTTCAACAGTTTGTCTACACTTTTTTCGCACATTTATTGTTGCTATGTACTTTTGGTTTGCAAACGAAGTATTAGTTTTGCATTTGTGGTTTTTTCACACTTATTATATTCACTTGAACTACCGTATCTGTTTGTTGCAACACAAAAGCGAGGTAGAATGTATTATTAAAATTAGTATGATAATGTAGTAAGCAACATCAATTTATTTTCATATTTTTCGTTTTCTACAATTTTGAAAGCATTCGTGCAACTTATCAACAATGTAATTTTCTTGTGTAGTTAATCAATGGCGTAAGTAATTAATGTAACATTTATCGTGAGGTTACCTCTGACAATGATTGCCATATTATTGATAGTGACTTGAAAGCAATAGAGGCATGGTGTTCTAAATGGCAACTTCAACTTAATAAGGGAAAATGTTGTGTAATGAGGGTAGCTAGGGGAAAGAATCCAATAATATTTCCATATAGAATAGGGGCCATTCCACTTAATAATGTAAATTCTTATAAATATTTGGGGGTAATGATTACAGCTAAACTTTCTTGGAAGCTGCATGTCGAACAGATTATTTCCAAGTCTATGCAGATGCTTAGGTTTAGTCAACGCGTTCTAAGAAGGTGTCCCAGGGAGGTAAAATGTATAGCATATCAATCATTAGTACGTCCCCATCTAGAAAACTGCAGCTCCGTGTGGAATCCCCACACTGAGGACTTAGCTCACTCTATAGAAATGGTCGAACGCAGGGCTGCTAGGTTTGTTTGTGGTAAATATGGATATGCCAACAGTGTAACTAAAATGCTTTCAGAGCTTGGTTGGGATAGTTTACTTGCAAGACGTTCAGATTTTAATCTTAATATCTTTAATCGAATGCTAGAAGGCTCTTGCCCTAAACCTACTTCAAGTAAACTTTGCAGGGCATTATATTTGGGTAGGGGTGACCACTCTAACAAAGTTGGAGAGATTTTTGCACAAACAGATTCTTATTACTGGTCATTTGTCCCGAGGGCGATTCGACAATGGAACTCGCTTGCTGGGGATTTTGTGCAGGAAAAACGTATTTTATGGGAGTCATAATTTTGTTTTGTTTTGACAATGCATATATTTGCAGCATTAAAAAATATTGAAATTGTTGTTGGGTTTATATCATTAGGGTTTTATATTTTCTGGTTTTGACAATGCATTTTCTATGCTGCATTTGGACTCTTGTCCCTCTGCCATAGGCCTTTATGGCTGCTTGCAGAGTAATTTTTCAAATTCAAATTCAAATAACATGGCTGGCCTTCTACCAGCTTGTTCTGCTGAGGTCGTGCGTCGCTCTGCACTCCTTTCAACAGAACATTGAACCCGGCCGGATTATCCAGGTCTGCTCATTGACCTGGACGCGCGGCTTCTTGCTGCAAATCCGGTTCTAGGGGTTGGAACCATGCGACCGGGCATGTTCTTACTGTTTTACCATTCCTACGAATTTCCTGGTTCCCACAATTTAAAGGGAAAATGATGAAGTCGAATACCTCCCCGAGGTGTTCCCAATGAAAGGCGCTCCTTTAGAAAGTAACTGATTTATTTAATAAGCGATAGGCCTACACTTAAAAGCGATAAATAAAATTGTTGACTTGTGTGTGGATTCTCAACTCTGCTGAGAGGAGATATCCACCGACTCTAATATTCTAAGTGTCCCAAAGACTACTTCGGACTTAGGATATTGAGTACAAACTGCATTGATACAACAAACCTTATCCTGATCAGAATGCCAACAAGTCGTCCCGAGCCTGCCCTGTGCATGTGGTTTTATTTCCTTGGCCCATGGGAGGGACCACTATTGTTCAGGACTGACCAATGGTGAGTCCTGGTCCCAAAATATCTCCTTATTCAGAGCCAATTTCTAGGAACAACTCCAATAATTTCAGAGAATTAGCTCTGGAATTAATGGTTGTTGCTGATCGTGTCAAACTTCAATTTCTGTATTATGAAGTTTCTATTTTTAGAAACTCTTGGAATGAGCAGCCTCACTCACACGTGTGCATCTGGCACAGGCGTGGGTGGTCCCACATTACTCATTTCTTAAATCATTGGCCTCATTTCTTATTGTATATAATTGTTATGTTTATGTTTATTTTTATTTGACTTATGATTTCATTTGTATCTTTCTTACATTATCATTTACCATTCATTTTATGTAACTGAATTCCCTTGTCCACTACTATGCTAAGCATTTCAATAACCACGCAAACATTTCTCAGTAAAAGTAAGCATATCGAGGTGCCTTCAGCAGCTCTCTCTCTAAACGAGCACGTTGTTCAGATGCTTAGAGGGCTCAGACAAATTTTCTAGAAACTCTAGTAGTGGACCTCATAGTGATGCTAGTAGATAACTTATGCAGCAAATAAAATATTATCAACCAAATTTGCAGTTGTCTTTTGCATTTTGTTAAGTTGTGAGTTGTGAGTAGAACCATCCACAACAATGGCAAATGGTACGAAGTGCCCGTGATACCATCAATAAAAAAACGATACAATAGGCTTAATCAACACTTAAAAGTAATTGGCGTAATTGTAACTTTGTAACTTTGAGATTTGAAGAACACTTAAAATACTTCTTCAGGAATATACGCAGTGATTCAGATTAGAGTCTTATAATCAGGCCCGGACTGAGCCACAAGGAAACGATGAAATTCCCTCAAAAAAAAATCTAAACGAAAGTGATGGTTTAAACCATACATGTGCAACGTATGGCCCGTGCGCTATTTCTGGCCTATCCATAATTTTATAATTAAGGCTCATGAGAAGTTCTCTAAATTTTAGTGAATCTGGCCCACTAGCATATTTCCGTTTTTTCTAGAACCTACATCATTCCAGCAATAGAACAAATTTCAACCAATCACAGTGACCCCTCTGCTGAAAATGACTTGTGATTTTTATTAGTCTTACTATCATATATCTGTCTTAAGCTTAATTTAATTTTGTATGTAAAGCGAACTTTAAAAAAAATATATTCGTTATGTACAATAAACATCATATGGAATGACCTGTGGATATGTTTAAAATTCGTTATCCAGCCAACACTCTTAATGAAGTTGCACATGCCTGGTTTAAAATTTTTTTTTTTCATTTGTAACTCGAAATATGACCATTTTATAGAATAATGTGAGTGCCTGCTCGGTGATGTTTGCGATTACGAATGTGCATATGTTGCGAGAGTAGGCCTACAATTTCAGTGGTACATTCACGTTTTTCCGAATAACATTTTACAAGTCCAGTCCGGGCCAGCTTATAAATAATTAATTCACACTTAGGACATCTTTGAATCATCCACCGTTCAACTCGTCAAACACCATGCATAACTATTGAATATGATTTTTTTTCGTTTTAGGGTCGATTCACACTATATAGTCAAGGTAGGGTCTGGTCAAGTGTGGTAAAATATCGTACTATAGATTTTCAATTGAAATGCAATGTATTTAGAAATTCGGTGATCACACTAACATCATGTAGTTTTTCATAGAAAAATGTTTGAACGGACCATGACTGGACCGTGTTTTGATACTATCTAGAGACCCTAATTGTGTTATGCGTTACCAATGTGGATAATTTTATTTTTGTAAAAATGAAGTCTCTCAATTATGTTCAACACCCTCATAGTTAACATGAATATACCCTTATGTTATTGAGCTACATATCTAGTTCATAAAACACATTCATGTTTCTCTTAAATTTGCATCTGAAAAAAAATAAGAGTTTGAGAGGCATTTACATTTCAAAAATACGTAAGTGGTTACTGGCAAATGTTTTTTTTTAATATTAACATAATTAAAAATTCACAGGTCAATTTTATCTGTAATCAACTATTATTAGATTTATTACTAAGTAAGGCAACAAGAAAATTGCGTTTTTCAGTCTAAGAACCTGGTTAGAGATTAGAGTACAGAGGCTAGACGTCAAACTCGAATCTACGACTATTCTTGCTCAAACTAAAGTTTTAGCCTCTAACCACGGTTCTTCTGGTTGCCTTACTTATTACATTTAAATGATCAAAGATTTGAATCACCTGTGTTTATCAACCACCAATTTTACTTGGGAATGTTAGTACAATTATTAAAATGGTTTTCAATCACTTGTAACTGCAATGACTTAGACAATCTCAGAGATTCATCGCGTACACTTTGTTGCACTTTACTACCACAGTTGTCAATCATGCATCCAATTACGAATCCTTAAAAAAAATGTATTAAAAGAAATATCTAGTGTCATTAAAAGAAATTCAAGTGTAAGATATTTACCCGGGTAGTCAGAATGGCTGCATTCACGCATTATAATGACGTCACTATCAGTACGAATCAATGAATAAAGAGACGGGTATTGCTTGTCAGCTAAATACATTCCATTAACGGTGAGGAACAGTGGTTCATCAAATCGATAATAATCGTTACTCCTTGAAATTACAACAACTAAATTATATCTTTAGGAATAAAACGGGCCAAAACTCAAAAAGAAAACTTTGCACTTGGAGCCTCTTAGTTGCATTTCCACATAGGAAAATCCAGTTTTATCATGTATACGAGGCGACTGAATTAGCATCAAATTAGTGTTAAATTGAACAAACACCAAACTGAATTGGGGTTTTATTCAGTTTGGCCTTTGTTTTATTTTTTGCTTATTCAGGTTGGTGTTTGTTCCAATTGGCCCTTATTCAGTTTGGCATTTAATCAGTTTTCTGTTTATTCCAATGTTGTGACAATGAGAAAGTTTTTTTGAAATGGGTGAATTGTCAAAACGACCTAAGTGTTACACCCTGTAGAAACAGAAGGTGAAACACTTTAGTCAAATTCTGTCTTGACAGTATGGCACCCCTTGGTGCACAGATGTTCAGACTTGGGTGGCCGAATTCTAAGTGAATTCGTGAAACCCAGTCCGACCGTGAGAAATTGGGAATAGAGTCCCAAAAATACCTTTCCTTTTAAGGTAATATCCCTGGCCCAGGGCAATGATTGCCCCAGTTGGTCAATCATTGAGCCCTGAGGTGACAGTTGCCCCTCCCAAGAGACCAGACAAGTGAGCTTGAGACTTGAGTGTGAGGACAGTCAGAGTGTAGAGTTCAAACGAGTAAGTTTGAACTAGAGTCAGAGTTGAGACTTGAAACAGTTAAGTTCTAACTAGAAGAGAGTGATTTTTATGTAAAGAGTTGTACACCACTTTGTTATGTCATTAATAACCGAAGTAAAAGAGTATATTTTATTTTACTACCACAAAAGTGTTGTATCTCAAATTGTTTTGGGTTCTAGTACTCCGAAAACAACGGAGTATCCAGCCAAAGGTACTCAGATATTACCTGAGTCTCTCCGCCTGGAGCCTCCAGTGACTCAAGCAAACAAGAGGACTGAGGACATGTCGGCATCGTCACGCACTGTACAGGAAGGTTCTCGTTAAAACACGGTTTTTTTGTGGGCCGTTACCAGGCCAGGCAAGCAAATGTCGCGCCTGGTAAAGTCAACCCCTAGAGCAACAGAGACTGGTCCGCCGACAACAGAGTTGGCACCAGCACCATCGACTCGACACCAACATCAGAGGAGTCGAAACGGTGGCGCCGAACGGCCAGTCACGTCACATAAGACACCATGCAATCTCGTAAGGGGATTAATTGTTACCAGGTACCTCGCTTTTTTGTAACAAAATGTTTACCATTTGGCATAATAATTAAAATATAGTACATTTTTCTTATCTGAAATGAAAGAAAACGAAACGGAATTATTATGGAGCACTTACCTCATTTTGGCCAAAATTCATTTTTGAAATGAAATTCTAAGATGATGACCATTCGATGTTTGGCAAATGAGGAATTGAGGAACATAATTAATTTGGCGCTTATTCAGTTTTACTTTTAAAACAAGTGCTTTATTTAGAGGGTCGAAGTTGAAGTTCATATGTAAAGTTTTTTTCTTGAAGTGCGTCAGTGTATAACTGTATATTTATTCAAACTTACAATTTGTAAAATTGACTAATTGATGAAGTTATACCATCGTCATTCAACTTTTCGTAAGTTGCGAATATACAATCTATAATATATATTGGACAATAATAATGGCAATTAATTCAAATAATGGTCTTGACACACAGACCACTTTTTGACAACTTTTCAACTGCAAAATGAAGTCGTAGGTGTTTGGGCTGTGGTTGGAATTTATTTTCTATGGAAAGACTCAAGGTGATTGGGTTTGGCAACAACCAGACTTTATTTTGCAGACAAAAAGTGGTCCAAGAGTGGTCTGTGTGCTAATAGTCTTAAGTGTTTATTCAATTTTATTATTGTAATATGTTCTCACAACTTAAGAGCTGCTGAAACTTTGCTTTTAATAGGTTTTAATCTGCTGCAGAGGCTATCTAATTGCATCAACTATAGACAGATCACCAATAGATAGTGACGGGACTATTGATATGGCGTAGCGATTAGTATTGATGTTTTGAAGTTTGACACAGATATTTTTTTAAAAAAAGTAATTAATTTCCTGCATTGATATTTTTTCTTTCCTCATTATTTTTCCGATTTTTTTTAAATTTTATTTTGAAACATGCTACCGCATTATTGCTTAACATGCTCAATTTCAAAATAATTTCAACGTATAAATCAAAGTAGGGCCTGCTATATTTGTGAAGTTTTAACACCTGACAACGCTAAAGATCTTGTGAGAAAAACAAAATACAGTGTATTATGACCAATGAAGATTTGAGTATAAGTTATTTACTTTTGTCCTCTTCTATCAAAGCTAAGATTTTAAAAGCATTAATGATTATGAATATAATCGAAAAAAAGATGCTATCTGTGACTGGTGAATTTGAATTTTGATGTCACTTCTTAATACTTGTGTATTTTGGGGTCTTGGGCACACCCCAACGAACGGCGGAACGACGTCGGACTTTTGCACATGAGTAGCTTTTTTTTCAACAGCTTTCGAACTTCCATCACCAGAATGTGTTCGATCACCGGCACCGGCGACAGCGTTTCCTCTTTGCACACGAAACCACTTTCCAACCATCTGTCGCGTATTTTTGATCTTTTTTTAATTTTTACGACGGGAAAATATTAACTCAAAATCCATTTTGTCTGAACGGCGAACGAGGTCGTTCCTGTCACTAATTATGACCCCTTTTTGCAGTTCACTCAACTACACTAGATCCTTCTTCCATTCACCGCAGCAGACTCGAGTGATCGGTTTTGGCGACAAGCCGACTCAAAAGTGAACTTGCCTATTAGGCATCGGGTATTTTTCCCGATAGGCCATTTAGTTTCAGGGCTGATTTTATAATTAGTATCAAAGTTTAAAATACCAGAGGACATGAAACATAAGACTGACGTTTTTAATAATAAAAAATCTATAGAAAATCTTTGTCCAAATGTTTGCTGATTTTTAACATTTCTTTTTAAAAAATTTTTACTATGCTGGCTGAAAGTTAGTGCAAAACAGCAAAAGAAACTGTCAAGTTTATTGTAAGGTAGTTAAAAATAAAAATAAAACCAAGTGAAATTTTGGGTAGAGTTCTAGGCATTTTTGGAGTTCTCTTACTTCATTAGGGCATGTATATAATTTTTCCCAGGCCTATTTTTTTCTCCCAGTCATCTTCTGAGCCGACTTCATTTTGGAGTCGAAATCAACCACTCAAAAGTCGTTTGTGCGCCACGGACCTTATTCCTTATGGAAATTTTCAGGCGTATATTGCCTCCTTGTATCCATTTCACCTAATTGCCCGCTTTCATTGCGTTGGCACTTCGTGTCAAAATCTTAGTGTTGTCTTGAGGCTGACCCTAATATTAGGCCAAATATCTGTTGTTGTTTTTTCTGATAGCTGCGTTATCTACAAAATATAATGTATAAATTTATAGTATTTAATCGTACCATAATGAGGGATGCTTTCCACGTATTTGTATAATGTAAAGTGAACGTTAATTGATCCAGGGAACTGTTTAAAGTAATAATAGAAATAAATAATTATAAACATTGCATATGAACCTGACTATTACTTCAAAATCAACATACCAGGCTATTATATAGTTGAGAAGTCACTCCACATTCGCCTAACGGGTCAATGTAAGGTGGACACGTTGGTGGCTCAGGTGTCGTAGTTTTTGGTTTGCAATGTTTTTTACCTTTGTGTGGACGATGGCAGAAACACAGACTGATGGCTACTACTAAAATGATCGCAACATGAAGTAGGTTCATTGTGAGGAAATTATTTAAACACGAATAGTAGCTTCAGTTCGCAATCGTTGCATGTTTTATACTATAGTCCATAACCCACATTAAATGGTTGTGTCATCTAAAGGACCGTCTAGACATAAGCAAACAAATAACAAATATTTTATTGATACATTAATTTTTTCAGCATGTAGTAATAGTTTATGTTCTTGTAAGGTCGGTATCTTTAAACAGAATAACTACACTGTAAAAACATTTTTCATAATAAGACACTTAACGTGTCATTTCATTGTACGGCTCGTATGATGTTTTAATATCTAATATACATTATTTCGCCTATTTAAATAACCCATACGAGCATATTTTGTCGGAAACTCTCAAAAGCGATTACAAAGGAGAGCAAAGAATAGAATTTAAGTGGCTATTGAACATAGACAATAAACTTTTTAAAATGCCATAGAAGTCCATGAAAATTCAATTGGAATCAAATGATTTTTTTACATAATGGGGGTGCACCCCAATGCTCCCAGCAAGAAGTTTAACCTAACCTAACCTAGGACACTCTCACCGCATTTAGGAACACTGCTAAAGACGTACGTACATTTTTACTTTTGAAGCTAGAAAGTGCTCAAGAAGGGCAAGGTTTTGCTCAGTGCTGAGGAGTCACTGTGCATTAACCTAATGAAGGGTAATGGGTCTTTGGACATGTCGTTGGTGTTAGTTGTTTGAGTTGTTGTAGGTGGCTGAAGAGTTGTAGTTTTCTATTTACAATGTTACTTATTCGTATTTCGTTGGTTTTAGGCTTGATTCACACTATATTCAAGGCAAGGCCTGTTCAAGTGTGGTAAAATATCATAGTAGAGATTTTCAATTAAAATCCAATGTATTTAGAAAGTCAGCGTTCACAATGGCGATCACACTTGGGTCATAGTTTTCCATAGAAAAACTTGAGCAGACCATGACTGGACTGTGTTTTGAAATAATAACGTGTACAAACCCTACATACCCTGTTGAAAGGTTGTTGACAGCACTTCCAAGAAGGAATAGATTAAGTAACAAAAGATATCAACAGTTACTACTCGCCAAGATAAATAAGATAAAGTAAATATTTTATTATTTTAAATACTTTTTGAAAGTATTTTGTATTGGATAAAAAACTTTTTAAAATGCTATAGACCTCCATAACAAATAAGTTGAAATCAATTGAGTTTTCTGCACCCTAATGCCCCAGCAACAAGATTAACCTAACCTAACCTAACCTAACCTAGGGGACAGTCACCACATTTAGGAAAAAACTTTGTAACTGCCAAAGACCTTTATGTAAATTTTGACTTTTGCAGCGCGATAATGTGCAAGAAGGATGTGACAGTGAATCCCACTTGAAGATCATCTAGCATGAGAGCAGTCAGGGTTGTTGTAGGTGGCTGAAGTGTTTTATGATAGTTATGATGTTTCTTATCCTTTTTTTTCCCGAAACTTACAATGTGCACTTGTAAAATGCACGTGCCCATAAATCTTTATTACAAACGTAGACTACATCTGAGGAGCCATTGTGAATTCTCCTAACGAAGAGTAATGGGTCGTTGGACATGTCGTTGGTGTTAGTTGTTTCAGTTGTTGTACGTGGCTGAAGAGTTGTAGTTTTATGTTTACAATGTTTCTTATTCGCATTTTATTTTAACTATTTGTTACCCATTGTGAGTAATTTTTTGGAAAAATAACCCCTAACGACTATAGTTTACATCCTCTAGTTGACATGAAAAATTAAAAATACCTTAACTTCCTTAGGTGATTCAGCTACTTTTCTAGTGTCTTGACACATTCAAGTGTCTCTTAATTTTACACCTGAAAAACATCAGTTCAAGAAGCGTTTACACTAGTTTTTACTGTTAAGATAAGATTTACTGTTCAATTTTATTAGTGTTAAATTATTATTAGATTTACAAATATCAATTTTATTTGAATGATCAAAGTTTGAATCTTCGTTGTTCACCAACCACCTCGTTTATATAAACATGTTATCACAATTATTAAAATCGTGTGGTTGTACATGTAACTCTAATGACATAGACAATTTCAGAGATTCATCGTATGCACTTTGACGCACTTCCTCACCGCAGTTGTCATTCAAGCATCCAATAATAATTTCTTAAAAAAAACAATAAAAGAAATATCAAATGACGTTTTTTTTTTCTTAAACAAATAAAATTTAAGTTTTAAAAATTTGGTGTATTCCAGCTGGGACGATTTATTAGAACAATTTTAACTCGGAAGGTAGAAGGTTTTAGAGGCTAGCAGTGACGTGAACGTAGTCAAAAAAATAAATAAACGTGCGGCATAAAGCATTATTTATAGCATAAAGCTACCATTGACGTCTCAGTTAGAAACGTCCGAAAAAAAATCGTCCAAGGCAGATTTTTACCCTGGTTCTCAGGGCGGAGGCATTCACGCATTATAATGACGTCACTCTCGGTACGGATCAATGAATAAATAGAAACGTATTGACGGTAATCTAAATACATTCCATTCAAGGTGAGTTTCAATGTTTGAGTAATTAACTCGTAATTATCGCTTCCCCTTGTAATTAGAAAAACCGACTAGATTATATGTATCTTCGGGAATAAAGAAGACAAACATTCAAAAAGAAAACTTAACAACTGGATTAACTGAGTAGCATTTTCACAAAGGAATGTCCAGTTTTTATGTCTTTTAAAACAGGTGTTTTATTAAGAGCACATATTCTTAACTGGGGGTGTCCATACCCATTAATTGTATGAGAACCAAATATTGGAGATTTGGGACTCGATTTGTGAACAATTGTTTTTAAACGGTTGTTCGATTAGAATAAACTCTCACCGTTATCAATAAGGATTGATGCGTTGATGCCACCCTTGTGATTTTCTTTCAACTGTTTCGTTGTTATCTAGCCATATACGCCCAGCTATTGACATATTTTAAAGTCATACTGATACATATTAAGGCTGGTATTGGGACAAATTGGGCAATTCATTGGGGGGGGGGGGGGGGTCTGTAATTGTAAAAAAGTTAAGAATCCCTGATTTAGAGAGTTAATTGAAGTTTAAGTCGAAGTGCCAAGTTTTCCTTTTGAAGTGAGTCTGTGTATAATATAATTATTCAAATTTACCATTTGTAAGATTGAGTACATAACGAAGTTACACTGTCGCCCTTCAACTTTTCGCAAGTTATGAACAAACATTCTATAAACCATTGTACAAAAAACGGCATTAATTTCTGTTGCGTATTTACGATTGTTGGAGATGATTTACAGTTTGATACTTTAAATAAAACTTCAATTTTTGAATTTTATTAAGAGCAAATTCACTATGAAAATTGTTTACGGTATTAAGAGGTTAAGGGTTTAAGAGTATAACAAAATTTAATTTCCTAGAGACATCACTGAGGCTTGTTACATGGCACTACTTATCCCGATAAAAGTGTCGATATATGTCCTCGTATGCAGGCTCGACACCTGATGCATATAAGATCTCACATCACAAGACAATTGAAAATAAAAAGGTATGGAGCCAGCGTAGCAGGACATATATATATGCACTTGTTGACACTTCAATCGGAATTAGTAGTGGCGTGTAATACGCCTCATTGATAAACTACTTAAGTTTCTACTTAAGTGGGTCAATTCCAGCACAAATGATTGAAATAAGTTCTTCAAATTAAAATTAAAATTTATAATGTGAAATTTAAGAATTTTATTTTGTCGGACAAGTTGCAGAAATTTCAGTTGAATGTTCTGACTTTTGCACATTTTCAACTGTGCCTCCGTTGTCAGGAAAAAAAAAAGTTTCGTTATTTTTAATAAAAAAAAAATACTGTATTTTTATTATTATAAAAAAATGAAAATATCAAACTCAATATTGTTTCAATTTCCAGAGTAAGTTGGTCTATCTTGGGGCATTGTTCATCTCAGATAACTTTTGATTAACTTTAATTTTGAAAAGTGTAAAATTCTTGTGAATGAGTAAAAAAAAAATCAACTTTTAGAAAAGAATATTTCATCGAATTTTTCATGCTTCTCAAAAGTGATGCCCGGAGCACTATCCTCGGGCATCCTGACCTAAAGCTCGCACTAATGTGGAATATGGTAATTGTCCATTAGACCAAATGTATGTCCATTTCGCGAAATATAATCTACATAACTTGGTCTGATGAAAAGCGCCAAATGGACATGCATTTCGTGCAATGGACAATTACACCAAATGGATGCGACATGTACAACTTGTTCACCTTATTATTCGCCTAAAGGGAAGACTACAAAATACATTTTTACAGTATTTTAATCGTACTGTAGTTTTTAAGGTTTTCCGGGTTCTTGTATAATGTATATAGAACTTTAACTGATCCAGGGAACTGTTTAAAAGTATAAATACAAAATAAACAACCCTAAATTAGTACATAAAACTAAATATGCAAAATGAACATACCAAACTATTATATAGCTGAGGAGTCACTGCACATTCGCCTAACGGGTCAATGTAAGGTGGACACGTTGGTGGCTCATGTATCGTAGTTTTTGGTTTGCAGTGTTTTTTACCGTTGTTTGGACGATGGCAGAAACATAGACTGATGGCTACTACTAAAATGATCGTAACATAAAGCAGGTTCATTGTGAGGAAATTATTTAAACACGAATAGCGGCATCATTTTGCAATTGTGGCATGTTTTATACTATAGTCCGTACCAGACATTAAATGGTTGTGTCCCCTAAAGGATGTCTAAAGGATTGTCTAGACATAAGCAAACAAATAATGTATTTTATTGAGACATTGATAATTTTTTTTTGTTGTAGACAAAAGTCAGTTTCTATGATTTCTTAATATTTAATACATTATTTGTTAAAAAACATATAACTTGTTTGAAAGATAGTGGCTGATATTGCCAAGCTGAGTGAGAATATATTAAGTTTTTTTTAGTGAAAACTCATAAAATGAGTAATAACGCGAGCAAAAGTTAGAATTTACATAGCTAATTTTTGGTGGCGCTGATCAAGCGCCAAATTGAACAAGCGCCAAATTGAATAAACGCCAAATTGAACAAGCGCCAAATTGAACAAACGCCAAGCTGAATAAATGCCAAATGGAACAAACGCCAAACTGAATAAGCGCCAAATGGAACAAACGCCAAACTGAACAAGCGCCAAACTGAATAACCGCCAAAATGTGATAAACACATGGTTAGGTTAGGATTGGTTATGTTAGGTTAGGATTGGTTAGGTTAGGATTGGTTAGGTTAGGATTGGTTAGGTTAGGATTGGTTAGGTTAGGTTAGGTTAGGTTAGGTTAGGTTAGGTTAGGTTAGGTTAGGTTAGGTTAGGTTAGGTTTGGTTAGGTTTGGTTAGGTTTGGTTAGGTTTGGTTAGGTTTGGTTAGGTTTGGTTAGGTTTGGTTTGGTTAGGATTGGTTAGATTAGGTTAGGTTAGCTGTAAATCTGCAGTCTGACGTCTATAAAAGCTCACAATATTTGGACCATCACAATTTACAAAAAACCTGAATAACCGCCAAACTGAATAAACGCCAAATGGAACAAACGCCAAACTGAATAAGCGCCAAATGGAACAAACGCCAAACTGAATAAGCGCCAAATGGAAGAAACGCCAAACTGAATAAAAGCCAAAAATTTGGCGGTTATTCAGTTTGGCGTTTGTTCCATTTGGCGCTTATTCAGTTTGGCGTTTGTTCAATTTGGCGCTTATTCAGTCGCCCCCAAACAAACACAAACAGTAATTTTCACATGGCTTTGTTACTTGTTGTATAATCCGTACAACAAATTCGTTTAGTTTGACGTCTAAAAAGACCGTCTAGACCTTCTTATGAAACAAATATCACCTGTTTTTCTTAGACATAATTAAATTTACTCAAGATATTTATTGTATTTACGGTTGGGTTTTGAAATAGTAAAACTTTGATCTAACGTTTAATGAAAATTCAATGCGAAACATTTGATCAAACACATTGCTAACATTCAACCAATATGGGATAACTTGTATGTACTTTCAGCAATTGTTTGATTGCGCTTCTTTTTCACGCATTTGTTGTTGCCACCTACTTTTGTGTGCAAACGACGTATTAGTTTTGCATTTTTTTCTCTTCTCGTTCATTATATTCAAGGTAGAATGTATGCTTATGTTCTGAACCATATTCAAAGTTCTAACAAGATTCTGACAATAACAATGTGTGTCCAGTGAAAGAAGAAGACCACATAATAAGACAATTATCAGACAAACATCATCAGCGCAACATTAAATGGTTTTATTATCGGTTGGTCTCTTTTTACACATCTTGTTAGGATTGTTTTAACCTCGCAATAAAATATAATATCATTGTATTCAAAAAATAAACATTGATTAAGCTACTGATAATAGCCATATTGCCAAATTGTGAATTTAAAAAAAATAAATCTTTTCTTTATGTATTTTATGCACCAATGCCAAAATATGCAGAATAGAAATTTGATGGTATAAATGGTTGTTGTCACGAACTTTTGGTTTCAAAAGAAGTTTTTTGCCCTTGGAATACTGGCGAATTTTGATACTTTTTTTGACTGCAAAATGAAGTGGAGCTGTCGCCAAAACCGAACACTTTGAAAACACCACGGTGGTTTCAAAGTGTTCCAAAAGTGTCTCAAATGTGGTCAAAATTGGCGACAAGACAAATAAGTCTCAGTATCGCATATAAAGTACCGCACAGCGAGAATAACATAAAAAAAACCACCGTGTTGTTCGAAGGTGTTTTCAAAGTCACTTGTGTGCCAAGGGTCTTCTTGCTTTAGTATTTTTTATTTTTTTTGTCGTTTTGTATATTCACAATTGGCACATTTATATCTCATTGCTAAAAAAGATGCAAAACATAAAAATGTTGACCATTCGACACATTACATTTAAATTTTATTCGAATTTTTAAAGATTAAATCGATTCACCAACCACCAAGTTTATAAAGGAATGTTTGTACAACCTTCAAAAGGGACTGAATATAAATGTAAGTCTAAAGACTTCGCTTCAGTCTCAGCTTCAACTTTTGCACTTGCCATCACTTCACTACCACAGTTGTGAGACATGCATCCAACCGTAGTATCTTAAAAGAAAATAATAAAATAAATTTCAGATGACTTTTATTTAAAAAATAAAATACAAATGTAAGAACTTTACATGGGTAGTCAGGGTTGAAGCAAGTACGTACAATGATGACATCTTTGCTAGTACGAGTCAATGAATAAACGGCCTCGTACTCGTACTCAGTGTAATTTATGTACATTCCATTCAAGGTGAGGTACAGTGTTGCATCAATTGTTTCATCCTGGTTCAAGCTTTAATTTAAAAAAAACAACTAAATTATATCTTCAGAAATACTGAGGCCCAGATTCAAGAAGAAAACTTAGCAATTTGACCGTCTGATTAATGTTTTCACACAGAAAAAAAAAACAAGACTTATGCAGTATATTTTTTTATCGAGTGCTTTACTTGGAACGTCAAAGTTGAATGAATTTCAACTTTGACCTTCCAAGTAAATCACTTGATAAAAAAAATGTACTGTATAAGTTTTGTTTTCTGGGTTTTTTTTTGGCAAAGTATTTTTTCTTGAAATGAGTCAGTGTATAATTATTCAAAATTACTATCTGAAAGATTGGCTATTTGGCGCAGTTATGCCATTAACGTCGTTCAACTTTCCATAAGTTGTGAATACACATTCTACAGTATTGTTAATGAGCAAAATAAATTTCGATTAGTTTGATCACTTCTTAAAGCCAGTGTGGGTGTGAAATGTGAACCGAAACCAAAAGGAAGTTGCATGTGTACATGGCAGCATGCATACCAGTAAATTCCTACTTCTGAAAACAACAAAAACATGATTATTCAGGTGAACTTGAGTTATTTTTTAAATTTTAAAATAATGTTTGACAAATTGCGTTCAATGCATAAGGTGTGACCAAATAGATTTTTATTAGAATTAATTACAAATGATGTTACTAGATGGATTCACGTGGCCATTTTCAAGGAACGAATTTACCGTTACAAGTATGTAAGTTTGTAAAAGCATTTTTTTTTAACTTTTCGAAACTTGATGAATGATATGGCATATGAAACTTTTGAGTGTCTAGTCGTCACACAGTCGTCTTAATTTTTTATGGCAGGCATATAATTGCCTCATCATAAGATGAAGCATGTGACGTTATAGATGGATTAACAAGAAATTTAGGATTGCGCCATTTATCATGATAGAAAAGGGAGAATAGTTAACATACTCAACAGTTTAAGCAAATGTGTTATTGCATTATTTTATTATTAACCCTTTGTAAACAGACAAAATGACAAATGCCAACATTTTTTGTCAGCCCTCTGACGTCGCAACCTTCGTATGGTCAGGCAAATATAGTTGGCTCGTTAGCTCGTAAGCTATATGCACCGCTTATAACAAGAAACCGTATACTGTAAAGGCCTTGCTAGAGCTCAATGAAAAGAACAATGAAAAAACTATTCCCAAAACATAAATTCCACAAAATGGAACTCAGAAGATAATTTGCAGCCTGCATATTGAAAACTTTGAAAACAAAAGCAAGGCCTTTAGTCGTTGAAATTTTACATTAGTTTCTGAAACTTATTAATAAAAAAATGGCCACAAATTGCAAAGAAAGGGCAATGATTATGAATTCAGTTGTGCATAAGCACTGACTTTTAAAAATCTTAACGGGTGCTTTAGTAGCTCCTGAGTGATTTTTAAGTGCAGTATCTATATTGCATTTTTGATCATACCGATTTCATAAACGTCTAACAACTTGTTTCTTAATGTATATAGAACTTTAAGTGATCCAGGGAACTGTTTAAAGTAAAAATAAAAATATATTACCATAAATTAGCATATGAACCTAAATATTAATCGAAAAATGAACGTACCACACTATTATATAGCTGACGAGTCACGCCACATTCGCCTAAAGGGTTAATGTAAGGTGGACATGTCGGCGGCTCAGGTGTCGTAGTTTTTGGTTTGTAATGTTTGTTACCTTTGTGTGGAAAATGGCAGACACATAGACTGATGGCTACTACTAAAATGATTGCAACATGAAGCAGGTTCATGGTGAAGAAATGTTTTAAACGCAAACTTGCATTTTCAGTTAGTGGTTGTTGCTTGTTTTATACTAATCCTTGCTGCGTATTAAATATTTTTATTATGCCATCTAAAGGACCGTCTAGACATACCAAACCACTGTTACATATTTTATTGATCAATAGTTCAATTTTTAACATGTAATAATTATTTATACAAGTACATGTATCTTTAAATAGAGTATAGTCACGATTTGTAATGTTTATTTTTTTATGTAAACAATGAAACATTTTGTGAAATGTCCACGTAAAATGTTTCATGGAACGGATTTTTTATTAGAGTAGATTGCAGAAGTTAAAACCAACTTGGAATAACTTCAGTGTAATTTTTAGAAAATGTGTGATTGGGTTTTTGTTCGCAAATTTGCTGTTAAAACATGATTTTCGATGTAAGCAATGTATTAGTATTGAATTTGTTTTATATGCATTTACACTATCTGTTTACTACTGGGTTGGCAAAGTTTTTCCCAGTGGTGATATTTACTGGATGTTACCACGGTATTTACTGGATATTACCACGGTATTTACCATCTGGGAATAATGGCTATTTTCCCATTTTTAGACAATTTCAATTTTTTAAGCCATTTTTTTCTCATGCAGTCTGCTTTTGCATGCACTTATACTTTCTTTCCATCAAGTAAAAATAGCTCTATATAAAATACACAAACTTAAAAAATTAAAAACTAGTGACCAGAATCCAGATAGCCATATAATTGAAGTTGTCATTTGACTTGTGAGACAATGTGTCATTTCTGTTTACACTGTAGAATTAGTTATTCCCTAGTAGGGTAACAAAAATCAAAAGTGTGGGGGTAATATGAGCTTACTAGTTTCTATTAAATTCAAATCTATGCTTTATATACTTCTGATTTTCGTCACATTTCAGTAAATGATTATAAGCTCACATTAAAATTGGCAATGACATGATTGTCACTTTTTAGTAAGATAATATTAACAATAGCTTATAGTAATAGATGAAGAGAGAATAATACTAGTCCCCCCCCCCCGGTTTTAGCAGGAAAAATCGGTTGTAACCGGTATTTATCAGTGCCCTGTTCTTTACCCATTTTTCCCGGGATAATTCATTCAGTCTGACTGACTGATTCAATCGACTTTAAAGTAAAAGACCAACCAAGTTATTATATTAAAAATTTTAAGATCCCTTTTTTGCATTAAAAATGGTGACGTAAATTCATATATGAATCCATCAATTGTTGTTCACTTGCGTGTGACACACACACACCAAAACTTTTATATGTTATAGGTCTATTACTCATCACTTTTTTTCCATTAAAAGACAAATGCGTCTCTTTTTTTTTTCTTGCCTCTTCAAAGTGAACTTGAGTGAACATACATAGCGACGGTTACAAGAAACCCCTCTTCTATTTTTTTCATATATACATGTATATATAGAACACATTGAGAGAAACAAAATGAGAATAAAAAATCGATTTAGAAACTGGTTCCTTTTTTATATATATAATATATATAAAGGAGCCATAGAGGTTTTTTGTTATATAAGCATGTGAATGTCATCTTGTAAGGAAAGCATTGACTGTTCTATTTGTATAAAAAAAAATTCCTGGTGCCAAGCATCAGCTTTTTTTTTGTGTCTCATTTCGCTTTTTGAAGTTTTTTTTTCTTCTTATCTTTGTCTATTCTTTTTTATATTTTTAAACTGTCACTTGGTATCATGATTATAAATATGATCTTATCCAGGGCATATAGTCTAATCCAATGTTCTAAAGTACGCATACCAATAGGGCTTATATATTTTAAAAAAACTTTGGTCTTTATCCATTGTACATTTACAATAATGCATTGGTCTAGGTCAAAAATCTATTCTTCATGCATGCATTGCAATTGTGTTTGGCCTATCTTGCTCATTATCCCAAACTACCATATATCATTTTAATCCCCATGATGGTGGCAATATTGTAGTTTGTGTATTGCTGTTTAGAAGAAGAAAAAAGAACAAGAAGAATGCTCTGAAAGTTACTCTTCCATCAAAGTGCGCCAAGAAATCAGTTGTATCCCATAGTCTGTTTTTTGGAAACACGTTTGAGGAATGAACACATAGAAAGACTTGTTAAGACTAATCGATCACAGATGGAATGTGGAGAGATGATTAGGAAGCTACCATAATAAGATTACAAACAAACGCAAAAAAAAAGTCACCTACACACACAGAAAGTTGCAACACTTACGCACTGAAAAGAACACACAATCAATGTGCAAAGAAGTACAGTACATATTGTGACAATTGTGCAAAGGCAATGATTGTTTTGCACATGTTGTGTGCCTTATTTTGCACACTAAGTTGCTTTTAGCACAATTCCATATACCAAAAGGATATTTCCCTATGGTCTTTTTCTTAAGAACATTTTTCTTTAACCTCAATTTGAAATTTTATTTCCATAAAAGGATTGTTTGTTTTGTTTTTTTGAATTTTATAATGCAATTCATATATGTACATATATTTAAGTAGAATATGCACACATTGTACAACATGTATATATAAATACATTCATTGCTTATAATAAATCAAGTTACAGATTTGTCTTTACATTGTTTTTGTTTTTTTGTTTTTTTGCAATATGTAACTTAAGTCAGATTGTCAAAAGTTTTCTTGATATATAATTTAGTGTTTTAGAAAAAAATAAAAGGCAAGTTGGTTTCAACTTATGCATAAAGTAGAGCTTTAGAGAGAACATTAGAATAAACTTTTTGCATTAATATTGCATATGTTATTAGACTTAATGTAAACCTTCTTCTTATGCATTGTATTTTTTTTATTTGTCATTAAGCATATTGTCTGAATATAATACTGGACTGTATATTGTTTTGCTCGCATCAGCGGCATCACTGAAAATTTCTGTGCTAAGTCCACCACCCTTTTTTCAAAATATGAAACATTATTATGTTTGAGACTTGCGCACGCACATGTATACAATAACAATACATACTGCATATATACTATATTGATGTGGGTTAAGCTTTTTGGAAATCTACCTTCACCTAAGAACCATAAAAATCCATTTATCATAGACTGTCGCGTCATTTTATTCGAATCCCTGCTCCACGCACTCAGCTAGGGTTTAGAAATGTGGGGTTCATTTTTGTATTTATATATATATATATATATATATATATATATGTCACCATTCTGTATGGTAGTTTAAAGATATTGCTCAGGCAGTGGCCAGATTCATATTTTGTGAAACACTTTTGCTCTTTCTTTCTTTCTTTCTGAGAGACTTATGTGTTCTTCCATTAAAAACGCCAGCCACTAGATTCTTGCCTCCTTTTTGCGTATGTTTAACAGCATAACAGTTTCTATTTTTTTCTCCTCCCTCAATATATTCTTTTCTTTTTTTGGTGGGAGGAAAAACTCAAAACTTCTTTTGGGAGGTTGGTTTTCTCTCGTTCTCTAAACTTAAAGGAATCCGGCAAATGGCACACGAAGTATTTTTGTTTTAAGCGTGTCGTAAATGTCATCCTCAAGAGTTTGACTTTTGTAGCAGTTGTGGTGCAAAACACATTGGTTTTTCAAGAGAAACGGAAAAGAGATAGAAGATATAGAAAAAAAAAGAGAGAGAGAGAGTGAGAGAGAAAAAAAATAATACAATGAAATATGTGAAGATTGGAGGGCAAGATAACATGCGAATTATTGCATTGCTTTTTGTGAAAGAAGGAGATGGCATCGCGGTCACTGCATTTGTATTTGTATTTTTCCGAACAATATTGACGTGGTCAGTTTTCTCAATAGCATCATCATCTTATAGAGGGGGAACCTCGCCACAGTCCTTCATATTCTTCAAACTCATTTCATTTTGTTGTCCTTCCCTCCATTCTTCCACCTCTTTTCTTTTGGAAAAACCAATTCGACTCCACCTCCTCCTCCTCCACCTCCTCCCCTCCCCTCCCCTCCCCACCTCCTCCCCTCCCCAAACACACCCTCAACTTTTTGGGTATATCTCAATAAAAGAAAAATGTTCAGCTATTTTATGACAAAATGGTACACGAGTTTTTACCAAATGGTCTTAGACACAATATACATTATTATATGATGATATTGTCTTTTTTTTCCCTTCTTTTTTCTAAGATGTGCGTTCTGAAGTTCATAGGTCGTCATTTATTACAGATTATTTCAGATTATTTGTCTTGATTATATTGCATTGCAATAGTTATTTTTTTTACAAAAAGAAAAACAGACAGTGAATTTATTAGAAGATGAGGTCAAAAGTTTATTTAAGAATTATTGTGACCACTTTCTAATTTAATGACTAGTTTTGTTATTTAGTTCTTCAGTGATATGTGAAGATGTAGGGACCTCAGCAATGAAAGAAAAAAAAAACCTCAAAGTTAACGTGAAATTATTATTTCATTAAAAATGTTGCTTAAAACAAAGTATTCTACCTTTGGGGTTAAGTTTCCCTCTGCCACAGGTTCTCTGGGCTGCTTGTGAAATATCTATTCAAATTGAAATTTTTAGAAGAACTTGTTAGCTTAAAACATAAAACATTTTATAGGGATTTTATGGAACTTTACCTCAAGCTGAACTTTGTCTCAAGTTTTAATTTTCTTTCAAGCTTAACTTTGTCTCAAGCTTAACTTTGTCTCAAGCTTAACTTTGTCTCAAGCTGAACTTTGTCTCAAGTTTTAATTTTCTTTCAAGCTTAACTTTGTCTCAAGCTTAACTTTGTCTCAAGCTTAACTTTGTCTCAAGCTTAACTTTGTCCCAAGCTTTAATTTTCTATCAAGCTTAACTTTGTCTCAAGCTTAACTTTACCTCAACCTTAACTTTGCCTCAAAGAAAGCTTTGTGACAGTTAGCCTTTAATAAATGTATTTTTTAAACTGTCAAAGACGTTTATTTTCAAATGCAACATTTTAAAAATATTATATTATTTATTTACTTTCATCATAAAAATTTCACTACGTCAACCCTTGTACTATCAAGTGAACCTTACATGGATTAAGTTTTATAGCAGTTCATTGTTATGCGAAATTATCTCTTTAGACATTGAAATAGATTTATATTTTTTGTGGTAATAAAAAAAAAACTAATGTATGTAATAAAAAAAAACAATTGTGTCAATTTGATTGACATTGTATGAAATCTATACCTTTTTTTTGTTTCAAGTTAGATAATTGAAATTAACAATATAAAAGAAGGAACAAGAATGAGTATAATGGGTATATTGTTAAAATGATTGTCACTAAAGAGAGGGATAGAGCATTGTACTATATTATATGGTTTTATATTATGTCATTTCTTAAAATGTTGTCACTCTCTATTTGTTAATAACGCTTGAAAAATTCTAGAAAACGTCTGCTCTTTCAATTGAACTAATGCTTGTTGCGTATTAACTCATCAATGTCATTTGATATAAAGACCTCAGCCACTATTGAAACAAAAGAGAACATTTTTTTTTTATCAGAATGGAGTCGTTGACGTCACAGCTTGAATTAATTGATTTTTTTAAAAAAAAAGCTTTGAAAACTGGATTTTAATAAAAAAATATATAACATCTGTTAGACAGGAGTAAATCCTCTTTTGCCACAGAATATAACATACTGTCATAGTTTTTTTTTTGTATTCCATAATTTTGTAATGCCCTGTGGGGTGAGGGAACATGGTTTGGTGTGGGTGGAAACATGCATGACTTTGATATGAGGATGGCAGCACTTCTAACAAACTTGAGTTTTTTTTTTCTCGGCATGGACGAACGAATATTATTGCCCATAGTTTAGAGCGCATTCTCGTTTCTGTTTACTTACCTTGTTTTCAGCTCCATTATTATTATCAAGAGGAAACAAAATCAAGGATGCATTCTCCAGTCTTTTTGACCTGTTTTTGTTTTGTTTACAAATCGTTGACAAGTTGCTGTAGTGTAAAGTTAACAATAAGGCCCATATTCTTTAATGCTTCATCACGTTTTATCAAAGTGCTACGAAAGTTTTATTTTACGCATTTTTTTTTTGACATTTTATAATAAATAATTCAAGAGTATTCATTTATTTGTGTATAACATATTTGTCATAAGACATTTTTTATTAAAGTGGAAAAGTGTCTTTGTAATTAATTTAACAAAAGAAATATGAAAACATAATAAATTGGAAATAGTAAAAGTTTTTGGAGTAAACCAGCCACTTGCCAAATGTGTAATAAAAACATCAACAGACTAATGAATTTTAATTAAAATCTCTAATAATTTTTAAGAACCTTTCTCAAAAATTGCTTTAGTATTTTGTTGAAAGTTTAATGTAGGCCAAACCACATAATAGAAGTAGGACGGAGCATTGCTTTTGATTATCAATTTAAATTAGGTTCTACATGGTGCTTGCAATTTAAATGAAGCAAACGTTTAATGTAGTTACACCATTTAAGAGTGTTAGCAATTCACATTGTTTTCTTACATATGGTTAGAAGCCCACCCTGTAAGTTGCAACCAAAATTGTAACAAAGAAAAGAAAATTGGTATTACAATATAATATATGACGACGGTCCACCAAATTGCAAAGTCGATTATGAAAGAGGCTCTTATTTTTTGTTGAACCAAATTGTAGGCTATATGTGTCTCAAAGCCTATGGTTGCTGTATAACTTAATTAAATTGTGGCAGGGAAAGCACTCTAGCCTATTTCCTCCGGAATTCAAGTTGTATGGTCATTGAATCGTCAAATAGATAACCTTGTAAAACGTTGTAATTGAAATATAGATTTATTTCTTACATCTTTATTTTTTTTAAATGTAAATAATATAAAATTTATTTTTGAAATACTGTTAAAATCATTTTATCTATTAATAATGCTGATTATGTTTTTTATGACATGTTAATTAGTAGGTTTACAGGTAGCGATTTTAATATAATTCAAATAAAACCATTCTTTTTTTTTTATTTTGCTTTTGTGTGAAAGCAAAAGTAGATAAATGTTTGCAGTGATTGCCCACTTCAAGGGGCTCAATCTCATCAGTCATCCTAAAAAAAGAGGGGGGGGGGGGGAATGTTGAATATAATATATGAAGACCTGTTTTTATCCTTCCTGTTCTTTTCAGAGGTTTATTGCCTAACGTTTTTATTATGCTGAAAATTCAAGACATCGAATGTCTGGTATTGTCTACTCAATGCTCCACCCACACACCCATACACCCATTGCTTCTGTCTTTTTGCTATACTTTTAAGAAAAATACAATGTTACTATGACAACCAGTCTTTGGTTGAAAATTCATTAATGGCTATGAACTGTCAGCAAAATTAATTGTTGTAACACCCTTAGTATTTTTTCTTCTTTTTTTTCTCGTTCATTTGTGTTACTTAACAGTAGCTTTGAAATTACGTGCATGGATTGCCAAAACATGATTTTGAACGAAATGTACAGATATTTTAAAATTGAGTTACATGTCCAATGGCTAAGTATTTTTTCTTCTCAAAAAATTAGTCAGCATAGTTATTTTCTCTGACTTGGAATAGAAAGAAAAAAACCTATAAAAGCTGTTGTATTACTTGTTATTATCAACTGAATGAGGTGACTGGCACATTCTGTGGAGGACATAATTTTGGAATAATTTCAATACCAGAGACCTTTTAAAGGGGTAATCAATAAAACAGTTTTCAAATGTTGAAACTTTGTTCTTCTGTGGGTTGTAAGTTAAAGATCAAGTGCTACACTTTCTTTTTTTCATTAAATTACAGTGAAAACCATTTTAATACAAAAATGAGAGGCCCGGAATGTATTTCATGTTATCCTATTTTAAGTTTTATCCGTTTTCTTATTTAAACGGTTTCCTCTTTACTAGATGAAGTTTATTTTTAAACATATAACAATGTGAAAATGTGTTATTTTTTATTTGACTTTTGGCTTTTAATGTATTTTGTATGTGTAACTTTCTGAACTAAGTTTTTCGTATATTAGAACTCGGTAAATCTAAGGGAATGTTTTAGAGTTTCTTGAATTCGGGCCTACGTTTGAATATCAAACAATTTTACTTTCGTAATTCTTTTGAGACAGCAATTTTGTTGCAGAAATAAATGAATGGCTTCATTGAAAATCAGCCATTGTATAGAGTTTTATAACAAAAAAAAAGTATCTAATGCAGCAATATTTGTTTTGTTGACATGTTGAATATTATTTGTTGTAATACAACAATATTTGTCAAGTTAAATATAAACTTATATGTTGTAGAAATTGTGTAAATATGTAAGTTTATTGTTATTTTTGTATGTTCTGGTGTTTTAGGTTTGAACGCAAACTACAAGTACCATTTTTTTTCTTCTATTTCTTGGTTGTGTTCTACTAAGTATATTGAGTGCCATTGGGGAATAATTGTGGTGAAAGCATATAGTGATATGGTTGGCCTGCGCGACAATTTTAAAGGCGCGTGTAATGGGGCGAAGCCATTTTAAAACTTCTCTTCCTCTCTTTTTGGTGGTGTTCTACTCATAAATTAAACTATGACGTGATGTTGAAATAATATTTAACTTTGAAGTAAAACGAGAAAAAAAGAAAGCGTTTCGTCTGAATGGGTGATAACTTTGTAGTGGTTAACTGATTGAGAATATCTCTCTTTCTCTATGGGTGGCTGGTTGAGGTTGGACAGGGGTCAGATTATGGTTAGAATTTTTTTTTTGGGGGGGGGGAGGGCGGAGGTTGTTTCAAACAAAACCTTAAAGTCTTATGAGGTTCGGGGTGCAAATATCGATTGTTATAAACATCACATAGTCAAGAGCATATGCTTATTGCGCAAATCACGACGGGATTTCGACGCAGAGAGGATTGAGTGCAAAGTTGCACTTTCTCTTTTTCTTGTGTCTTTTTGCCTCCACATCAAAGACGACGTTACGCAACATTAACTTGGAAAAATCACAGCCACGATTCAACTATCTTTTAACAGACACACACACAAAAAAAGTAGCAATAGAAAGAGAGAGAGAGAGAGAGAGAGAGAAACTATATGACACTATATTGTATTAAGTCTGTATGGACTCAATATCTAATTCTTTTTTTAGTTGAATAAAAAAGATCAAATAGATATTACTTGTACACATTTGACTTTGTAGACTATGTGTGCGTATAAGCTATATATAGCTGTTACATATATATATATATATATAATGTCTCGAGCTATATACGAGCTCGTATATATATATATATATATATATATATATATATATATATATATATATATATATAGCTCGAGACATTGAATTTTCTTCTCCATATAAAACTTGGCTTCAATTTAAAATCGATTTGCCATGCATCTTATATTTTTTTAGCCTCAGTTAGTTGCGTTTTGATTTTATGAGATGCACTGAAGAAATTTCAATTAGGCGCCTTCTTATTTCAAGATAAAAAAAATTCTAACCGGTGTCTTGAATGCAATATTAAAGGATCCACACATTTTGCCTTCAACTCAAATACATATAGTAGTGAATATTGTAGAACACTCAAATACATGCATGCATGCATGCACACAGTTTCCATATGCCACCGAATGTTTAAAAATTGGTGCAAACAGACGATACTAAAAAAGATAAATTTTTACATTACTTGAATAAAAAAAATTAAAGTTGAATGAGATAAAATGTCTAATAAAGAAAATGTCTTATTCTCCTTTTGTTGCCTTGAAATCTAAAAATCACTTTAAACACAAGTACTTTAAATTAGTAACTGAAGCTTGAATAGTTAACTGCAATGACAAAAGCTATAGAACGCCAAGTACTGAAAGTGTATTAATACGAATTTTTAAATAACTATTCATTTTGATTTGTATTGCAAAAATTATATAAAAAATTGTTTTATATAATAATAATTTTAGTTTTGAAAACAAGAAAAACATGGCTGCTTCTTTTTTTATCATATATTGTTACAGTATGAATAATTCCAATTAAGTCGTTTTTATTATTAAAAAGTAATCCCTATTTAAATAAAATTCTTTAAATTTCTGGAAAAAAAACTGATGGAATTTTTCATATCAATAAATATTCTGATAGGCATGAAAAACGAGTAGATTAAAAAAATAATTGAAAATATCATCACGAAAAATAGAAAAACTTAAAGGTAAACAGCACATTCTACAATCATAATATTATGTTTGTAATAATATCTGATTCAATTTCAACCATTTTAGAAAATGGATATAGATTTATAATACAAGAAGGACAGCAATGAGTTTGATGAAAAATTAGACAGAAATGGACTACGTGAGTATTGGCTATAATTTTGTGAGTTTAAATTGGAACACTCAATCATACAATATATTCACACTTATATTATATAGAATGTCCATGACGTCCTTGTACAGTTTCAATTTTTAATAACTTCATTTCTGTATAAGATAAAAGGGAATTTATTCAAGATTTAGCATATTTAATTTTCCACTATCTTTTTTATGCAAATAGTAACACGTTTTTGTGGGACGGATTCTGCAGTTGTTTGAGTTATAGCACTTGATCACATTTGTTATTGTATCTCAGTTGCATTTTACGGAATGTTTCTATCTTATATTATATAAAAGTTATTACAAAGTGAAACTACAGAAAGAATTTATTAGCACTCTGTATTTTAAAACTACCGAGTAGAACTGCCCATCTTAACCAATTTCATCAGTAGATCCTAGTTATATTTATTTTGCACAGATGTATTTAATTCGTTTATGTCTGTGATTAGCTGTTTCAACTACAATGTCAACTTTAATAGTAAACAATACACAACATAACTGTATAAATTGCAAGCTGTTTCCAGGAAGTGCAAGCTATGTGTATTTCTCACCTCAAAATAAAATTATTAACTTTAGGATTTTCTTTTCTGAGCAGACTCTCTTAATAGAATAGAATTTAATAATTATTTGTCTAATAATAATTATTGTTCTAGGATAATCAAGAGACAAGTCTTTAGATTAATTTCATTGTCTTAAAAAGATTTGTTGTAGTTATCCGTATTTTCGTTTTTTGTTGTTGGTCTATTTGTAATAACTGATGACCTTATTTTGATGGTCATTTCTTGTTTACGTCAGACTAATGTCTTCCATGTCTTTCATCCATTAGTAGCATGGGCCAATATCAGAAATGTTTCTATGTGTAGTTACAGTTCATTCTATTTTTGGTATAAACCTGTGACAAAACTTCAGTCGATAAAGAACAGATCAATTTGTTTATTAGAAAGCATAGCAACACTTTTGAACAATCACACTAAAGAACAATAATTTCCCATTTTCTTAATAAAAAAAGATGTTTACAGCACATATAAAAACAGTCATAAAGTTCTGCTTGTATTGAAAATATTTTGTATATTAATTATATCTACTGTAATGATAACAATTTTGAGGTCAATAGGCTACACAGATGGTCTTTGTTTTGCATTAAAAAGCACGAAACACAAAAAAAAGTCTTGCATTAAAACATGCTGATATTTCATGTGATATTTAATGAATTTTAATTACTTTTACTTGTCGTTAAATTACCATTATAATATTTAGCTCTAGTAATGCTGTAAAGCATAAAAAGACATTTTTTCATGTTTAGACCAATATTGTTTTTAAAATACATAAAGTGGCGTTTTAGCCAATAATAAATTTAAGTGTCTTGAGTTATATAAATAAAACTGCATTAACTTTATTGTATGCAAATGTAATTGCTGTTAATTAAAAAAAAGTTTTCATCAGTCAATAATAATGTCAATGGTTAATATTCTGGATGCGGTTGAATTATGGTAGTGGAAACTATTTACACTCCGTACACATTTCTTTCAAAAGTGTTAGTGTATTGAGAAAGGAAAAAAATATATTTTAATTTTTTTAAGTTAATTGGAAAACATCCTTTGTCATTAAATATGTTTGACGGGCTTGCATGTTTGTTGAAAGAAATTTATCTTTAAGCCTAATAGGGCCTTACAGCTTATTGACATATATTTAGTTCACTTAGGATAAGATAAGAAAATATAAAGTCACATTTTACCTTTAGTGTAAACTAACTAACATTTCAAATGTGCTATTTACATGTATAAAGTATATAGGCTACTGTAAATTAGAAGAAATATTTTTTTAATTTGGCTGTTTCTTTACATTACTTTACATTTGTTTTCAATCTGGATTAAGGGCGTTAAAATTTAATTTTTTTTAATATACTTGTATATAATTCTTGCTTCCATTAATGCCATATTTGTTTTTATTTTGAATACGGCCATTATTTTGTTGGTTTTCCAAGTATTAAAGTATTATAATGTTGAAAAAATAATTTCTAATTATAAAAGAAACTACATATTGAACGATCATTATTAGAAAATCGTCCTTAGTTGTCCACTACAGTATTTCATTATAGAGAGAAGAGCGCGAAAAAAGACAAAAAGGATTCAATAAAATGCATAGAACAAAACATTGCCTTCCTGCATTGTTGTCGTAATTCCTTTTGTCTTCTTTCTACTTGTGTAAATGGCTTTATATTGAGATCTACAGTATAGATCTATATGGAAAAGCATTGTTCGTCTACAATTGGAGAGATTTATTAACATGGTTATTTGGGATCACGTTTGTTTGCTCACAAAGGATTAACATAGCATTAATTGGATGAACAATAAACATTACCAACCTAGTTTTTTTTCTTTCATTTTCAATATACATACACCGAAAGGAACTATCTGTGTTTGGAAGATCACATGGTAGGCCTAAATTATTGGGCCGCAGACAAGAAATAGTAGATTGCAAATTAGTAACTCAAGCCTGGAAATGACATGTGAAATTCTAGTTTTTACCATACATCATCTGTAAAGTGTATTGTATGTTGGCAAAAAAAAAGCCTTTTACTGTTGGATGAGAATATAAATATGAACATAACTAAGTTGTATATAAAGAAAATAGGTAGCTGAAATTTATTTTACATTACTTCGTCTCCACAACAACAATTAATTGTAGTTACATTTTTTGTTTTCACTTTAAAAAAAACTTAACTATGGTTAAATAATTTTGTGTCACTTCCTGTTTTGTTTTGCTTCCTGTTAAAAAGTTCTGCATTTTGTGAAATTTTAATTCCACATTCAGTCAACAATAGATTGCTTTCACACTTTGTCAGATTGTTTGTAGTCTAAATATGTTTGCAAACAGGAAGTAACATATTTAAACAATCAATAATATAGTTAACCTACATTGTGTCAATGCAGTCAAGTTAACTTCATTGTTGAGAAATTAAACCACTAGCAAATTAACTGTGGTTAACATTTTAACTGCAGTTAATTTTTGTAGTGAAAACGAGGTATTACAAAAAATGTTTTTTAAGGTTTCGTGATATTTTTGTAGTCCTCTTTCTGGTCGAAACTAAATGTGACACCCTGCAGAAACAGAAGGTGAAACACTTTAGTCAAAAATTTAGTCTTGACAGCATGGCACCCCTTGGTGCACAGATGTTCGGACTTGGGTGGCACGAATTCTAGAGAATTCGTGGAACCAAGTCCGACCGTGAGAAAATTGGAAATAAGTCCCAAAAATATTTCTCCTTATGATTTAGTATCCCCGGCCCGGGGCAATGATTGGCCCAGTTGGTCAATCATTAAGCCCTGAGGTGACAGTTGCCACTCCCACGAGACCGGACAAGTGAGCCTGAGACTTGAGTGTGAGGACAGTCAGAGCCTAGAGTTGAAACCAGTAAGTCTTGTTTCAGAGTCAGTCCAAGAGGACTAGAAGAGTAAACTCGAAACACAAACAGAGTGTAGAGTTAAGCCTGACTTATAGTAAAAGAGTAATGTAAAGAGTGTTATGAATAACGTAATAACAAAGAGCTAGTAAAGAGACATTATAAAACATAAACCTGTGTCAGTGTTGTGTATTTGAACTATATTGGGTTTCTGTACTCCTAAAATAGGGGAGTATCCAGCAGAAGGCACTCAGACACAGCCTGAGTTCCTCTGCCTGGAGCCTCCAGCAACTCAACGAAAAGGACTAGAGTTACTTCGGCATCGTCACGCCCTATATCCAAAGATCCCTAGGAAAGACAGTCTTTTTGTGGGCCATACCAGGCAAGGCAAGTAAATGTCGCGCCCGGTGAACCCAACCCCCAGAGGTTCAACAACAGTAGAGGCTGGCCCGCAGCAGTCGACAATAGAGTCGACCCCAGCACCACCGATTCATCAGAGGGAACAACGTCGTCAACAACGAAGTTCCTCGGCACGAGTCGGTAAAGAAGTAGTCAAAGGAGGGCCAGTCACGTCACATAAACTTTAAAGTGGAACTACTTTGAAAACTGAATATTTTCTTTGGATAATTAGGGTAACAATCATACTGTATTTGAATAAATTACTAAAGTGAAGATTTATTTTTAAGCTTATACAATATATGTCATAGACTGATGAAAAAGTCTACAGTTTATGTTTCTTCTACATGAATATATTATAAATCTTGAGTGGCGTGGTTTTAATGGTGATCTCTTTTTTGTGCTTCTCTTTTCCATAAAAATGCGTTGGAAAGAAATTTGATTCATAATTTTTCCTTTCAACATTTGTTTCCTGCGTTCTTTTTATTTACTTAAGTAGATCAGCATGCTCCTTTTCTTTGCGCAAAAATATTATATATATTATGTGCGCGTGCGATTTGAAATGAGTTAATCCAATATATCCACACACACACACAAACATACAATAATATACGGGGAAAAAATCATGTGTCATTTTCTATTGTCACGTTGAAAATTCTTAACGGGTTGATTAATAAGTTTGTATTTATTGATATGAAAAAGCATGGAAAATTGTCAGTGTTTTATACAAATTCAAATAATCCTTTGTACCGTGTATCAGTATTTTCTTAGTAAAGGTGGGTACAAACGATCAAGCTAGATGATATCACAAAGTAATTGTCCTGTTTCGTTCACACAGTGTCTGTTTTTGCCTCGTGATGACAAAAATTAATCCAAAATTGTTAAAAAAATTTTGTATGATGGGATACAGTATTTTGTTTGAACAATATTTTTCAGTATGTATTATTCTATTACATTCTATTACATTGCAAGAATATTCAAGTGTTATTTATTGCCCAACTTTCCTTATACATGGTAGATTTTGTTAATTTAATCCAATTTTAATTGCTTTTCAATCTTGACTCGGCCAAATATTCATTTCAATTTTGGGGGGGTAGAACTGAAGCCAGTCGAATGGTGTGTGGCTTAATTTGACAAGGCTAGCTTGCAACGTGCTTTCCAATGTTTGGATCATGAACAATTTCTTAAAATAACATTAAAAAATAGGTTCAGCCTATAAACAATTTAAAAATATAATGTATATAAAAAAAATTAGACTGACATCTGCATCCAGCTCCAGGATTATTATATACTATGTAAGTTAATATTTCCATTGATATCATCATCATCATCATTGTTACTAGAAGACATAAAAGCATACACACTTGATTTTTACTACTTTTTTCTTCTGATTTTATGTAATGGTGAAAATGCATTTGGAATGCATTTTTTTCTTTTTTTTGGAAACAATTTTTAAAGACTATTTACTTAAAACAAAGGAAATGGTTAAACACATTCAGTGGTTACTTGCTTGTTCTTTACTTTTATACACATATACTATTGAAAGGTTGAGAGATGGGTCATATTAAGTTGTGGAGTCACATTAGCCGCAACCTAATGGCCCATTTGAGCAATGTAAGAAATGAGGTCTCATCCACTTGGCAACCACTGTGGTCTTACATTAACAGTTGATCTTTTAGACCAGTTCGCGTGACATTCTTGGAATTCCCAAGACATCTATGTCTAGTCACATTTAAGTACTCTGACTATCAAGCAAATGATTCGTAACTTAGGCCAACATTTATTTACAACTCTCAGGTGAAATATTGAAGGATCTTCTAGCTGACTCTTTTTTTCTACTCTACAAACCAGTTTAACGTTTTTTATGTACTTCTTTACTGGTTCTTCTTTTTAAAATGCACTCTTTTGTGTGTGTGTGGGTGTGGGTGTTTTTTCTTGTTAGTTGAGGGAGGTTCTTAGCCACTCCACATCGTAAAATGTTAGAATCTTAATAATCTTTTAAGGTTTATCTTTTGGGAAACATTATAGAATGTTGTTTGCTGCCAAGTCTCCATTATGCTAGTTCTATGGTAGTTTTCATTTGGATGCTACGAGTAAATATAGGGGTTGCAAGGTTGAATCATTTTCTGTCATTTCAAGGTACTTCAAGTACTTGAGTGGCGGTAAAATGATTCCAATATTTTGACAGTAAAATGATTTGATTTACTATTTGAAGAAGGCCTATACTTGAGTGACAGTTAGCTAGCTATTGATGCATTTTGTTGTTGTTTAATGATAATAACTATACAAATTATAATAAAAGTATAAACATATATACAGTATGTATAGTTTTCTTGCATTATTCATAATAAGCTTTTGATTGTTGAGTTTGATTTTTAAATTTCTTTTCATTACACAAATTCTTCTGTGATGTTTGGTGTACAGTATATAGTGTAAGTAATCTCTGGAGAAAAAGTTAAGTGTAGTTTGAAGCATTTGTTCCTGCTACATTAGTAAAGAACAAAAACAAATCAAGATTCTACTAAACAAATATTTCTTGTCAAATTACTATTCCTTTACTCTTATTTATATTTGTATGATCATTTTTTTAAAGAAAGATAATATATGGTAATATTAGTCTGTTAGATACATGTATATTAAAGACTAATGGTATGTTCTAATGAATGTAAAGCTTTGCGAACTACATGAGCAAGCGTAATTAAAATGAAATCTACTTTGGGAAATGAGAGTATGCAAAAGTATATATGATGATGTGATTGTGCATCAAATTTTTATTTTTTTGATTGTGACTTTTCTTATTTGAAAAATGAGGGAGGTGTGGGGTAGGTTGGGTGGATTACCCCCATTGTCTATTGTCAGCAAGACTATATGAAGCTGCAAAGGCATAACCAACATTTCCCAAGTGGAACTTCACTACCGTATATAGATAGACATGGCATAAATGTAAAAAAAAAAGATAGAAAGAAAGAGACAGAGATGTTTTCGACGAAAATAAATTGTTAAAGTGCCTTCATTATTGGAAATGCTCGTCCCAACTCATGGGAGCTCTAAATCATCGCACTTTTTACTTGTACTAGGAAGTATGGTATAGGCCTAATACCCCTTGCTTTTTACATCACTTAAGATGGTTATTTACCATGGCATTTTACAATTCTGTGTATAAAAAAGGCAAAAAGAGAACAAAAAAATGAGAGTTGTTTCAAGGGTGGACTGAAATTAAGTTTGTTCTGTTTCAGTGAAAGGAGAAAAAAAAAAAGATCTAGTGGTTTTTCTTTAAAACATAATTTATTATATAAAGAAAAGAATTGTGGCTATCTTTTTTTAAAAGTGGTTTCACAAGAGTGGTCATGACGTTTGTTATTGAGGGTCGTGTGCCCCTGGACACAGAGGGCTTCGACATCAATTTTCAAATAGGAGTTCTAAATGGCAGACGAGTTTACAGAAATGACAACATTTGTTTTTTAAATGTATATACGGCTACAAATGCGTCTCAATGTTTTTGGTTTTCTTTATATGTTTGTGGTTAAATAAATTAAATAGCGGATCTTGGCAATAGATTAAACTAATTTCTTCTATACTGACTGTTTATCAATCAGTGCCATTTTGTATTTGTTTTAATTCTTGTCAAGTACGTTGTAATTTTTTTTGGTCTTGTACACTACAAAGTGTAGCATCTTTTGATAATTTATTTCAATTGAATATATTATCATATAATGCTGGCAAACAACCATAGTAATTTGGAGAAACAGTAGAAAGAAATACAATAAAAATAACAAGAAAATCGATTAACCCCATCTTAATGTAATTAACCCAAACATCATTGGCACAATCCACTGTTATGTCTCAACCCAATTGAGAATTGATGGATGAGCCTTGCAACTGGAAGTTGCCAAAAGGAAAGCCAACCATCGATCAGCCACTCGTTAAACCTTATTGTGCATGGGGTGTAATTTTTTAAACAGCTATGGGTTTTTTTTTCTGTCGTTTTCTCCAGAAAGAAAAACCTATACGTTTGATTGAATGTTTTCAGTCACTGTTATCTTAAAGTTTCTTTTAAAACATTTTTGTTCACAATGAGGGAAAGAAATTTTTCTTGAAATAAAAGCGGTTGATTTTATTAAAGTACTTTTAAGTGTATTAAGTTTAAAGTAAACTTATTTTTGAGAAACAACTTTTAACAAAAAATATGCATTTTTATTTACATAATTTCTGCATTTTGTACATAATGATTTTCTTATCTACGGTATAAAAGTTATCACTTATGAATAGTAATTAATGATTTTATTGCTTTTATTTCGTGCATTCATTCAGCTGCACTTTAATGTATTAATTCAGCTGCACCCGAACACATTGCTATTGTTATTATGTGTTAATGGGTTTTGACAGTGCATGTGATGCTGTCTAGATCTTTTGTCTCCCTGCCACAGGCCTTTTTGAGTGTTTGTAAAGTAATTTTTCACATCCATATTCAAATATTTAATGGTAAAGTATTTTTTGTAGTTAAAAATGTTTTTACTTATTTTTTTTCTCGTTTAAGAAAAAAACAACACCAAAGTTTGTTGGAAACTAGAATAGTGCTTGTTAATGCTAAATTTATATTCATTGCAATACTTTTTAAAAAATAAACTTTTACTAGAAATTTATGAATTAACTAACTTTTACAGTCGTTTATGGCAAGATTTTGTAAAAAAATTACCATTTCAAAATTGGCACACCGAATTCTTTAAAAAATTTAGTTTTGAACGATTTTTGAATTTTATTTTTTGTTAAAATTTTATTTAATTATTTTTTGTTCCTTTAACACACATTGATTTTTAAAAGTTATTGCGTTGAACAAGTTTATGCAAGTGAACATTTTTTATATTAAAAATATTATGTAATTTAATATTTTTTGTATTAAAAATATTATGTAATTTAATATTTTTGTTTATAATTAATTTCCTTTCAGGTGTCTTGGTTACGAAGACGTGATTACAATATCTTGACGGTTGGTTTGTTGACTTATTCAAGTGACCAACGCTTTCAAATGTTGCATCAGGAACATACCAACGACTGGACACTCCAAATTAAGTATACACAAGGCAGAGATGCTGGTATTTATGAATGTCAAGTTAGTTCGGATCCACCAATTAGTCATTTTGTGACACTCAATGTCGTAGGTGAGTTAATATTCACGTTTAAATTTATTCATTTTGTGTATTTTTTGAAGGAATACTTCAAACTTTGTTGTTAGCTCGCATTGACTTCTATTGTTAAAATCTTTTTCACGTGAATAAAAATATGAATAAGACAGATATATAAAGAAGAGAAAGGCCAATTTTGGAATTGCCAATGAGAAAAGAAGAGTAAAAGAAATTGAGGTATATATGTGCATATAAATCTGTGCATCTGAGTGCGGTGTATGTGTGCGCCTCTTGATAAGAAATATACTGTATGTTGGAAGCATAGTTACTTTTTTTTAAAGGAAAAAAAGGTTTTTTATGAATTATATTTGATGTGCTTTTCTCACAGCATGTATTTCATTTATGTCTGAATTCCTATCTATCATCCGAAAAATATGTATCATATCCGAAAACGTGGACTTTTTATTTTTATACTTCAATGTTGCAACCTTTTTTTTTTTGCTCATTTCGTAAAATCCTAGTGTAGGCCTATAGAAAATCCTTTTTAAAAAAGAAGTTTGGCAATTGTAAATAAATATAAGTATCTCAGGATCATGAGGAAGTGAGAAAATTTAGACGAACTTTTTAAATATCATTTTTTTGGTGTAATGTTATATTTTAAAATGAAGACTTTTTAGACTTTACACTTGTATACCGAAGTTAACAAATGTGTAGATAAGTCTATGGACATCATTATTTTGTAAGTCATTTGTAGACTTTTTACTAAATGACCAACACACATTACATGTATGGTTTAAACAACAATTCATAATGCACTAACTGCATTAACTGTAAAGAAAACAAAAAAAAATTAGCGTCCAGAAGCAACATGTACGCGGTGCTTCTTGAAAATTAAAAATAACGTCCGGGAACTAACTATGCTAGGTCAGCTTACGCTCCTTTCTCAAGAAAGAATGGACAACCTTCATTGTAAAGAATATGTATATGTAGACGTCATGTTCACACCATGGCTTCTTCATATATGAGGCTTTCATTGTCCAAATATTTGAGAAGAAAATGACGGAATAATGCATCATCCTCTCTATATTTTTAAGGCAGAAATAAATGTGCTTTATTTTCCAGACACAACCAGTATAAACAGTTATTACACTTGCTATATAACAAGATTCATTGCTTTACTTACTGCAATGAATGGACTTGCAAAACATTCTTATTTTTTCTGTTTTTGCAAAACATTGTGCAAGATTCACAGTGCCAATGTCATTACAGCTTAAACAATTAAAATTTTGATTAAATGAAAAGTTTACAAAATTCACATGTACACTAAAGCAAAAAGTCTGCAACCATAACTCACATAAAATTACATTTTTTAAACAATATTACCTAATCTACATGTATGTAGAAAAGTCTAATAAAAGGTATGTAGACTTTTTGCTATATAATTGTTCGTTTTATAATTTTTAAATTTAGGTTATTTCTACTTTACTACCAAAAATGCATCAAATAGATACATTTAAAGGCAAATTTTCCAACATGTCTGTATTCTAACCGAACTATTGAGGTGTTTTTCTTGTACTATTCATAATCATCAGTTACCACACTACCTATTACTACCAGAAAAGAACACACCCAAAGCATAGCATATATAATTATAGCCTAGATTATAAGACTGAATTCGGACGCCAATTTATTGTGGTGTAATTAAAAGTAATAGGTGTGCAAAGGGGTGTACGCAAGCTAATCCTTGTAAGTCCAACTCCATCTGCTGTATGTTCGCTTTTGCCTAATGAAATGTTGTAGTTATTCTTTTAATGCCTGTCTAATGCCTCTCGCTCTCTCGCTCTCAGTCTCTATCTTCATTCTTTGTTGTGTGTGTATTTGTTGTCCCAGAACGAGCAACCGACGACGCCACAACCATCTTGTCATTTATTTTTCTACGCCAACAACGCACACAATCTTAATGAAGAAATGCCACTTGTGCCCAACAAAACGTACTTGATGCATCTTCATTAGGCAATGCCATTTTATTGCTTCATTATATCATTTCCAATTAGACACAAATAAAAGAAACCAATGGAAAAGCAGAAGTTCTATAGACAATTCTATACATACGTAGATTACATTGATCTAACTGCAGAATTGCAGATGTGCCCGCCTACCCATTCAGTCTTCTTTTTATTTTCACTTAAATCAAATAAAGAAATGCAAAGAATAACGTCAATTAAGATTTGAAAAAAAAAGCAAGCAAAGTTTCATTGCAATATGAAACTGTTTCTATGCATTGTTTAGTGTGGATTCTATTATTTAATTTTAAAGACTAATTGATTTCGTAAGATGTTTACATGAACAGCTGTTTATGGAAATGGTTATTTTGCAGTAGCAACACTATATTAAGAAATTGAAACTGTTAGAAACTAGAATTTTAGCTGAATCAATAGTGTCTATCTAATTATTCTGTTTTTAAGAGCCAAATTAATGTTAACTAGATACACTAGATAATAGTGTTTTAGAAACTAGAAGAATAACTCAATCATTTCATGGTATGTTAGTATATTCATGTTGTTATCTTTCAAAATAACCTTTTTCTAAAAACAAATTAAAAATTATTTTCTGCGAAGCGTTGTCTCCTTAAAGTTAATTTATTTTCCAATTCACATAAAAAGCTTATTTTGAAAGATATTTACGTAAATAATAATGTTACTCATGAAAGCCACAATAATCAAAGTTCGATAATCGCGTTTACACTTTAAAACCGTTTTAACTTCAACTGTGTTTAAAAATACAGAATAAATGGAATGTCAAATAAAAATGTATCTCTATAAGATTTACCAAATTTCTACAAAAGACAAAGTAGAAAAATAAATGCAAACCTATCAATTACATTTTTAAAGGTGAAGAATTGTTATGACTATTATATGCTGTTGCACCTGACAGTTTTTTTTTCAGTCTGAAACAACTATATGATTATTTTTCACCATTTTCTAAACATAGCTTTATTTTGATATTTTGTATTTTAATGAGCTGCGATTCAAAAGTTTGTAACTTATCAAATGTTCAGGATTAAGCAATCTAATATACAGTATCTTGGAAATTCTTACCACAACCTGACGGATGTGGTTGTAACCTGTCATAGAAAACTCCTCAAGCTGCGTACAATTATAGGATTAAGTTGCATTTAATTTGCATGTTGATGCAATTTTTAGACCGTGGCTAGCAATATTTAATATTCAGATAATGAAACGCCCGCGATAACGACTTAATTCTCTCTTCTTTTCTCTTTTGTGTGTCTCTGCTCATTTTTAGCGCCAATGTTGGAAAAAACGATTTTCTAAGATCTCGCTTTTTCAAGTTTCTTCTTCAAGATATTAGTTTTCTTTCTTATCACAGTATGCTTAGCTAGGCAAGTTGTTTTTTAATGAATGAAAGTACCTACAAGATTTTTTTTTTCATTTCAATTTGCTTTTTTTTTGGTATTGTTTATTAATGTTTATTCTTCCAAAGTTGACATTTAATGTAATTTAATCATGGAGTTATGGCACGTTGTCCCATAATGACAAATTCAATTTATATTTTTTGTATACAGAAAAAAATGTTTGCTTAAGGTGGCAAAATAGATATTTATTTTGTTTTTGTCTCCCCTACTGGATGGCGCCACTGCAGGAGCCAATGGTAAAATCCTTAGATGATTTTATTGAAAAATTTGGACGTAAAACTTCAAGCAATTTTTTTCAGAAACAAAATTACAAAATAATTATTCAAATTGTTTTCAAAAAAAGAATGGTGTAAGATGATGCTAAAATGTTTTCATGGCAATATCTTAAAAAAAAATAAAACATTTTAAAGTAGTTTGAAAATAACCCGTTTTTAGGTTTTTTCATTAACATTTCATGGAAAACTATTTTTGCCTTTTCATTCAAATTGTCATAAAAAGTTTATTTTTAAAGATGTAATCATGAAACAACTTTTAGTATTATCATCAACTATTCTAGTTGATAAAACACTTTCAATTTTTTTAATATTTCTAATTAAAAACATTTTTTTCAAAGTGAAAAGAGAAATTCTCCCCGGGCAGTGGACAAAAAACAAAATAAAATCTATTCAGCCGCATCCTTAAAACTTGGTTCTCATGTATAAAAAATATAATATTGGTCTAGCAAAATCAATTAGATATCAATCAGTATTGGTGCAGTACATGTGTGTGTATTGTTCTTTTATCTTTTGTTATTTTCTTGTCTATCACAAGAGATAAGTATTTATTCTTTTCAGTGTTGCAGACTCGACACATTTATTATGTTATTGTATTTAATGACCGATTTACCCACTTTTCTTAAAGTAGGAATTGATATTAGTTTTTGTTGGTAACTTGCACTTTTTTTTCTTGTTGTTGTCTTTTGACAATTGATGCTCATCAACCCTCAATGATGAACAAATTACAGTGTCTTCACAAAAGATTATTTGACCATATGAGTCTAATCTTAGGTAATCTATCTATGTGGTCAATTTCAATATATAAAAAAGAAGACACAGCAGCAGCATCACTTAATTAAAGTTGACCACAACATCATTTTTTTTTCTTCTTTTTATATCTAATTAATCATTTGTATTAGACTCTTGTTATACTAATGTCTACTTATCAAACTCTTTATTTCTCTACATTTCAAAAACAACTTTCGAAAAAGACAAAAGAAAATTTTTTATATGAAGTTTTTGAAGTTTTTTATGATGAATCAGTTTATGTTATGACCAAATTTGAAGTTTTAAACATGACTTTTGGACGAACTTTAAAAAAATAAGTGATTTGAAATTAGTATAAAAAGTGTAACACTGACGTATTCGCACTGCTCTTGGAGAGGCTCCGGGCTGCCATTTGAATGTGTCAGATGAGTGTTGATGCTTTGTCTTTCACTCTATTGGCAGCTGTGTTGCTACTTAAGCACCAGGGACACAAGGGTCGGTACCTCAGGAGTCCAGAGGTAGAAAACGTTGCTGGTGAACAAACCTTACAGATGGCTTCCGTCCTGTATCGTCCAATATCTTCGCATTCGGTCTAGTGGCGGCTGAAATGTAGAGTCCCACGTCCCGAAAATAAATAAAGAGTCCACACATGGAAATTACATAGAAAATAACGTAGCTTTATTCAATCTTAAGCGACATGCTGCATTGAGAAAAGAGCATACATTCATCGTAATCTAGGCGATTCTAGTCTGTCTCTCTCAATCCACGGTTCTTCATTTATATCTAAAAATAATAATGAAACAGATGTTTGATAACACAAAGGCTCCAGGTGTGTCCAAGTCTCTTGGCCATACCAGGACCTTAATAACAATAGGTAATCCTAAACAATAAACTCTATAAGACTAGATTAACTTAATTTAACAATGATTTGAAATACTTCAAATACTATAAATGCTCAAACATCCTTTCGTTTCGCTCCATAGGTTCTCTCTTTGGCCAGGAGTTCTGCATCATCGATTCCACCAGGATACTTCCTGTTGAATCATGAAACAGGCCTCTTGTCCTTCTTCTCATCCTGGTTTCATGGAGGTGTCGTCTTAATGACCTCCCGGCCACCCCAAGCATGAGGAGAAACACCTGTCTATTAAAATCCTATTTATACAGAGTGTACTTAAATAAACGAATAACAATTCCTTACAAAAGGTTACTTTTAAAGATACTCACTGCGATATACAGTATGATTAAAAATCTTTATATATCTTTGTTACTATTTTAACAAACTGTAACTTTATTAACAAACACAAGATACATTACATTATTCCTTATGTAAGAAGACTTTTGAATCACCCAGTAGTATTACAGAAAAAAGCGTTTTTTAGAAATGGTCATATTGCAATATGGGAAAGAAATTCTCAGTTATCCAATAAATGGCAAAACTGCTGCCAAAAATAGGTACCAGATTTCCATCTATTGGCTGCTAAGGTTACTAGGATCTGGATGTCAGCTTTAGCAACTGGAGTTTCCATAGGCAGGGTTCCTATTTTTCACCTTTCTTTTTCTATCAAGACTAGAAGGATGATATTTTGGAAAATGAAAGTCCAGCCCGTTCCAAGACGTTAACCTTTTAAATAATTATGTTTCGATATTTTATAACAGATGTATACCACCATCTAGCAGTGAAAGGTTATACCTTATAATCGTTACCATTGACACAAGGATAGTGTTAGTACCATTGCAAACGCCATCTAGCAGCATAAAGGTGAAGCAGTTACCACTGACACAACGTCAGAGCGTTCCAGAGAAAGAGAGAGAGAGAGAAAGAGAGAGAGAGAGAGAGAGAGAGAGAGAGAGAGAGAGAGAGAGAGGGAGAGAGAGAGAGAGAGAGCGAGAGAGAGAGCGCGAGAGAGAGAGAGAGAGAGAGAGAGCGAGAGAGAGAGCGAGCGAGAGAGAGAGAAGATAGAGAGATTTGAGTGTTTAACACATAACATGCAAGAAAACTTTGAAACTAATACTAGTCTACTACTTTTGAAAGTAAATTAACTAGTTTCTGTAAGTTTTCATTTTTTCTTCATTTTTTTAGTTTTATTTTTGTTGCTTGTAATTTTTTTTTACTTTTGGCGGCCATTGTTGCTATGCAGCAATATATGACTTTTTGAGATAAAAAAAAATGTATCATACTGTATCATACTAACAAAAGTTAAGAAAAAACGAAAACGACAAATAGAGACTTATATTCAGTTTCATATATCGTTTTTTTGTCTGTAAAAGCCCTATATTACTGATGATAGTTTAAGATCAATTTTAGGGGGTATTATCCGATTCTTCATTACGGTGCACCAAATGTCAGATGCAGAGAAAAATCCAAAAACTGAGAAATAGAGCAGCAGGAAAAAAAAAATACATAACCGTTCAAATGGCAAAAGAGAAAATGATGATTTATGACAGTCCATATATATATAAAGAGAGAGAGAGAGAGAGAGAGAGAAAAAGAGAAAAAAATATTTTAGGGTAGTCGTTAAAAAAAAAAGTTGCCACCCCTTTTGTCCACTTCAGTCCGACGTTTTAGATGTAGTGAAACAGGTCGATGGTTGACCTATTGCAATCCATCTTTTTTGGACATAAAGCAACATAGGACTAGTATATGGGATTAATTTGAAACCGAGTTTTTCATGGACGTTGTTATATAAGTTTTCTCCCTTTTTTTCATCTGAAATTGTCTATATGAGGGTTTTAACACCATTGTAGACGGCATAGGTCACTTCTGTTCTTTTTCTTAATCAATTCTCAGTTTAAGGCTTTCATGTCAGTCATATGAAGATTTGCGAGTTGTGACCAACATAAGGCCTATGTATGATTTTTTTTGTATGTGTGTGTGTGTGTGTGTGTCTCTGTTCTCTCATTGACATATTGTGACAGACGCACTACTACTAAAACAACATACATAACCATAAGCATTGCATTCATTGTTAGATTGTATATTTTGAGAGTTTTTGCTCATGTTTATGTAAGGATCCTGTCGGTCTACATAAACATTGATTTTTGTTGAGGTTGAACTTATATACTTTAAGGGCAATATCATGTACAAGTTTTTTCTTCTTCTTCTTCTTCTTATGGTATACATACTTGTACTTACTGAGGAGAGGCTAAAATAAAACTTTATTTAAAAATAAAAAAAGTTAGGTCATTTAGAAATGAAATATCTTTCTGTCACATGATATGATGACATCTTGTCTTGCAACAAAAAATACCTCTAGTTGCCATTTAAACGTATTTTTCCTTTGGAATTTTTTTTAAGAACTTAAGAGTGAAAAAAAGAATAAGAAAAAAAAATTGATGGACAGATTAGAAAGTGAATTGATCATGACCTCTATTTTCACAAAAAAATCGAATAAGAAAAAAAAAATTCTGACAGAAAAATTGTCTTCAACTTCAAAAATTGAAGGCTTTAGCCGCAGTGAGAGATAGAGAGAGAGAATGTAATGAAAAGCACATTTATGAGGCTGTTTTTTTGGAGTTAAAAAATTCGTTAGAAAATGTTTTAGGTCAATTTTTTTTTCTTTGCAAATTTTTTCTGCCTCCGACAACTCAGAACGGAATTTCGATTATATTCAACTGAAAGCAAATTTTTTTTTCTAACTATATTTAGTAAATACTAGTTACTTAAATGTGACAATTATGTGAAGTTTTAGTGGTTAGCGAGTTTTAAACTATAATATGACTCCGTTAACCAGTGGTTAAAATATAACTTTCTGGAATGATGCAAAATACTAGAACAACAAATTAGCTTTAGTTAATTAAAGTGTAATTACCGTGAGATTTTTTTTTTCAAGTTTATGTTTAGTTACTGCGTTACGACAAATTATATGGAGTTAATTAAGCCATCGTAATAATTAGATTTTGGGATGGGAAAACGTCTTCCAAATCCCAAGACGTTTTAAACTAATTTACCTCCTTCGTACTCAAATTACTTTTTGCACTCTAAAGTTGTTGTTGAAAAACTGCAAAGGAAAATAGGTCACCCTTTAGAGAGAAAGAAAGAGTAAAAGATAGAGAGAGAGAGATAGAGTGAGAGCGGGAAAAAAATATATAATTAGCATTTCTTGAAAGAAAATAATTTACGCTTGTAACGGGGTAAAAAATTTAAAATTAACGCAATACAATTATTTTTTAGTACGAGAGATATTCATTCTAAAGTCACTCTTTTCAAGCTGGTTTATTGTATTTTTAGATTGTAATTATACTTCGCTTCAGGAGAGAGAAATCTAGTTGACAAAATTAATAGTGTCATCTTTTTTTTAAAGAATTACTTGTTAGTTTCTGGTTTAAACAATTTTACTTGACACAGTGTTGCCAGTAAGGTAGTGTTTTTAGGTGTGGTGAAAATATGACACAGGTCTTCGTTGTTAAAACACTTTCGCAATATAAATGTTGCATTTTTAATATTGAAATCCTTCCAAATTTGTATTCAAATTGTACACATATCTGAAAAATGATCTGGTTATGTCGATGTGTCTTATGGTGCTGCAAACGTTACAGAAAATTAGTGAGGTCAAAATGAAGTGAAATTACTTTTAATGAATGGATTTTATATGAAATTGTCGTCATATGCTACAGCCAATCCATATTTCTCATTACGAGTTTGCTCTAACATTTTATAGCATTGTAAGACACATCGGCATAACCATTTCTGGTGTTGACAATGCATTTTCTGTGCTGCACTTGGACTCTTGTTCCTCTGCCATAGGCCTTTATGGCTGCTTGCAGAGTAATTTTTCAAATCAAATCAAACCTGAGGAAAATATGTGAATGCGGAGAACTTGCTATAAACGCGGTATTACAGTGCATTTTTTGTTGAGAATATATTTTTGGTGTTGGACGGTCCACTCTTAGAAATCTGTATTTGTTTTAACGATATAGTGCAACTAATTAATTGATAATGGATGAAGTTGATTGATCAGTTTTTCTAACGAGTGTTAAGAAATTATATTATCATAAAAAAAACTAAATTTCATTTTTATGTGAAAAAACTTAATCTTCTTATCAGAAGTGATTTTTGATAAATTTAGAAGTTTTATTTTAAATGATTAATGAAAACGTGTAAAAGTAATTTTGTGATTGATATCTTTCAAAATAAATTTTTAATAAAAAGTTGGATCAAAGACGAAATCTGACGGTTTTTTTTTACACTTTAGAACTGATTGAAATTACCAATTGAATTTATCAAGATAACTGTAAGACATAAAACAATATCAAAATTAATTTAGTAAATAATGTTTGCTTAAAAAATTAATATAAAGTAATGAAAATGTTTATTTTGAAAGATATAAGCATTAAAATACATTAATTACAATTAATATTTTTTTTACTATTTTCTACATCTAAACAAAACTTGTTTTTTTTATTCAGACTGTCATCACCCCCCAATCACTAAATTATTTCCATTTGTATGTAAATTTCTAGTGGCCAAAGCAGAAATCGTGGGTGACACTGATATGTACTTCAAAAGCGGCAGTACCATTACTTTGACCTGTTTGATAACTCAAAGCCCAGATCCACCTGCCTTTGTCTTTTGGTACCACGACAACAGAATGATAAATTATGATACATCTCGTGGTGGAATCAGCGTCACAACAGATAATGGTGACACTACAGTCAGCACCGTGGTGATTACCAATGCTCAACGCACTGATTCAGGCAACTACACATGTGGTCCTGCAAATGCTGACCCAACTAGTGTCACCGTGCACGTCTTAAACGGTAACCCGATTTGATATTTTACTCGTTTTTTTTTTCTTTTTCTCTTTCCCACTTTCCCTTTACTTATTGATCTCTTCATCCTATACAGTGTGATCTTTTTAGTTCTATTATTCATTTCTCACATCACTGCAATTGCTTTAACTTCTTTTGATACCTACTTTGTTCTATATATATATATATATATATATATATATATATATATATATATATATATATATATATATATATATATATATATATATATATATATGTACCTTTTCTTCACTTTATTGATTTGAATTGTAATTTGCCTGAATCTTGGCAATCACTGCATACAATACTGTTGTGCAGAAAAACAGTCTTACAGAAACTCCCCCGTCTTTTCTTTAACAGTTAAATGAACTGTGCTGCTGCTATTTATATTCTAACAGCACGTTTTTTTTCTTCGCTTTTTTTTCTTGAATTTATTTTTTTTTTCTTATTCTTTACATGAGATTTTTTTTACTCGGTGATATATGGATAGCTAGATATGCAATTTACAGCGTTATTCATTTTTCTCTGCGTGGCTTAGCTTAACATTATTATAAATATTTATTTCTATTGTGCATCTTTTTTTTTTGATTGCTTACATTTCAATGAAATTGTTGCTTTCTATAGGTCATGCTTTCAAAGCGATTTCTAATATTTTTTTTATAATGACAAGTTTGTAGTTATATTAGAATTTCTATGGTGTACAACAGCGGGGTTGGTGGGATATTTTGGACAATTTATAAGAATACATTAAAATCAATTTATTTCATTCAAATTAATTTTTTTTATTTAAAATTATGTTTACGTTTTTTTTCAACGAAAGTTACAATTATTATAGCGAATAACAAACTAATAACATTTCTTAAAATTAACTCAAAATGAAAGTATGAAAAGCATACGGAATTTTATTTGAAATTATAAATGAGATTTCAGAACTTTTTTAAGGGAAAAAAGCAGGTGGCAAAAATAAACAACACATTAAAATAACACTATAGAAAGTTGTTTAATTTAAATCACTGCCCCATGTTGTAAAGCTAATTAATCATCAATCTAATTAATAAGTTTGTGTCTGTAACAAGATTTATTTATAAATTAGAATAGGAAAGAGAAAGAGATGTAGTGGGATGAAAGACGGAATCTGGAAGTGGGTTGGTTAACTTATGATGAAAGTTGGTTGTTCATAGAAAAAAATCCTGATACAAACACGAATGAGGAATTAGAAAGCCTTGGATTTAATTTTTAATATAAAAAATAGCTTTTTATCAGGTTTATAGAAATTAATTTTTAGCACTGTTTAATGTATTAATTCTTTTGTTACATTCTGATACTTTGACGGTTATAAAATGGGATTTATACGTTGGATTATATGAATTTTAAAAACATTTATTGATTTTTTTTCTTAGATACGGAGTCATTAATGAATTTTCCAAAGATGATGGGGTTTTTTTTCTTCTGTGTTTTTTTTCCTTTGAGAGAGAAAAAGATTGAGAGAAAGAGAGAGAGAGAGAAAGAGAAAGAGAGAGAGAGAGAGAGAGAAAGAGAGAGTGCTGAGTAAGTCTTATACTGTTAAGAGTCCTCATTAAATCCAAATCTGCAAATAGAGTGGGAGGTATAATATTATTAATAATTACAATGATGTATCTTTGTTATAGACGAGACAAGACATCCATAGATCTATTTAAGCATAAGGTTTTTTTTCTCATTTTTTTGCTTCTTTTTAAGATAAGTTTTTTTTATATACATGTATATATGATATACAGTGTATATCAGTAGGTAAATGCTAAAACCATTAAGTTATAAGTAAGTCTAGGTTCATAATTATACCCGATATACTTTTTAGTCCGTATATAATAATAATATATGTCTCTAAATCATCGCACTCCACCCAAAAACTACTTAAAATCTTCCTCCCTCTCCAAAGAATAATTAAAAAAAATGCTGCATAAAAATGTGGCATATTTGAGACTTATGTCGTAAGATGCATTGAATTTTTGTCATCTTATCGACGTCGCCACCTCTTATGATTTATTTGTCATGCACTAAAGAAAAAAAGATTAGCCTAATTTATTTCATAACCCATCATTTTTTTAGATGTAGGCCAATTTTTCATTTTAAAAAAGTAATCTACTGTACATTGCAGCTATTTGCCTACTATTTTTTAAAGTGTAGTTTGGGCACAAATTTCTAGGTTCATCATAATTGCAATAACTTGTATGCCCGTTATTGCAACTACTGGTATTGTATCACATAAAGAAAAACGTCTTTCCGCATAGATCTCATGGGTTAGGATTATATATATATATACATATATATATACATATATATATCTATATCTATATATAGATATATATATATATATATATATATATATATATATATATATATCTATATATATATATATATATATATATATATACAGATGTCTAACAATCTAATCTGATTTGGTCGCAAAAGTATTGAGTTTGCCACACTTGAAGATTCATTTCTTTTTCGACCAAACCCTCTCTCCTTGTGTTATATGTTGAGGAGTAACTGGAGAGAGAGAGAGAGAGAGAGAGAGAGAGAGAGAGAGAGAGAGAGAGAGAGAGAGAGAGAGAGAGAAAGAGAAAAGATGTATTGGTACATGTATAAAGTCTTGTAAGGCCAAAATGTTTGGCAGCTGTTACCTATACTGTACAGATCTATGCAATGATAAAATATGAGGGTAGAGCATATACAGTATGTGTGTATGTATTGGAGAGCGGGAGAGGGGGGACACACTGAAAACATCATCTGTGTCCATTATGCAGGAAAAATGAGCAGGAATTTGAAATGCTTCTTATAAGGAAACTGTCAAGAGAGCAAAAATTTTAGGTTCCGAATAGTGTTTTAGTATGAGACATGGGGTTATACACGTGTGTGTGTGTGTACCACCTTGTTGACCGCAGTTGCTATGATGGTATTAGTCATCTACAAGCGTATTGGCATGAAGGAAGGAGTGGGGGTAAAAGCAATCTAAATTGGAAGGACAAGCTGACTTTGTAAGTTAAATGCTAGGAAAGTCCCCACTTTGTATGAATCAGTATAGTTACAGTCCTCCTCCTTTACTATACAAATTTCACTCACATACAAGAAGAAGAAATTACTTTACAACAGCTGGGCGTAATGCACTTGTATGCTACAGCAAAAAAAGAAGAAGTGAAAGAAAAATAAGTAAAATTGAGCAAAAACGAAAGGAAAAAAAAACTTCCAAAGGTTGTTCAGTTCTGAATGTATGCTTATATAATAGTCTTGACTAAACATACATAGAGACATGCAAATATAAAGTAAAAGAAAATTGTGCATGCATATCTTTTGTTGAAGACTTTTTCTTTCGATTACTCAAGTTAGTATTAGACTTTGGCATTCAGTCAGTCCAGAGTCAAAGTTATTTATGTAAAACACTATCTACGAAACATTTCTTATCCCAACAACCGTTGCTCAAAGTAATTCAATAAATTTCAAGCAATGCGACAGTTTATACCGAAAAAAAAGAAAGAGAAGAGAAATGCGTGCATTCATGTATGATAATGATGCGAATAGGTACAAGGTGACGATTTTTTTTTCTTCTTTTGTGTTGTTAACAAAGTGTAGAAAAACTGCATCTTTTTGTTGTTATAGCCCATTATTTGCATAGTCTATAAAGAAGAGTCTTGTATTGTGCATGCATGTTTCTCAAATTGCAAATAGTGCATGAGAAACAAGAATAGTTCTTCTTTTTTAGAATCATCAGCAATGGTGTTATGACATCAGTTGTGTAAGAAAACTTTGAAGAAACATAAAAAAAAGAAAACATTTTATACTATTGGTTTACCAGGGGTACCTACAAATGTGTGTTATTGGTCTGTAGGGGTACCATATGAATCATTTTGGTAATCCAACATTTTCAAGTGTAGATTATTTTATTACTAGCATTGCTAGTGTATGTATACGCCATTTGAAATTTAAATATATGGGCATATTGGCAATTTATTGAATAATTTTTTTTTGTTATTTCTTTTAGTGGTAAATCAATTTTTGTCTTTCCATAACAATTGAGACATTGAAGACTAGAAGTAGACAAAAGTTCTTGTTTTATATAAAAATAGAGAAAATAGACGCTAGTACCATAAAGCTTCGAAAAAGAAGAACAAAAATAAAAATGGCATGATGAATAATAGCATTAAACCCAGTAAAAAAAGTATCTAAATTTGAATTGAAAATATACGACATTTGAAATAGCTTGAGAAATACATATACGTTATACGTAGACCTATGTATTTGTATATTTGAGATTTTCCGATTGCCTATGGGTGCATTGAAAAGTTTTCTTTAAACGCCATGGAATTACACAATTCTGGGTGTAGTCCTATGAATGATGTTAGCACAAAGGGATAATTTTTCATACTATAAAATCAAATGTTAAATTTATGTTTTCAAATACGAATCTCAGACACACATACACAAAAAAAAACAAATAGTGCCATGGGTGGTATGGTTATAGTATAGTTGCAGTATAACTGCCGGAAGATAAGTTCTATTTTTTTCTTCCAATGTAATCACCTTTTCCCACACCCTGCAAAAATAAGTTTGTATTTTTTTTCTCCCAAAAACACCGATAAGGTAAAAATTGGAACATAGCAAGAGTTATTTTGTAGAATTAGAGCAATAAATCAATGGGGAAAAACACGACTTTAAGCGTTAGAAATGACGTGCTCGGAATGGAATGGTGCGTTTTGTTATTAAGGACCTACTTGCATGTTGTATACTACCTATATCTAACATACTACTGACATGACAAACACTATATATGCCTATATTCGTGTATACCAATGACTCCTTCAGGATTTACATTGCATACACACATACAAATACATATACAAACAACACGACCTTACAAACTACACATGTATAAAAACAAGCATAGATCTTATTTATTTAAAGTGCCCAAACGTCTACTTTGCATTCAAAATTAGTACATTTTATAGTGGTTTTTTGTTTGTCTTTTTTTTTTGTTGTCAGAAGAAGAATATAAGAAGACAATAAATATGTATATGAATAAAATGAAAAATAAAAAAATTATTACTGCTAAAAAAGGGTAAGATTTATTGTTAGTCATGTAATGTAAATAACACGCAAGTTTTTCCGATTAACTGTAAAACAAATAATGAAAACCCTAGATAGATGTGTACAATTTAGGCCATTTTTATAACCAAGATCTTTTTTATTATGTGTGGAGCACAGTTTTCCTCACTCCCCCTCGTTTTAATACTGACTAGATTAGATCCAAGATAAATTAATCCAGATCTAAAATCACTTAATATATAAAGAAACTTCTTTCCGTGGGTCTTGCATAAGAAAATTATGTATAATGGAAATTTTATAGGCTTTGCAATTTTTATTTTTTAAATTTTTTAAGTAACTTTATTCTCAAGAGGTAATAACTGTATAATGCAATTTAATGCAGCTTACAGATTCATCATCTAAGTGGATCTGTATTTTTTTTTATAAAAATATTAATTAGTGGGTTCATTAATGCATCTTAATTATCATTAACACGCTGTAATGGTATTGAAGGATGCTTTTTTTTTTAAAAAAAGAAAGGATGATCTTGTAAAACTTCTATGGGGAAACATGGCAAAGGTTTTTTTAAGTAGGCATATTTTATAATTACCTCGTAATGCATGGTTTTTTTGTCAACAACAATTGATCACTGAAATGGAATTACGTGACATATGCGGCTGTATTGCTTTGATTATTTAAATTCGTCATGTGACCCCAGAGATCTAATGAACTCCTTTCAGATTGAATTTGCATGCCTTAATTCAGGAATGGTCATTTGGTGACAACTTAATGTTCACGCTTTATTTGTGGCTTGCAAATTTATGATTGTGAGAAAGTTTCTTCCTGACTGTATGTGATCTGTGAGCTGTATTAGAAATTAAAATTGTTTACACGAATTTTTGAAAAGTACATTCAAGTCACATTTTGTTTCATGATAGTTTGCCGTTATTTGTAATGAAGTGTTACAGAACTTATAATTTGAAAGATAGTCGTGCATTATGCATTCATGTGATTTCTTTATAATGTACTTCTACTTTAAAGCTGTATTTAAATATTTTGTAAACAAACTAAGGCTTTGACGATGAGCCGAGAGCTGGAGCAAAAGCAATAGAGCAACATGTATTTGCATGGAAGTAGGTGCAGAGCTGGAACAAATGTAACATGTGGGCTGTGCTCTACTAAAACCTAGGAAGAAATTCTGAATTACCTAAATCCAAAAAAATCTCTATTTGTTAAATAATTGATATAAATTATGAATAGCCTGTTTCGATTTTACCTCTTTATCAAATAGATAGATGGCAGGGTCTTGTCAGGTGAAAAAAACAAACACGATTTTCGTAAAAAAATAATAGAAACAAATTTAACTTCAATTTTAATACGTTTAAAATTTAAATACATGAAGCAGTCGCATTAAACGATTAATCTATATATTATTTCATTAAAATTTTAATGCTTTGCAAACTGATTTTTTAAAAATTATTTTTCAAAAATTCTGTAATTTTAATAACGATTTGACAATTGTTCAGCATGATACACTTTTTGATTGTCGTCATGTAACGATACGCGCTTTTTAAATTTAATTAAAAACTCGTTAGAGCCAAAGCCATAGTAAAGCAATTAAAAAAATGGTTACTCTAAAGCTCTGAAAAACTCACATTTTGATAACTTGTACAGTATTTCTACGACTAAACTTATAAGTCTTAAGTTTGCTGGTGCCATACAAGTTATCCTGCTAGAAAAAAAAAGAGGTTTTCCTATTGCTGACTTTAGATTCAAATATTAGGGCAATACTTATGAGTCATGACAAAGTTGTATTCCTAACCATGTTGAATAGCCTTGCAAAGCTAACAAAAAGAGGAAATCCTCAATTTGTCTACGTTCTTTGGTATTTTTCAAGTTTTTTTTTAGTCTACTATTACATTGTCCAAATGTGGAATTTGTTTTTGTCTTTTCTGACCTATATACATTATATACATCACATACATATATATATTTAGGCATACATATTTATATGTCTACCATATATTTACAATTGACCTGCATAAATACAAGCACGAGACATATACCGGCGACCATTATATTTGATGGAGTTTATATTATAATAATAATACATATATATAAAGGCCCTACAAGTTTTATGTATCACTTACAGGCTTAGGCATATTTTGTTGTTGTTGTTGTTCTACATATCCATCTAGAATATAAATGAGTATTGAGGCGTCCAATCCATCCTTTTTTTTTCTTTCTTTCTTCACATCCATATTCTACTGTACATTGTACATTATAGGCATTATAATATTCTCACCACTCACCTTGACTAATAAACAAAAAACACCTCATTTAATCTACAACAGTTTTATTTATTGCCATGTAGAAAACGATTGATGAATGAAATCTATAGATAACACCAAGAGTTAACTTCGTTTACGCATTTTTTTTTACTTGTACTTTATATGTGTATGTACATGTATATGGATGCCATAAGTTAATATGCGGAGGGAACATTTCGTGACAAAAATAAATAATTCACACGCAGCTCTTCTTCAGTCTTCTTCTTGTCTTTCTTTTTTGTCTTTAAGCCATGTAATTTGTCTCTCGTGACATGTAATTACACAATTAATTTTCAGAAAATGTGATTGTTTTGTCTGAAAACAGCATGTTGTTTTTTTGAAAATATATCACTTTTGAATACTAAAAATTCTTGGTGTTTCTTGCCTCTCTCTTTATTATAAATTCTACCATAAAAAATAAAGAATTCTTCCGTCAATTTTTATATTTTGTCTAGAAATCTAGAAAAAAATCTAAAAATGAACAAACTGGATTTCTCCTGTAGTCTTAACTAAACTGAGTTCTCCAAAATTTCTAGCCCTTTACTTGTCTTTTTAATTGAAAGAGCACAATTTCTTGCCAAGTCAAAGGTAAAGGTTTAAGTCAAAGGTAGTGTGAATTTTATCAGTTTTAGATATGAGAACTTCCATGAGAAAGTTGATGTGTTTGGCTCTACCTTTGATTAAGCAGTCATTAATAAAATATGACACTAAGTAACAAATCGTATAACTTTTGAGTAGAGCTGCAGACAACTGTAAGTTTGTTACTTGTGACTTATCATACACGACTATTTTGCCGTGAAGAGTCTCCAAGTGGAACCTGGGCTTAAGACGCTGTTTGTATTTAAACAAAAAGAAAAACTGAAACACCCTATTCGAGTTTTCAATCTTAACTGTTATAAGTTAATAGTGTGTTGCCTCAGGAGAATGTTTTTTGTCTCTTCAGTTGTTCATCTGGCTGTGTTCGTTTGTGTTGCATTCTTTAGTAAGTCATTAATGGTTATTTTTTGCAGCACATTCTCTTGAGACACATGAAAGTAATTGAGATTCAGAATGTTTTTATATATATATTTACGGTATATAGACACTGTGGAGAGAAAAGACAAAAGTTGACCACAGTTATATTTGGAGGAAAGTTAACGCAAAAAAAAAATTGCCCACTGTTAATGCTTTATAATAGGCCTATGAGATTAAATTGTAGTCATTGGGAACTTTGTTTTTGTTTTTGTTGTTGCTTTTGTTTTTGAACACAAACAGCTGACACTTTCAGGAATGTTGATCTACACTTTGGTAAAAACAAATTCTTTAGTCTTATATACTGTACTTCTAAAAAGTACATTTGGTATATCAAAACGAAAGTAACAATAAATCTTTGCACATATTGCACAGATTGATTTCCTGGTGTGTTTTTTTTTATCTCTTTTCATTTAACAAATAACTTTTTTTTGTCTATTGGTTGTGTAATTTTTTTTTCTTTTTTTTTGTTTATCTGTTTTTTTTTTCTTCTTCTATCCAACTGCCATAAGTGAAATTGTTTCATCGAAAATTCGGTGATGGTGAAATGAGGGGAAGAATCAGTAATCCTTTAAAGAATTCTTTGATCCTTTAATGGAGTTTACTTTTTTTTTTTTTTGCCTAGACATTGTATGTAAGCTTAGGTCCTTTTATATAGAGTATATAGTTAAACTTTTAACCAAGTCACTGCAATCATTGGGGCTTTAGTGTTTCAACTTAGTTGTTAAATTGAATCAAGTCTCTTCGGACTATAGTATAAGTGCATTGATGTTGGCTGTTTCTCTTAAGCAATACGTTTATATCACCTGGGAGTGTCTTGTGTCAATATCAGCTATTGCATTTGCTGTCATTTTACATTGGTGGTCTACTGAGACATCTAGTCTAATTTTATACTATATACTTTTTAGTGTTACAAATAGTCACACATTTAAAAGAAAGTTCTTTTATAAAACTATGAGCTTCTTTCGGAAGATCACGTGTTATATTGAAGTATACAGTAGGGATATGTATTATCAAAATACACAGTGTTGGGAATAGTTACTTTTCAAAGTACGAGCGTAGTTAATTACAATTAATAATTAAATCAGTGAAAAATTAAATAATTCCAATTATCAAATTTTTTTAAGAAAAAAAAAAAAAATAGAATTACTACAGTTGCAAATGAGATGACAGAAAGAGTGAAACTGCAAAAACATTAAAAAAAAACAATTACTGAATGGAACTTGACTTGGAAATTTACGTTCAACTGTATATCAGTCTGTTTGACAATAATGAAAAATAGTTATCTCAAGTTCAGAGTAGTTTAAGGAAAAATAGTTTTAAAATACAAAAATAAAATAAAATTCAAAGCATTTAAAAAGTAATTTAAACTAATTGCATTTTTCATTAGAAAATGTATTTAGTCACATTTGTAAGAAAACATGTAATTAGTGTTATCAATAATTTAAATTTAAATATCACTAATTGAATTTTCACATCTGCACGCAACAGTGCAATTCTGACATTACATCTCAATTTTCACATCCACACATCTACTTTCAATTCACAAATTTGCATCAAATTCTCAGATGTATACACTTACAATTCCCACATGTAAGTCTACTTTCAAATTTCCACCTGCCACCCGCCACACGCCTTTTACTCTACTAAACGGAACTACGTATGGTTCTAGAATCTAGTGTCAGTAATGTGCTGTTTCTAAAAGTTTGCTGAAAACATGTACATACTCAAGGTGCTAGAGTAAGGCAAAGCACCGGGTTGACCTTACCTCCATCTGTTACACTGTAGACAACATTGCAGCAGCACAAAAGCAATTACACATTGATTCGAACAGGCATTTTAACTTCTATTATAGTTACGGAACCTTTGCAAAACGGTTTTCGCTTATACAAAGGGCATTTTAGTATGGATGCAGTAGGTTCAATCAGATTGATGTTGTGTGGATATTTTTGCCTTGTCACCCGAGAGTCTTTGGGTCATTAGTTTTACTATAGAGAGCAAGTATTTATCATTACATGTTCATAGAAGCTAATTCAAAAATTTAATTAATGAAGCAACAAAAATAGATAAACATTCTTTGAACCATTTACTTGTATAAAAAAGATCTACTGATTTCTTAAAAGATACACACTTTATGAGAACTGCTTAAATGTGACTGGACACTGGGTGTGTATATATATTAAGCCACGTCTATCCTTCGTTGTTTCCTTCCGTCCTTGAGTAACGTTGTACAAACAAGGACAAAACCTTGAAGCATGTCGGAATTTATAAAAATTTAAATGAATAAATGAACCGCTTTTTTTCTCAAGGTCAAGATTGCGTTGCGCTCTCCCCATCCAAGAACCCCATGATAGTAAATTGGAGAGGGGAAAAGGTTGGAAAGGGTAGGGAAGATAGGGAAAAAAGGGGGAGAGAGGGAAAAAAGGGTGAGGGAGAAACTAAAATTCAAATGAAAAGAGTAAAAAAAAGGAACAAACGAGTACGCGCATGCGCAATCCAGAGAAAATGAAAATCTCATTTTCACTTTCAAATATAAAAAGGGGAGGGGATAATAGGAGCAAAATTAAACTAGAATTTATCACAGGCAATTGTGCCCAGCATTAGAATTTCTTTTACTCTGCCCTTTTATGAACGTCATCACTTTCTAATTGGTTTGTTACTTGGTCTGACGTCATAAAAGGGCAGAGGAAAAGAAATTCTTTTGTAGGACACAATTGCCTGTGAATTTGGCTCCCGTCATATATGACGGGTTAGCCCACTAGTTTTCATATAATGTTTATGAATTTTATGTACTTATTTTAGTTTCAAACTTCAAAGCCAAATTCTATTGATATTATTATCAATATTAATTGCTTTATTTGCATAATCTATAATTTAAATTAGCTTATTAATTTTTGACTGCGTGTAATATTGTTCACAATCTGAAAACAGTTAATTAAAAAAAAATTAAATACTTGATTTAATGAAAATATGCTTTCTCTAACTATGGTCAGAAAAGGGACTTGAATGAAGCCCTAACGTAGAAATATGTTTTATAGTTTAAAACATGTGGTTGCAACTTTCACCACAGTTCCTATTTCGTAGGTTGCAGGGTTTTTGGCTGTTCTAGACGTTTCTAACATGTCCATTAACCACACACACAAAAATTGTATGTGGTTCTGGTAACATCTATGTGATACCAGTGAGACAATCTCTAAATACTCTATTAATTAGTCTGACTTTTTTTGAGGTAATAAACTATTCATGGGGTCTGTCCATGTTTCGAGCTTGAACGTTGATGAAAGACTTGTACATGTATATTTGGTGGGTTTCTTAATTAGTGCATACTATGAATGAAGATCTAAAGACATAAAATTTTTACGTTGTAGATTAGAGCTGAAGCCAGATATATACTGTATATACGGAAGTAGAAGAACCCTCCCATTGTTTTTTTTTACTGTTGTCGTTGGAAATTTTATAGCTATACGTTTGCGATAGTTTCTTTGAAGTTGACGAAATGAGTGCCATCGATTTCTTCCAAAAAAAAGCAAAGATTAGTTGGACTCTTTGGTACACAAAAACCGTCACTTCCTTTTTCACGTTATGTAAGACTAATTGCTTCTCCGACCTGTTCTTTTTTATTTTTGTCTTTTCTCACCCACTCATTATGAAGTCCCACATTGTTTTATTTTCTCATCTTTTTTGTGTTCTTTTGTGATAAACCAATAGGGCAATTTTATTTAATTTAGAACTTTTTACTACCGGTATTTTCTTATGACTTTTTATGTTAGCATTTGTAATTAAAATAGAATGAAGTTAAAAGTTAAAATGTGGTTAAAGTATTTTACAAGTAAAATTTGCTCATGCAGTTCAAGGAAAGATTTACGTAATTACTTAAATTTTTTTTTCTAATGAAGAACATTAATAAAAAAAAGGTTTTTAAAGATTATGCTCAAAATATTTGTATGGCAATAATTTTAAAATTGGTTTCATTCTTTCCAAAGATTTGTTTAAAACATTGTAAAAGAGATTTGTTATTTTCTCTGGTCAGACTTTTATTGGAATATTGTTCACCAATTTGGAATTTATTTAGAAATTTCAATAGTATATCACAGGACTGCAAGATCTGTTAAAACCAAATCTAAACTCTAAAACTGTAAAAAAAAATGCCTCAAGAGCACTCAACTGTGTGGCATGCCTGGAGGTCCAGGCCTACTTTTAGACCTGGACATGTCGCTTAAAGCCGCACCTCCAGCATTTTGGGGCGTTGCTGGACTGCCTAGCATATTTTGTTCTTGACTTATTCCACGGGTTTCTATTGTGACACCCCTTACACATGTGTCGGCACATACATGCGTGAAGGATATCATTTACTATGCCTTCTTGAGTTTGGCCCCCTGGTGCCCAGATGGCCCTAAAACAGGTGCCCCAAGAAGGCGAAAGAGTACTTTGCTGGCACACATGGAAACAATTAAAGAAGAGGAAATTACTTTTCCTCATGTCCAGTGACACTGGACAGACCCAGATGATTTCTCCGAAATCATTTACACATTTCGAAGAAATGAGTTCAAAAAAAAGGAAATATTTTGGGACCAGAAATCGCCATTAGTCAGTCCAACAGATGGGCGACCCCTGGTCACAGGTGGCCCCTCCCAAGGGCCAAAGTAACAAAACAAGCATGCGCGGTACCCTCAAGAGGACAGTAGGCAGAGAAGTTGCGGGGACACAATGTTTCCTCCTCACCAAAGAGAATTGAGTTTAAGAATATCCTAAGCCCATGTAGTCTCTTGACTTAGAATATTTTCCAAGTAGTCACTAATGTCATTTTATTTTACTTATCACATTATCACAAAATAAATCAGTTTGAATGATAGAAAAGTCTTTTTCTTATAGTGAAGACACCTCTGGGAGGTGTAGGGTCATCGCTGTTTCTTTCAACTGTGGGAACTAGGAAGTAACGTCTACAGGGAAACTTTTTTGGGAACCAATTTCTTGGAATTGTTTGAATAATTTCAGAAAAATAACTTTGAAATTATTAGCTGTCACCGATCATGAGAAACTTTACATTTTTGTCTAAAATTTCTAATTTTAGAAAACACTTTTTCTAAAAAAAAACAAATTAAAAAGTGTCACAATTTGTGATAATCCAGCAGGAATTCTCGTCGAATCTGACACTTTTGTCAACAGGGAAGTTTCAGGCACCACAGAGTGCCATCTAGCAAAAAAGGGTTCTTGGAATGTGCGGCGTCACTCACACATGTACATCTGGTGCACAGGCGTGGGTGGTGTCACAACTGGCCCCAGAAGTAACCGTTTTTCTTGTAGCTTTTTGTTTATGAAAGTTTGCACAATGACGCCTTATACTCATATATACCTCATATGGTATGGCCCACGGAAATATTTAAAATTTGTTATCGGGGCCCAAACTCTTAATGAAGTTGCACATGCCTGGTTTAAGCTTTGTTTTTTCATTCGTAACTCTAAATATGACCCTTTCATAGATTAATGTGAGCGCCTGTCTGGTGATATTTGCTATTACGGATGTGCATAAATTGCGAGAGTAGGCCTACAATAGCAGTGGTACAGATTGCAGGCGCCACCCTCAAGTTTTTCCCGGTAACATTTTACAAGTCCAGTCCGGGCCTGAGTTGCAGAAAGTATTGCACTGAAAGAGTTAAGAGCTACAACTGTTGCATATTTTGATCTTTCTTTCTAAATTTATTCAGAGTATGGAATTCTATCCCTGTCGATAATTCTATATTAGGACAAATTCAATTTGACGATAACGTCAGAACTTTCCCTAAAAGACAACCATTTTTACATTTGGGAATCGTCCGTCCTCCTGCCTCATTGCTCTCAACCTAATTGCAGGTGTACTGAGTTAATTTGAATTGATTTTAAGTTAAAAAAAATAAACTTTAGGGTCCTTTTTGATAGTATTTTTCTTGAAGTGTTGATATAAAAAATGATCAAATTTAATTTATCAACTGATTTTGAGAATGTTTTTTTCAACTTAAGGTATATAATTAGTTTGGTCATTTAAATTAGAAGCATGTTTTCTGGAAATTCAATTAATGTTTAAAAAACGAAAAAGGAGTAGGTTAATACAAGGTGGTGGTAATATCTGACTCCCACTTCAACAACCAATCAAAGCAATCTTAGAAATGTTTGTACTGTAACTCATTTGTATAATACAAACAGTAATTTTGAGTTGACAAACAAGGGACCAGAACGTATCATGGGGAAACGACTTCATACCGAAGCTATATTTCAAAATTGTAGGGAAACCAACACAGTGGGAGGGGGGAATCTCGCAATATTTGAAGTTTATAGAAATTGACAGATGCACTTGATATAGAAGATCATGCATTGATGCGTGTATATATGGTGTCTTGTGGGCAGCCACTGGACACTGTAATATAATGACACTGGAGTTAACATTTAGAGAATATTGTCTATGGGGGAAGAATGAACGTGAACAATATAAAAGAGAAAAAAAAAAAACTGAATTGCAATTGCAACTCTTATGACATGATGAGCCGAGCGTGCTGCAGCAACAGTAACAACTCATTATTTCATTTATTATTCCACTGGTTTGTCTTCTCAAATGAAATAATAAATAGTCGTCTAAACAAGAAGATGAGGGTGGAGTTGGGGGGGGGGAAGTAATATGGCATATGTTTTAATTTGAAAGACCAAAAAGTTGGAAACACAAAGAAAATGTGTTCATAAAGAGAATTTGTGCATTACAAATGCTTTCAGTAAAATGTACAAAACATGTCCATGTTGTATGTGCAAAATGCGTTAAGATAATACAATCTTACTTTCAGTGTAGTAAGTAGGTTTATCTTGATTAAGTAGCAGGTAGGTGTATCATACAGAGTGAATTGTAGACTCATAGAAAAACGTGGCTAGGAAGGAAGTTAGGTGTGTATATGTGTACAGTATGTGATGATGACCCACTGGGGCCTTTCACACTTTCTTCACTTAGCTTTTAATGATTACAAAAAATAATTGAGTGTTGTGTATCACAAAAAGGAAATTCTTATCAGACTGGAAACAGGCACCAAGAAGCTTTTGTGTATTTCTTGAATGATGTTACACGCTTCAAAGAAATTGAGAAAAAAGGATGACGAGAACGAAAAAAAAAATTACAAGAAAAAAAAAAATACCCTCAGTTTTTTAAAGAAAAAAAAAATAAGGAAAATATCACATTAAAGTCTAGTAATATAAATTCTAAACTTACACATTTCAGTTTTACTTATTTACAGTAATGTCTTAAGTCATCGTTTTATCATGTTTATGTGTATTCCGTAATAAATTAAACACTTTGGTAAACGATGAACAAACCATCTGTAAGCAAGAAATGGATTTGAAAAAACATGTCTGCAAAAAGCTAACATTGACATATTATATTGTTTTATTTTTTTATAGGTGAGAAGCCAGAAGCCATTCAACACGACGCCAAAACCTCAAACGGACACAGGACACAAGAGACGTACACATGCCTTTTGATTGTAATGCTTCTTGTGTTCATTCAAAATTCAAGAATATCTTCTGCTAGATGATATAAGAAGTGAATTCAGAAAACAATGGTAAAACTGTGAAATATCCGTGCTTCTGATGGCCAATGCAGACATTCTAGAGTTTATATGGACCACCAATTATATCTATGAAAGATGAGTGAGAGAGAATGAAAAACAAACAAAAAAGAATGAAAATTTCCTTCCTCAATGACACCATTAAAAAAAATGCCAATTGCCTCCTGCCATGTTTAAATTTGCTGAGGCCCATCATCAATCGAAAAACAAAATTATGAAGCCTCTTAACTTTTTGAGGACAATAATAATTTCTTCATTTTAATTGTACAGATTGTAATTCTTTTACAAAGAAATAGATATAAGGAGAAAATTTTTTATTGAAAATGTTTGCAACTGAAGAAAAAAAAATCATGTTTAAAAGTGCTGGTGATTTTTTTTTTGAAAAAAAAAGCATTGGTTGTTGTTGCTGTTGTTATATGAATGTTTTAAAAATGCTACAAAAGACATAATTTGAACTACTGAACAGTGATATAGTGGACATATTTTAAGACAGTGAGTGGATCCCTTCCTCTTAACCTCAGATCTCTCACTGTGAACAGGTGTGAAAAAGGGTGCCAATTGGAAATCACAATTAATTGTCTTCAGAGCCTGGAAAAAGAGAAAAAAAAAATACAATTAACAAAAAAAAAATGAAACTCATCGTCTACAAAATATTATAACCGGGCCAATGTAATCATTCATTTAACTCATATGTCATTGCCATTTTGCTCATAAATGATGTAAAAAAAATTCTTGTTAAAGAAACACATCTGACCTAATCTGTAATCTTTTCACGCAGAGATTAATTCAAGAAAAGGTGTTTCGAATAATTTCTATTTTCTTTTATTTTCAGATGAGGTTTTTTTTAAATGATGGGTCGTGGCACCAAGTACATAATCTCTCACTGCTGTAATTTTGTTCAAAAATTAACTAATACAGGATAGGATTTAAAAATATATGAATATGAAACTCAATAAAGTAATGGAAAAAAAGTAATTAAAACTCTGTGGTTATTTGGGGTTTCAATAGCAACACAGGGAGGTTAGGATTGATTTGAAACTTTGAAAAGAACTAGAAGGATAGCTGACTCACTACTATAGAGTATTGTAACATGACTGGACCCCATCCAGTCATTTCTGGGGATCTTGTACGACCCTCAGCTGGACTTGGTGACCTGCCGGGTGATCCAGGTCTGCTAGTAGACCTGCATGTGCGGCCTCTTGCTGAACCTTCGGTTCTTTTGGTTGGAACCGGACTACCTGGCATGTCTAAGCCCTGTTGTCGTTCTTGTTCCGTGTAGTACGGGTTTTCTAGTTCCCACGTTTTAAAGGAACGGCGATGATCTTACACCTCCCAGAGGTGTTCGTTAAGAAAAAGACATTCTTTTTGATTAACTTCATTTATTTTTAAAGAGAATGCGGCGATACATTTAGCAATATAAAAATATACTGAACTGATTCTTAAGGATATTCTGAGATAAGAATATCCTTTTTCTAAGTCCAAAGACTACTTCAGAAGCTTAGAAATACTCTATTTTCTTGAGGAGGAAAACTCTCTGTTTCTGCACTTTTGGCTTTCTGTCCTCTCTTAGCTCTAACTGCTCTCGAGGGTACCTCGCGTGCATGTTTTGTTACTCTGACCCTTGGGAGGGGCCACCTGTGACCAGGGGTCGCCCATAGGTCAGTTGACCAATGGCGATCTTTGGTCCCAAAATATTTCCTTTTTTGGAACAAAATTTCTCCGAAATATGCAAATAATTTAAGGACACCTGTTTTTAGGGCCATCTGGCACCAGGGGGAGGGCCAAACTCAAGAGGTGCGGTAAGCGACACCTCTTACACATGTGTACGCCGGACACATGCGCGGGTGGTGTCACAGTATTTTCATGTTAATATATTTCAAAACAAACTTTTTAAAAAAAAATATCGTATATTTAAGGTTGGGCCATTTTCAAATTGACAAACTTACTTTAAACGATATCAACATGAAAATACTCTTAAAGGTGGCTAAATAGATATTTATTTTGTTATTGCCCCCCCCCCTTTCTCCACTGCAGTGGCTATATGTTCTATAGAAGGTGTCTTTGTCCATGCGGTTTTGTGAAAATCTGTTTTTCAATCGTTTTTGGAAGAAACATTACAAAAATGCAGTGTTTTAAAAATAAAATTGTTCGTGATAATGAGCACTAAATAATTTTTCATGAAAAAAATAAACTTTTTATGACAAGTTCGAAAAAGGAAAAATGTTAACAAAAAACCTAAAATGGGTCATTTTCAAACTACTATAGAATGTTTATTTTTTTGATAATGATTTGAAAAAACTTTTAGTAGGCAACCGGTATAATCTTCTGCCATTCTAGTTTTGAAAACAATTTGAACATTTTTTTTTTGTTTCTAAAAAAATCGATCTTGGAAGAACAAACAAAATAACATCTATTCGGCCACCTTAAACAATTAAGCAAACAATTTCAACTGTACTTTCTAAAATAATTAAATTTCTTTCCATGAGTTTGTAATTTTCGTTTTAGTATTCTTTATTTGCAGTCATACCTCAATTAACTATAGGGATGTATTTCTGGAAAGAGAGGATGATGTCACCGGTCCAATCATAGATCCATTTTTTCCTCAGGTTTGTCAGCCATATTTTTTTGTGAAGTAACATGGTTTTAAAGTGTAAATATCACTTGAACTCTTGATTATTCTATGTGTCAGGAGCAAAATTAAGAAAAACTTGAAAGCGTTTTAGAAACTAAATGGGGTAGTTCAATCACAATTGTAATTTCATGTTGAAATGAGATTTTTTTATTTTGAAAATGACTCAACTTTAATTTGACTAATTTTTTTATTTTTTTTTCCTACAAAAAGTTTATTTTGAAAGATAACAATATGAGGTTATTAAATGAATACAGCTAAGATTTTAATTTCTGACACTGAATTTAAATATGTAATTTCTTTTCGGTGTCAATAATAAACACGTGCAAAAGTTAGAATTTACATTGGTATTTATGGTACTTTAAAAGTTTTTCCCCCCTATGATAACATACATGCGGTGGCACTGCCGCCATAAGCTAAATCATTTTTATTAATTATTATTATTTTCCAAACTGGGGGTTGCCTCTCAAGAAGCCTACCTTGACCTAACCTAACCTAACCTAACCTAACTTAGCTTAAGCTAGCCAATATTCACCATTGTAGGTGTAAATACTTTTTAAAAAGACATATGCCTCTATGGTAAATGCTATCTTTTGCACGCTTTAAATTGCACGATTTTGTAGTCAGCGCGACAAGTTATTTCCAATATTCCCATATACTACGATTATACCACAATTTTTTTCTAATCCATCGCCTCAATATTTTAATAAGTGTCCCGGTTTTTGTTTTTAGAAAATGTAATATCTAGGCATAAAGGCATTCGACAAAGGCCTCAAGAGTACTACTAATTTATTAAATCCGCTATTTGGACTATAATTACAAAAATTTGCTAAATTGTGAGAAAATCAAAAATAATAGCGATGTCTGGCAATGGTAGATAGGCAACCAGGAGGCTTTGAAAGAAACAAAAATCGAAAATATATTTAAAAAAACAATTTCACAGCAGTCAATTATTACGAAATACTTGAATTTCGCGGTTTTACCGCTGTCTCTCACTCTTTCTCTGGTGAGAAATCAAGACACTAGGTTACCTAGCCAACTTCCGAGTTTCATTCCTAGATGGCATAATATGCTCTAGCAAGAAACAAAAAAGAGAACTTAATGATTTTTTTTCTCCAAATAGATTGAGTTATTTGGGATGCTTGACTTCAACGTTGGTTGTACATTACATCCTCTTAAAAATTGGTTGCCATGGTTGCGCCATAATATTCTAAGAGAACTTGAATGTCATTTTCTTTTGCTTTTTTTTTGGTTATGTTAGACTTATTTTGAATTTGCCTTTTGAGACTAAAAAGGGTTCAGTAAGCTTGAAAAGAAAATATTTTATCAGTTTTTTATGTCTGGGCCAAAAAATAAAGAAACCTTTTCTGAAACAATAATAGACAATATTTTGCAATTGTTAGAATTTTTAAAAGCACTTTTTGTTGAATCTCATGATGATGATACATTATATAACGGCACGAATAGACAAAGTGTTGTTTAACTTTAGTATCGTGTTATAAATAATTGAAATAGAGAAAAAGTGACCCAAGTAAAAGTGAAGAAGTTAGAAGATGTTAGAAGATATCACACTTGACCCATGATGATAAAAAAATGTTTCAAGAAGAAAATGCAAAAGAAAAAAAAAATAAACTGTAGACATGAAAAGAAAAAAAAAATGAAAATAAAAGCACGTTTTGCTTTTATATTGTTGTATGTGGCATTGTTTCATTGTTACAGTGATGTGGCCCCAAGATACCTGAACAATTTTAATAGAGCAAAAAGAGGATGCTTTTGAGATTCTTTGAGGCAGAAACAACAATAAATGAATGAATTTATAGATGGATAGAGAGAGAAAGATGAATGTACCATAACAATTGAACAAACACACTTTCACTTTCCATCTATTTTTACCTCCTTACTTTTTCTATTCAAAAGTAAAGTAAGCTTTTAGATTGATTCTAACGTGTTTCTTGTAATGTGTAGTGATGATGGGTGTATGTGTTTTTTTTACTAGTTACTTTGAAATGGAGTATCGAACAAAAGCTTCTTCCGTCACACACTGTTTTTTTGTAATGCCATATGCATGGTTTCATGATTCACACTTAGTAAAAGTTAAACACTTCAGTCATAATAGAATTTACACTTTGCCACTGATTCAACTAACAGGTAACAACACATTAGTAATGTAAAAATAATTATGTAAAATAATTAAAGAAAAAATATTTTAGAAGGATTTTCAAAAGGATTTTTTCTTTAATTATTTTCTTACTGTGGGTTTATTTTTTTGAGTGTTATATGTGTGTTATAAAATTCATGCCCACCTTCTCATTATGCTTTAGGTACCATTGCTCAAGGGCCTCACTGCTGAAGGGCTGAAAATAGCTGGCTTGACCCAGCTTGCACTGCACTTTACGTAACTGACAACCACTGTATACACTGTGTTTTATGTTTCTTATAATTATGTGCTTTTATCTTACAATTACTTATTGGGAGGTAGTCTGGAGTGCTGTATTTTCAACTCGCATATCGAGAACCTTTTTTTGTAATTTATTACCAAAATGATTACTAAAACGATCACTGTCGTGACACCAGGTAGTAAGGTACACTGGATGCACTACATCGTAAGGAACCCACCAACGTTTTTGTAGCCTTATTGGATATTTTTGTCAAAAGGAGACAGTTTTTAGAAATATAGTGTATTTTTCTCAGTGATGCCTTTGTAAACTTGAGGACAGATCTAAAGTCGCATTTTTAAGTCTAAGGAGGTGCTAAACTCAGATGATACACTTTTACATTAAAGTTCCTATCAACAAAGTTACTGGATTTAGCACTATCTTCGACTTGCATTCGTTAAGAATACGACCCTAAGAGTTTTGCAAAAATGTGGTTATTTTTTTTAAACCACCATGTGGTGATGAAACAGTAATTTTGATTTACGAGTAACATGTGTTTCAATTGATTTTCTTATTGTTTTATTTTCTGACAGGTGTCCTGGATTAGATATTGAGATCTTCGTGTTTTGACTGTTGGGCTGTACACTTATACAACTGATCAACGGTTTCAGGCAATTCATATTAACAATACAGACGACTGGACTTTACAAATAAAGTATCGTCTGAAAAGGCATTTAGGTGTTTACGAATGTCAAATTAGCACTGAACCCAAAATGAGCATGCTCTTTTATGTCAGTGTTATTGGTAAGTGAATGTAAACAGTGTGTGTTTGTGCGATGATTTTTGTGGGGGATTTTATTTTCTTGTATTTGTTTTGTGGTTATTTATACTGATTGTATGTTACCATTGCAGTGCGTGTTCGTATTTTAAATTTGTGGTAAGTTATAACGATGAGTGGTGGGTTTGGATGGGGAGAATGGGAAGAATAAAGCCTTGATTTAAGCAAACAGTGAAGGCATGCGTGTATAGCTTGAAAAACAACAGTTTCTCAGGTGAAACTATTGTGGCCTCTAGCAATGAAATGAAAAATCTACTAAAGGTTTTCAACTGTAGTTAGGCAGATTTGAGAAATTTTTGCATTCACAACGCCCCAAAGTGAATTGTCACATGTTGTTTTCCGACAGTGGACATGCAGTATAGAAATCACTATCTCTAGCTACAGCCATACACTTAACGATTGGTTTCGCTATCGATACAATTACCTATCAGCAAATAGACCAGGAGCCGACAGCATATCAGATCCACACACACATTGCAAGTAAACCGAATAGGCGGGAATGGAAATATTGGGCTCAATATATTCCCAGTGAAATCTGCAAGACATCAGTGGATCCATTTCACGAGAGCATTGCATACCTCAAACGTTATTTCAATCTAGGGCGATTGAGATTGTGAGTTGTTTATAGATGCACACCAGCGCTTAATCGAGAGTCAACTGAATTTGTTATCAAGATATTCTTTAACTTGGAGAACATAGTCACATTCGCACACGTATGGATTTTTTGGCATTTTTACATTGGTGTTTCCATGTTTATATTCATTACGGGAAGTGACATTTTAACCATACAATGATGTGGATAACCTTGTCGTATCAGTATTACTGTACATCACGCATAGCTGACAAAGTTCATTGACTAGGAATAAATTAACAATGGTCAATTTAGCAATGTTTGATTAAAGTAGAAAATAGACAGTGGTTATTTTATTAACTGCTGTTAACTTTTACAATGGAAACGATGTATTAGAAGGAGTGTTTTTTTTATAAAAAGAAAATGTGAAAAAGAAAGAAAAAAAAAACGTAGGAAAATAGATGGAGTTGACCAGTCCATTATGTCGTGAATTTTGCGTTTTAAACTACCATTGTTATGTTTTTGTTTCCATATGACAGGCAGTCTTATATAGGGCATTCAATAAATATATCCTGAAAAATGTTATGGATGGATGAGTGGTTTCTATCTACATCACTTGAAGCACCAATATGTGATATAAGTCTATATCTACTGACATTTTTATGAAAAATGGGAAGTGGGGAAAGAAAAAGCTTCTTTTTTTAGAAGTATTTTTTTTTTCTTTCTTTTCTTTCTAACCTATAATCCTCTTAGAATTTGAATAAATTGGGTTGCCGAATTCAATATGGACTGATATGTGACTTGACATTTGGATTATCGACCAGTTGTGTCGCTCAACGCAACTACAACCACGTAGAATCTAAAATAAAATCGGTGCCATTGAAATTTAAATTCTTTTCTTAAGAAAAACGAAGCATCCTATACAGTACATTTTTATACACTATATATAATGTATATCTTTTGAGCTGAATTTTTTTTTCTAAAACAGATTTTTTTTGCTAATTTTATTGCAGCATTCATGGTTTCCACCAATGTTATGTTACAACTTGTTGAAAATGTTACATTGCTTTGCATCTTGTTGACCGATCACACCAAAAATAATATAAAAAATCAAGTTACGTTTGCTTATTTTATTAAAAAACGGCCAAAAGTAATTTTGTAAATGGGCTGGACTGGATCCAGAAGTTCCAACGCAAATTCAACAAAGTTGAAAAACTGCAAACATGATAAAAATGCAGTTCATTATTGACACAATCTGATATTGCACACCTTTTTCCTCAGACTTAGGAATAATTTGACAAAAGTAATAAATTACTTTTTTTTTAGTAATTAGTAATTCGGCACATTACTTTTTAAAACTTGGAATTTGTAATTGTAATTATTTTTTGTTAGAAATCTAATTACTTTTCTTTTTGTAAAATGCCTCATAGGTCAATGATTATTTGATTGTTGTGAGCTATCATTTGGATTCCTCTGTTTTCCTGTTTTTATTGATCTTTCTGAATGTCCTGCCATTACGAGGCAATGTTTAACAAAGACTTTTTTAGACTATTGGAGTTGTGATAAGGCTGGCAAAATTTCGATATATCGATATTTCACAATCGGCAGTTTTCGAGCAAGTGGAAGTTCCAAATTTGTACTAATATTAAGTAATATATAGTCAATTTGGTTTGGTTAGTGTCCTTAACTGTATTTTTCAACTTAAAAATATGGGTCGAGTCATTCAAATGAGAAACACATCATTCACATCTAGTCACTTAGCCCAATCAGTAATCTTAATTTGAATTCTCTTCTGAAGTTGAATCGGTTTGTGTGTATTTTGTATGATCTACACCAAACTGTCGAAACGCAACACGACTATAGGTACACATTTGAGCTAAATAATATTGGAACAGTTTTCTGTTCAAGTATACATTGTAGACCTCTATAAGCTACAATAACAAAAGAAAGATTTTGATGATCCATATTCTTTGTATATAAAAAAAAAGTGCACTGTGAAAAAAGATCCCACTTTCCACATGTTAGTTTCAACTTTTATTTTTTGCGCTTGTTGCCAAACAGCTTTTTTATTGCTATACCTTTTTTTTTTGAATAAAAAATGGAAAAGAAAAACTGAAAAAAATAATTCTGAAGTGCTCAAGCAAGAAGCCCTTTTAGATGTGTATGTTGATGGGGTGGTTGAATATAGGAACCCTGTTTCCCTCCTTCATTGTTATAATCTTTTCTTCTTTCTTTCTGTTTCTGATGATGGCCCTTTTTATGAGTGAATTCATGTGTGTGTTGGTTGATGTGTGTTTATTTTAAGTGAAAATTGTATGGAAGTTCTAAAAAAAAAATGGTGAAAGTTTAAAGATGTTCATTCAGGATGTCTTTTAATCAGTAATAAAATTGAATTAAGCATATGAAGGTGCATCTCTAATCCCTTTATAAATCATACAAGAAATAGGATTAGCATTTGATTTGTTTCCTAAATGGACCCTGTTGTTGTGTAATGTTCAATATTGAGAATGTGAAGAAGAAAAAGAAGTTCTTAGATACTGGAACATTTTTATTCATTTTATAGTATGGAATTGTGAGGCCCATCATCTTATATATTATGATACTGTATTTAACTACTGCTGAAAAATGGGATTAATGGCATTTCGTGGACGATAAGATGAACCAAAAATTAAATAATAAAAAGTAAGCAGGTAGTGAGTGAGGAATATAATCATTTTTAATGCCGTCATCAGGGATCACAGAGTTTACGACTTTGATGCCCTTTAGCTCTAGTAGGATTTTGCAGTTAGCCTTAATCACAATTAGTTTAAAAACTATTTCATTCGTTAATGTTGGTCAAAATAGTAGCCTACGGTAGCCTTATTAACATGGGAATTCAAGAGATCCTATGGACCATTGTTGCATTCGTTATACGTGTACTATTTTGTTTGGTCACATGGCAAATGCATGCTATGACTAACGTAACATTTATTTTTTATTATTAACCTTTGGCATAAGAAATGATGTTAATTTATTGCTTAATAAGATTTTTTTATTGAAAATTGCAGGATTTATGCTCACATATGATGTCTTTGGATATTTTCTTTTAGATTTTAAAATATTATTAAGAGTACGTAACAAACTTATTTTGTACTGGAGACTTGCTCTAGTCATGGCTCTCGAGTTTCGGTGAAGTTGTTCTGGGTCAAGTACATTTATGAGTTTCTGGAAAATATTACGACTTTCAAAATCGTTCTCAAGATTTCCATAGTTTGATTGGCAGTTTGAGCTGTAGCTCCATCTTACTGGAACCATTTCCTTGGAGTATTGGCCAGCTCTGGCACTGAGAAATTTTCTATCATTGATCTGTATTGTTTCCTACTAATGCTTACAGTAGCGCCATGTTTCAGTATAAAAAATTCATTTGAATAATTCAACCAGTTTTCTTCAGGTGGCATATACATAATTTTTTTAACTTACACTAATCATAACAAGACATAACAAAATAAGATTTTAGAAGTAATTTGTGTGTATCCAATAGTCTTGGATGTCAGTGATTTAAAAAGGCGCTGACAATTGGTGGCATATAATATATAGTAAAATATTTATATGTGGGTTTGGGACAGTTTAAATGGACTTCATGTTATAGATGTTTTATAATCAAAAAGAGGTTAGTTGACTGCATGCCAACAAGATAAGGGGCGCATTGCAAATACACAGGTCCATTCTCTGGAGACGACATAACCAACTTGAGACTTCGTAGGGGAAGTAGATAATTTTTTGTCACATGTCTTTCATAAAGAATGGCGCCACGCCAGAGATCCCATTACATTCTTTTAAATTACATCTTAGTTTCAGCTACACACTTCGGGTGGTCTCCAAATAGTTATTATATGTATATTTTGGGTGGAGACATTGTCTATCTATTTTCATGTTATATCCAAAAGGCGACATTCCATTTTCATTTTGTTTGGTCCAGATATATAAGATTTCATTATCAGTGGTTTTTTTGTTTTAGCTATTGATAAATGTCTATAATATAAAAGCTCTATGATAAATGCTGAATTTTATCTTTTGTCTTTATGTCACATGGGAAGAAAATGCTGAACACGTACAATCAATATAGATTTACTTCTGATTGACTCAAGTGAGACTACCAGGGATCCCCTCTATACTTGTAAAATTTTGATTATGAAAGTCTCCAAGTGTAAATCACAGCTGTTTGTCTTGTCTAGTGCATATTGGAAGAATCAAATAAACTCTTTGGGGCTGGTAATTAATTTATGGAAAATGGGTTGACAGTAGATATGCTGTCCATTTCTGATCAATTTTAGCTAAAATTGGAATGTTTTAAGTACCGGTAGTAAACGTTTTGTGCACAATCTTCACTAACAGCCAATGTCCTGTTTGTTTGTATTCTATATAAGTTTGTAGATCTTTGTTGATATATTTTAGAGCATGACAAAAACACATCGCGTTATGAATATCACTAATTTTTGTTTCATGATCTTCTCTGTGCCAAAGCGTAATTGAGAAACAACGAAACCCAGAATCACATTTAAAAAAATAAAGTTAGTAAATGGGGTACTCATGGAAGAATTTCATTTTTGGACAATTTTTAATAATTATCATAGAATGGAGCTGTTAGATGCATTGCATTCCTTGGACATTCAGGAATGCAGGGATGTCTTAAATTCCAGTGTGCTCTGCATGCTTCAAAAGTGACACCAGTTCAAAGTGGACATCATTGAAGTGTCTATGCTTGACATTGCTTGTGCATGAATTTGTAACTTCGAAAATTAATTGCAAGTGAACTAATAGACATAGAGTGAAGCTGTTTGGTGCATTGCATTCCTTGGACATTCAGGAATGCATTGATGTCTTCAATTCCAGTGTGCAAAGCATGCTTCAAAAATTACACCAGTTACTTTGATTTTTGGCCATTTTTTGAAAAACATCCAAGGGGGGATGGGGGTACTCATAGAAGAATTTCATTTTTGGACAATTTTTAATAATTTTCATAGAATGGAGCTGTTAGATGCATTGCATTCCTTGGACATTCAGGAATGCAGGGATGTCTTCAATTCCAGTGTGCAATGCATGCTTCAAAAATTACACCAGTTACTTTCATTTTTGGCCATTTTTTGAAAAACTTCCAAGGGGGGATTGGGGTACTCATGGAAGAATTTCATTTTTGGACAATTTTTAATAATTTTTGTAGAATGGAGCTGTTAGATGCATTGCATTCCTTGGACATTCAGGAATGCAGGGATGTCTTCAATGCCAGTGTGCAATGCATGCTTCAAAAATTACACCAGTTACTTTCTTTGTTGGTCGTTTTTTGAAAAACTTCCAAGGGGGGGGTGGGGGGGGGGGGGGGGTTGGGTACTCATGGAAGAATTTCATTTTTGGACAATTTTTAATAATTTTCATAGAATGGAGCTGTTAGATGCATTGCATTCCTTGGACATTCAGGAATGCAGGGATGTCTTAAATTCCAGTGTGCTCTGCATGCTTCAAAAGTGACACCAGTTCAAAGTGGACATCATTGAAGTGTCTATGCTTGACATTGCTTGCGCATGGATTTGTAACTTCGAAAATTAATTGCAAGTGAACTAATAGACGTAGAGTGAAGCTGTTAGATGCATTGCATTCCTTGGACATTCAGGAATGCAGGGATGTCTTCAATTCCAGTGTGCAATGCATGCTTCAAAAATTACACCAGTTACTTTCATTTTTGGCAATTTGTTTTTAAAATTCTTAATATTTTTGTTTATTAGGCTTACTTAAGTCACTTTTATAAGATATTTAAGTATTAAAAATATATTTTAATTCAAGCTTGATCATTTATCTGTTTTCATTACAATAATTTTACTAATATCAGCATAACAAAAGTTACTTTGGGATCAGCTGTTTTGATAGAAGTAAAAGAGATTGTAAACATAACAAATGACATGCAAAGAATATGTGATATTTCAATACATTACTGTCATCAATTTTTATGAAGATGAGATGGATTTCGATATTTTTGAGGAAAATTATTTCAATAAACTGTGCAATATCGACATTTGTTTGATTTATCATTATTTTAAATGTGTGATGTATCTATTTTTGAAAAAAAGGAAATTATTCTAATGTCATTTCTTGAGATTTATAATTATTGTGATTTTAAATTAAGTGGTTTGTTTTTGTCTTTTACAAAAAAAACAATCGCTATTTATTTATAGTTTATCATTGTACATATGACATTATTGCATCAATATTATTGTAAAATCTGTTAATTGTAATATTTGTTTATCATTAAAACATTTCAGATATTGTTTTCAGCTTTTAATTAGCGATTTAAACATTCACTGTAAATGTACATTGTTAGTGACTTTGTTAATTTACAACTTAAGATAAATAGGATAAATTGAAAATTTAAAAATACCGTAATTCAAAACAGGAATTTATTCTGGTATAATTGTTGTAAAAAAAATGGAATTACTTCAAGTGATATTTTACATTTTAAGTTTATTTAATTTGTTTGCTATTATTTTTGTTTTGAAAGTATACAATACATATTGGATTTAATTTCGTGTTTAGGTGATGCTTTTGTGACATTTCTAGCCTAACGGCTACTGCGATATAGTCCGTGGGTGAAGTAGCAGACAAGGTGAGAAAATAATGCAATAATGAAGTTGTTGCACGTTTACAAATTGTCAAACAATTTCTTTTGACTTTTAAACTTTGGTAGGCAATGGGGGCCTTCTAGCTTAACAGTGATTTTGTGTGAATGTCATGTAACTTCTGAAGCAAGTTTGTCAGCAAAGTGAATTATTTCTCTACAGCTATTCATATAGTAAATGGGTTGCACACTGATCATCACTTGGGACAATGACATCATTGATGACTTGCCAGAACTAAAGGAATTAATATTATAATATATTATTAGTGGGATTTCTTAAGTTTAATTTTTGTTTCATTTTTTGTATTCAGAGTTTTCCCCACATGGAAATTATGCATTTTATTTAAATCTCTTATAATTTGAATATTGCTGCAACTGATCAGGATGCAACTTATACGAATGCAACTTACCTTCGTATTCAAACAACCGTATTTAAACTATCCAAACAAGGTTCTGGCATACAAAAATATGGTTTTCTTTATGTATCTTAACAATATTGATGTTAGTAGTAGTTAAGACATTAAGATGTTTTCTAAACAGTTGATTTTTTGAACTGTGATTATTTTACTATTCAAAAGTGTTGAAAGTATCAAAACTAGAAAAGTAGCTGAATCACTAATACGGTATTTTTCATGTTGATATATTTCGAAATGAACTTTTTATTGACATAGATTCTAGTGTGAAAAACAACATAACAAACTGAACACTTGTTTGCAAACATTTCCAAAGACCATATCCATTATTCTGTTCACTGTGGCCGAAGTGTCAAAACTTGAACTGAACATGTTTGCAACTTGCGACTTGACTGCTGTCAGAACCATCAATGATTGGATGTTCGGAGATTTTGTTTGTTTGTTCATATTTATATATCTTTATCGTCATATATATCTTTATTATCTTATATATATATCTTTTATATTTTGTAATTATTTTCGTGTAGGTATAACGTGACAATATTGGTGTTGACCTATGTGCCGCCCATCAGTACAATGGTGTTTACATACACAAGAATTGTTCAATAGCTTTGGAGCAGTGAAAGTATTGGAGAATGTACGGCGAAACAGTTAGAAAGTGTTAAAAGCAAATGAAAGATGTAAGTACACTATAAATTCAATGAAAACCGGTTAACTCATAAACGAATAACATCAAAAATCAAATAACACATATTTTCGTGTTTTTCTCAGTTTATACGAAAACATATTCTGGTCCCTTTCATTTCCTGTTAAACGGGTTTCACTGTACACAATTTTTTCGTAATATTTAATTTAAGCGATTTTGGGGTATTCTTTCAATTAGCAGCTACACATACCTCTAAGCTAAAGCTGTGGGTGTGTGTTATACAGGTTGCGCGAAAGGCGCGAAATAAGGGCAAAAGCTACGATTCTTGTGTGTAGAGTCTAAGCAGCTGCTAATCGAAAGAATAACCAGTGATCACACTGTTTTATTTGGCGAACAATAAATCTTATTTTGGGATGGTTTAGTTAAGGAGTTAAAGGAGAAAAAAATTGAAAGTGTTTTGGAAACTAGAAGGGCAGCTCGATCACATAAGGATAATTTCATTTTGATATCTTTCAAAATAAGCTTTTTATGAGAAATTGTCAGGTAGTTTATACTTTGTTACATAGTTTTTGGACGATGTGCGTGTATGATGGAAGGTATCCACGCACAAACACAATTACGGACTAACTGACAATCGCGAGCGCATTGATCGTGTGTGGTGATCTTACAACAATTTGGCCCATCACCACCTGTCTGTCGTCTGCGGTTGTCCTAACACAGACATTCAGAGTCGTAACTAGGGCCAGGCAAGAGAGGGAGGCGCGTGGCTTGGGTGCAACGCTTAGGGCTGCAAAGTAACTAAGGGGTAAGGGGTGGCAGGCTGATTTTTGCCTCTGGCTCAAACTTATCTAGTTTCAGCTCAAGACAAATTTGAAATTGATCTACATCATTCTACTTCAGAACATCTATTTGGCCATTTATTGGTTAGCCATGAGTAGTTCCATGTATAATTCAAGAAAAAAAGAATAAATAAAGAGAATAAGAAATAAGAAAATGTTCACCTAATTCGTAAATTCAAATAAACAAATGTTTTAATTCTGATGTTTTTATTTCTGCCTAGGTTTCGTCACGGATTCAAGCGGGTTTTTAATTGTTGTCCATTTGTGAATACGAATGATGTAAAATCTGGTGACATGGGAGCCAACAATCATACTAATGTTAGATATAGTTTCTCACATTCTCCCAAAATGGCTTCGAGGGTTGAAAAGGACATCGTAGTCGACATTTCTTTGCACACTTTGACTGATGTTGTGTGTGACGGAGGACAATTGAATGGCTCTCGTCATTTTCCCGGTCCCGTGAACCTTTTTAGAAAACTTCGAGAATGCAAACCGATTGCAATGTGATCAGAAAAGAGTACATTCTGATTTTGATTTTATAGCTATTGACTCTTATTTCTGTAAATTTTGTCTATCTTATGGTTGAAAATAAAAAAATGAAAATATATTTAACTTATTAAAGTTTTACTTGAAGTCTAAGTTTTTTCTCTATTTTATCCACTTATTGTTATTTCAGGTTTTTGACAATCAGTTGAACACACGAGGACTACAGAGCCCACCATTCACACTAGGCTTTCCTTTTTTTTCATAAAACTATTATTTGAAATGTAGAACCATATGATACTAAAATTTTAGACGTAGGGCCTGTGTACACCTTCACAGGTGCACTCATGCCCCAGAATGTGACTTGATACTTTGGGGGCTTCAGAGAGGAATGAAAACGCCAGAATTGCGGCACTCGGGGTAAGAGGGATCCCAAGGCTATGGTAACACAATGAAGGTAAATACAGGGTGATACAAAACATTCTTGCTTTTCTCAATTTCTACTCTTACTTTTTCTTGCTATTCTCTATTTCTACTCTTACTTTTTCTTGCTTTTCTTTATTTCTACTCTGCTTTTTCTTGCTTTTGTCTACGCTGCTTTTTCTTGCTTTCCTCTATTTTTATTTTATTTAGCTTTTTCTCAATTTCTACTCCACTTTTTCTTGCTTATCTATATTTCTACTATTACTTTTTGTTGCTTTTCTCTATTTCTACTCTTACTTTTTCTTGCTTTTCTCTATTTCTACTCTACTTTTTCTTGCTTATCTATATTTCTCCTCTACTTTTTCTTGCTTTTGTCTATTTCTACTCTGCTTTTTTCTTGCTTTTCTTTATATCTACTCTTGCTTTTTCTTGCTTTTCTTTATATCTACTCTTGATTTTTCTTGCTTTTCATTATTTCTACTCTTACTTTTTCTTGCTTTTTTTTCTATTTCTACTCTACTTCTTCTTGCTTTTCTTTATTTCTACTTTTACTTTTTCTTGCTTTTCTCTAATTTTACTCTAATCTTTCTTGCTTTTTTCTTTTTCTACTCTACTTTTTCTTGTTTTTCTCTATTTCTACTCTACTTCTTCTTGCTTTTCTCTATTTCTACTCTACTTCTTGCATTTCTCTATTTTGTCTCTACTCTTTCTTGCTTTTTTCTATTTCTACTCTACTTTTTCTTTCTTTTCTCTATTTCTACTCTACTTTTTCGTGCTTTTTTCTATTTTTACTCTACTTTTTCTTGCTTTTCTCTATTTCTACTCTACTTTTTCTTGCTTTT